>JANVYC010000004.1:6000000-6437230 GCA_027406025.1 Colletotrichum musae
TTGTCCATGAAGGAGGGTGTTTGCGAAAGTCTATCGATGGACCTGGGACGGCAAAATTGATCCTGTGTTGTCGTCGCATCATCCGAAAATACTTGGCAGTTGACGCATGGATATGTTTCCCGTCAATATACGACCGCTTAAAAGGGCGAAAAAAGCCGCTCGATTGCGTTTTTGGCTCATTTATTTAAGTGTAGAGCCTGAGATCTTTAAGGTTAGCTGGGCTGAAGGCAACTAGCGAGGATCATTCTCAGAAGCTCGTCACGATTCAGTTGACAATTGGCTTGCATTGCGACTTGGCGACTAAACGCTGCACCGACTCAATTTGGTGCAGACCGACTATCAATCGACGCCAACTTTCAAGGTCATGATGCGCCTGGTAGGAAACTGCCTCCGCGAGTGCTTCAAAGTCTCGCTTTTGGACCCTTGGCATCTGCCAGCGCGGCTGCATCCCTCTTGGACCACTCACGCATCGTTTTTCTTTGGATCTTGCCACTCGCAAGCTTTGGAACTTCATCGACGAAGACGACCCCGCCTGCAAGCCGTTTGTGTTTGGCTACGCGAGACTTGATCCATTCTTGTATGTCTTCGGGCTTTACCTTTCCCTGGGAGACTTCTTGGATCGCCACGTAGGCTCTGGGCCATTCGTTGCCGTCACTGCTGTGAATCAGTCTAGCTACGACCAGGGCCAGTATTCAATGGCTTACATGGTGATTCCTACGACAGCCGCATCGGCTATGTGCTCGTTCTCGAGAAGGACAGCCTCGAGTTCTGCGGGCGCGACTTGTAGGGCGTTGACCTTGATAAGTTCCTAGCTGCTCGTCAGAATCATGTTTAAAAAGACACGTAACTGGGGTTTATGTCACTCACTTTCTTGCGGTCGACAATCCAAAAGTTGCCCTCATCGTTGCAGACGGCTATATCGCCTGTTTTGAGCCAACCATCCTGATCCAAAGCCTCCTTGGTTGCATCATCGTTGCGCCAGTACCCAAGACAAACGTTGGGACCGCGGACGCATAATTCTCCGGGCTGACCAACGCCTACCTCTTTGCCCTCGTCATCGATGAGCTTGCACTGGCAGTCTGGAAGGAGTCTACCAACGCTCCCGGACTCGTCTTTGATACCTCCCGGCACGATGAGGGCTCCGCAAGTCACCTCTGTCATTCCCCACCCCTGGTTGATTTGGATGTTGAATCTCCGCTGACACTCGTTCTGGAGGTCTCGCGACAATGGGGCCGCTCCACAGAGCACCTCTTTGATGCTGGAGAGGTCATATCGTGCAGTCTCAGGGCGTTTTGATAGCATGACGAGGATAGGAGGCGCCACTTGCAAGCTGGTTATCTTGTATTTTCCAATTGCGAAGAGGAAATCTTCGTAGCGGAACTCCTTCATGATGTATATGGGAACGCTCAATCTTATGGCCATGAGAACGGCGTAAAGCTGGCCGTACGCATGGTACAGAGGGAGGAACCCGATCCAACGCTCTTGTGGCCGTGAATCAAAGGCAAAAGGCCGATGAGCGTAGCGCATGAAGATGGTTTGCTCAACGTTCGCAATTAAGTTGTGGTGCGACACACAAACGCCTTTGGGGAGGCCCGTTGTACCCGAACTGTAGTTGATAGTTGCCACGGTGGTGGTCGACTCTTCGGGGGTCAACTCCGGCCATCGATATGAGTCTCCCTGGTTTGGCGTCCCGATCATGTGGCGCCAGTCAGGGATGCCGTGTCTGGTCTCGTTATCCCTATCCGAGAACTGGAAGATTCGGTCTTTTGGAATCTTGGCTTTGGTGGTGGCCTCCAAAATCTGCTCCAGATGGTTTGGATGCGCCAGAACGACCTTTGCGGCGGTGTTCGTCATTTGATGGACAAGCTCTTCACATTTATTAGCTTGAGCCTCCAGTTCATATTGTGGACGAAGACCTACCGGGTACCGTGTAAGCCGGGTTCGCACCACTAAAGACGAACCCAGCACCAACGATTCCAAGGTATGCAGTGGGGACGAATATCTGATTCGGCGTGCATATCAAGACTACGTCGCCGCGTCCAAGGCCCAGGCGTTCCAGACCAAACGAGAGACGCTTCACCCATTGTGCCATCTGTTTTGGGGACAGATTGATGCTGTCATTCTCGCAATCGATCCACAAAGGCTCGTCTGAAAGCTCGGTGTCATTGGGAAATAGGTAGCGGAGCAGGTTTGTCTTGGGTATGTCCAGAGACGGATACAGCGAAGAGATGACCATTGCGACGAACTTGGTAGTCCAACGTGAGGAAAGAACGCCTGATCGTTGATAAAGGGGCTAGGGGCGTGTTCTCAGTTTCGATGCTGGTGGTTGTCGGTATCAAAGAACTGAAGTCTTACCCGGCCGCGGCACACTCTGACCGGATCGATTAAAAACACCATGACGTCCGACAGATATCCTCAGAGCAAAACGTACCGGCTATCCCGGCCGTCTCTTCCCTCGGATGGGGATTGCGGGGTAAGATGTTGGAGAACCTGGGGTAGCTACCCCGCGAGCTTCCACCCCGGAGCTTGGTGAGTTGAACCGGTGCGACCGACACTATAAGTGCGACTCCCGTGTTTGGCGCAATTTATCCGATCTCGAGTGGAACTTTGATTGAAGCTTGGATCTTTGTTGAAGCGCTACTTGGTACTATGTCAGAAATCAAGGATGTCGGGTCCGCCTTCTCCCTCGAAGGGAAGACTGCATTGGTGACGGGAGGATCGCGAGGCCTCGGCCTGCACATGGCCACGGCCTTCCTCATGGCCGGCTGCTCTCAGGTCATCATCACGGCTCGAAAGCTCGGGGGAGAGCAAGGGATAGACCAGGCGACCCAAAGGCTGAACAGGATACCTGGGATCCGGGGAAAGGCGACGGGGATAGCAGCGAACGTGGCTGATTCGAAGGATATTGTCCGGCTGGTTGGCGAGACCAAGAATTTGGTAGGCGAAAAGGGCTTGAATATCCTAGTATGCAATGCTGGAGCAGCCTGGGGATCCAAGTTTGAAGACGCGCCGCCAAGCAGCTCGATCAAGATCCTGGACCTCAACGTGCGAGGAGTGTTCGAGCTGGTTCAAAAGTGAGGGCGGGCCGGGCACGATCGAAGGCACTCCAGCTCATGACTAACATCATCGCAGGTCATTGCCTTTGCTTGAAAAGGCAGCTTCTAGAGAGGACCCGAGTCGAGTGGTCGTCGTCAGCTCGACGGCGGGCACCAATGTGCCGCACGTTGGCGAGCACGGCACCATCATGTACTCGACATCCAAAGCGGCTGCAAACGTGAGTTTGGAATAAGGCGACTGTGGTGAGCAGACGTTAGCTAAACATCTTCTGTGTTACCGCAGCACCTGGCGCGCAATTTTGCAGTCGAGCTTGGACCGAGGAATATCACGTCCAACATCATCGCTCCCGGTTTCTTTCCATCCAAGCTGGCGCAAGGCCTCATCGACAACCTCGGAGGGATCGAGGAGCTGAGTAGGGACAACCCCATGGGCCGGCTGGGCGAGCCCGATGACATCGCCGGGGTAGCCGTCTTCTTGTGCTCAGCAGCAGGCAAATACGTGTGAGTATTCTTCGTTGTGATTGCTTTGTTGGCGACTAATGAGGTAATCGGAGCAGGAACGGAGCTGAAGTCCCGGTGGACGGCGGAGCACGCTTGGCGGCTGGCAGGATGTCCAAGATATGAGTGAACTTGACTCATCTAGGCCTTGCCGTTGTGAGAGATATGTTGATGGAATAGGTAGGCGGCGGGTGAATCAGAAGAGATAGGTAGATGGATGATGGATGGATTAGACGCAAAGCAGAAGGCGCGTCGTCACAAAGGATACAGGTTCCTAGGTACCTAGTTAGGCACAGAAGGGTGCGTGGGAGGAAATACAGTGTCAATTTACCACTATTTCCACAAACGCACAGTCAGACGGCGCCAAACCCCACCAGTTGCACAGTTTTCGTTACTTCCCTTTTCCCCTTTTGCACACTGTTATTCTCGTGATTACCCATCAACCATCGTCATTCTCACCAACGACAACGGCCGTCCTCAAGCACGACACCTTCTTCTCCACCTTAATACGTCAAGTTCACCATCACCGTCTTCGGTTCGGTAAACGCTCGCAGCGCGTGGATGGCATTTTCTCGACCCTGACCGCTCTGCTTACTGCCGCCGAAGGGCGCTGACAGGAAAGCGAGACTGACGCAGTTGATGCCGACCATGCCGCTCTCGAACTCGGACGCGATCCTCAAGGCCTTGTTGATGTCCTGAGTGAAGACTCCAGCCATGAGGCCGTACTCGGTGTCGTTGGCTTTGGCCAAAACCTCTTCCTCCGACTCGAACTTGTGGATCACCGACACCGGCCCAAAGATCTCCTGCTTGTTGATCTCGGCATCCTCCTTGCCGCCCTCGAAAACGGTCGGCTGAACATAGAAGCCCTGGGATCGTCCGTCAGCACATCAGTCTCGACAGCGGCATAAACGCCGTACTACATACCTTGTCACCGACTCGCCCACCACCCACCAGCAGCGTTCCCTGTCCTTGCTGGCCTCGCTCGATAAAGCCGCGCACCCTATCGAACTGGGCCTTGTCGACCAGAGGTCCAAGAATGGTCCCCGATTCGTCCGGGTCGCCGACGCCCTTGATCTTCTCCTCCATCGCCTTCTTGTAGCCGGCTAGAAACTCGTCGTATATCGATGCCTCGACATAGACCCGACTTGCTGCGAAGCACACCTGTCCTGTGTTGTTGGTGATGGCGTTGGCACACCACATGACGGCATTGTCCAAATTGCAGTCTTTGAAGACCACTGCCGGGGACTTTCCGCCCAGCTCGAGAGTCACGCGCTTCAAGTTGCTTTTGGCCGCCAGCGACATGATGGTTCGTCCTGTTTGCGTCGACCCGGTGAAACTGACTTTGCGCACTTTCATGTGGCTGGCGAAGATGGCTCCCGTGCTGCCATCGCCTGCGACGATCTGGAAAACGCCCGGTGGAAAGCCAGCCTTCTCGATGAGGGTACCGAGTGCCAATGCAGCAAAAGGTGTCTTCTCCGATGGTTTGAGTATGAAGCAGTTGCCCGTCGCGAGCGCCGGACCGGCTTTCATGCCCACACTGGCGATGGGTGCGTTCCAGGGGATGATACCGCAGGTGACACCTAGCGGTTCGTTGCGTACTATCTTCAGGAACCCGTCTTCCTGCGGGTACGTCTCGCCGGCAAATTTATCGGTCCAGCCCCCAAAGTACTTGAAACATTCGGCGGCCATGTTGATCTCGAAAGGTCCAAAGGAACCAGAAGGCGCCCCAAGTGTGATCCTGCTGAGCTCTGCCAGTTCACTGGCGTGCTGCGCCAGGAGGTCGGCAAACTTGAGCATCATGTCACGTCGTTCGTTCGGCGGCGTTCTCTTCCACTTGGGAAAAGCCGCCTCGGCTGCCGCCACCGCGGCGTCAACGTCCTCCTGGCCGCCCAAGGAGACATCGTCGGCAACAACCGACTCATCCTTGGGGCTGAAGACTTTCAGTTTCTTGCTGTTCTTTGATTCAACATACTGCCGGCGTCTTGGTCAGATATTACATTTTCTTCCAAACGACTGTTTCCACTTACCTGGTTGTTGATGAAAAGCTGCTTGGGAAGGTTGTCCTTGCTCCAAGAGAACATCGATTCATTGGCCGTCTCTTTCGAGGAAGTTTCAAGTTGAGACATGATGAATTCTTGTTTAGGCGGTTGTTCACGCTAATGCACAAGATAGATTCTGAAGGAGGCCGGTGCAGATGGGAGGTTCGGAAAGAGCCTCTTGATTGAGTATCACGGTAATGGCAACTCGGCTCCAGTGAGCATATATGCAATAAGTGTTTGGCCCTTTCTCAGCCCTTTCTCCTCCCTTTTCAACAACCCAGTTCACTCTGTCGGCCGGCAGAAGTCTCCCGTCTGCCCGTTGAACTTGGCGCAGCTCATAGACGAACGCATTATCACAGACGATAGGTTCCACGACAGCTGCACCGTACGTCACACATTCCGTTTCCTTGTTGTGGTTGGGTGGACGAGCTGGCTTGTTGTCGATTTCGCGCCCGGCTCAGGAGTCAGAGGAAGCGTGGCAGCTCGGCGAAGCTGACTCGCGCCGAGAGATCCCCGCAGTGATCATCTCATGACCCCGCATCACCGATTGCCTCCCGTCACAGTGTGACAAGGGTGATGCGGTAGGCCTTCACATTGAGACACACTTCGGCTACGAACAGCCGGAGAGCCTGTTCTGTCAACTGTTCTGTAAGCTTGCGGCATCGGCATTCCTTCCGTTGCCAATCATTGGCCCTAGCCTGTCCGAATTACCTCAATTCAGCTGTTATTACGGGTGACAATCATGTCTTCCATCCAACTCCCTATTCCAACGTCGATGAAGGCCGGTCAGTGGGATCCTGTAAGGCTCCAAAGTCACCGCAACTCCATCACCCCGGAACGCAACTAACCAAACTCTTCGCGAGCACCATTAGCAACTGCAAAAAGTTGTGGTCAATGAGGTCCCGGTCCCTGTACCTCGCCAAAATGAGTTCCTCGTCAGGATCAGATCCGCTTCTCTGTGCCACTCAGACGTGGAGGCTACACTGCAGATCGAAAAGACCGTAACCCTCGGCCACGAAGGTGTCGGGTACGTTGTATCGATGCATCCATCAGCCGCCGACAAGGGCTTTCAGCTCGGAAACGCGGTTGGTTTCCTTCATATCAGGGGAAGCTGCTTCAAGTGCCGGGGGTGCCAGGTTCACAACCGCCACTGCGAGAGAGGCAAACCGGCGATTCAGGGGATCGACGTCGACGGTTTCTTTGCCGAATACGCTATAGTTGATTACCGCAACGCCGTTATTCTCGACGAGAGCAAGTGGGACATGGACGTGGCTCCGGCTTTCTTCTGCGCCGGCATTTCGGCCTTCCACTCCGTCGACAGTTGCGAGCTCACACCGGGCGACTGGTTCGGCGTCCTTGGTTGCGGTGGTCTCGGGCAGCTTGCGACGCAATACGCCAAGGCCATGGGGCTCAAGGTCGTGGGCATCGACTTGGTCGAAGCCTGCCTACAGGAGGCCAGGAAGCAAGGCGCAGACGCCGTTTTCAACTCGAGGTGGAACGCAGACTGGGCGCAGGACGTGAAAAAGCTGACTGGAGGCGGCGTGCAAGCCGTGGGTGTGTACACCGACGCGCCAGCGGCATTTACTTCCGCACCTACATGCTTGTCATTGGGAGGCACTCTGATGGTCGTCGGTAATTCGGAGGAGCCGCTGAAGGTCCATACGACAGACCTCTTGTTCGGGGGGTACAAGATCAAGGCCGCAAGCACCGGCACACCCCAGCGCATGAAGAAAGCAGTCGACTTCACGGCTGAGCACGGCATCATGCCGGTGGTGCAACTTCGAAATGGTCTTGATGACCTGGCAGTCATGGTGCAAGAGATGGTGAGCGGAAAGGTGACCAAGAGGCAGGGGATCGCTTTCAAGTGGCGAGTGAATCACTCAAAGAGGAAACGAAGTGTGTAACTTTTCTTCTCGGTCTGTTCTATATATTCCCCTGCTGCTGCCGCAGTCGGCATCTCCGCTAGACTCGGGTTCCGAGGGCTCTCTGTGGGGAGGTTAGAAAAGTACTACGAGACTACACACTCACATAAGATTGCCTGGCAAATAATTGCCAAAACGTCAAACAATATCCACATGCAGTCTTTGGGTTTTTGGCTTTTATGAAGATCATCAGGACGGGATTCTAAACCCTTTGATTGGTGCACACGAGTATTATTGGAAATGCAGCGCTAGACACCCTCGCCGTGTTCGATGCTTTCCCGCGGCTCCGTGCTTTCCGCGGCGTGATCCTTCTCCTCAGCCCTCAACCACCCTGACTACTTCGCTCAGATCCCCACAGCCCTCCATAACTCTAGGCCCGTCGAGTTGTCGGTGATGGAAGTCCTTTCGTCCACGTCCCACGAACGCCCTCCAGGATCAAGCGGGTAAGATAGTGTCGGTGGCGGAGTTGAAGGACACCGGATCAGGAACACTCTAGCAGAAACCTTGTCCCTTGGACCTGAGGGAGACGTTGCCGGGTTTGAAGATTTGGCCATTGGCGTCGACGGCGTCGATGCCGCAGGACGTGCTGGCTCTGACCCGGAGGTTGACCTCGCCGCGAACCCACGCTTCTCCACCCCGAGGGACACATCCAGTCGCAAAGACGCGGTTGTCGTTCTCTGATGAGACGATCTCGACTATGCACCCAGACGTGTTTTGGGCAAGTGCGGGAACTGCGAGAGCAGCAACGGCGATGAACTTGGCGATGGCAACCATGATGTGTGGGTATTTGGGTAGGCAGAGAAGTGGTCAAGATGTAAGGATAAGGCAGCAGTCTAGTGATGTAGTGAAAAGGTAGCGACAATTGATCTGGCTGGCGATGAAAGGCTTTCAATTGAGGATGGGCAAAAGAAGTCAGTTTAGGAGGCGGCAGGTTACAGAAGTGCGCGACTTATATACAGTCCTTGGACGATACCATCCGGACATTGAGGCCGCGATCCACCCCGACTCAAAATACATGAAAAGCAAAATATATGAAAAGCAGGCTGTGCAGCCAGGTGTTCGAGTTCGTGGATCAGAAACCTGAGGGCGAGTCATTCGAGCACTCTCTGGCAGATTTATTAATATTACTCAACAGTAGGAGAGATTGTGATACGCCGGCTGCTTGGCAGTGCTGGCCCAGACTTACCACT
The DNA here is from genome assembly GCA_027406025.1 of Colletotrichum musae. Lineage (NCBI taxonomy): Eukaryota > Fungi > Ascomycota > Sordariomycetes > Glomerellales > Glomerellaceae > Colletotrichum > Colletotrichum musae. Next base: position 6,008,706 of record JANVYC010000004.1, read on the forward strand.
TGCTCCATCGTGACTATGCCTCCACTGACAGACAGTGCTGCTATGACATAGCACCGTGAAATGGCATTTCTGACAGCAGGTTTGACATCGCTCTTGTTAACCACGTCTGGCTCGGTTCCCTTCCAGCATTTCGTGCTCTTCAATAGGAACGATATAGCTCACTCGCATTCACCCATATCATCCTCCGGATCACCTTATTCCTCCAAATGTCGTGGCAATCTCCATTATCGTTATATCCGAAGTATCCGCAGCATCCACCAGAGACCAGGCATGGTCCTAGTCAAACGAGACATACTTCTCCCCATATTGCTCTGCAAGCTTTTTATATCTCGCCTGGTAAGCCTGATGCCTCTTCGAAATCTCCCCCGACTTTTTCATATCCTCTCTCCCGACCTGGTGCCTGTGAGCAGCATCCGGACCATCTGCGATCCTAACGAACCGGGCGTAGGTCCACATCTCGGGCAGGGGCGTGTGCTGGGTGAGCCCCTGGCCGCCGAACATCTGCATGCACTCGTCGATGATCCGGGTCGCCAGCGCGGGGACCAGGATCTTGCTCTGCGCGATTGCGCGCTTCCCGGCCTTGTTCCCGGCCCCGTCCATGGTGTCCGCGGCGCTCAGGACGACGAGGCGCGCGGCGTCCAGCTCCAGGCGCATCTGCGCGACGCGCTCGATGTTGGAGTCGAACTCACCGATGAGCCTGCCGCGCGGCTTCTTGCGCGCGTCGTTGCACCGGATCAGGGCGAGCTCGTAGGCGCGCTCGCACTGCCCGAGGAGGCGCATGCAGTGGTGGATGCGGCCCGGCCCGAGGCGGCCCTGGGCGATCTCGAAGGCGCGGCCCTCGCCGAGGATGACGTTCTCCGCGGGCACGCGGACGTTCTCGTAGCGGTACTCGCCGTGGCCCTCGGGCGCGTGGTCGTAGCCCATGATGGTGAGGTTGCGGACCTGGGTGATGCCGGGCGTGTCGCAGGGGACGATGATCATGGAGTGGCGGGACCACTTGTCCGGGTTCGACGGGTCGGTGCACCCCATGAGGATGTAGAAGGAGAGCGCCTTGTTCCACAGCGCGTTGCCGTAGAGCTTCCTGCCGTTGATGACGTACGAGTCGCCGTCGCGCTCGATGCGGATCCCGATCTGGGTCGCGTCCGAGCTGGCGACGTCCGGCTCGGTCATGGAGTAGGCGGAGGAGGCGGTGCCGTCGAGGAGAGGCTTGAGCCATTTCTTCTTTTGCTCTTCATTGCAATACTTTGCCAGAAGCTCGATGTTCCCGGTCTCGGGAGCGTGGCAATTCATGGTCTGGGGAAGACACATCAGGTTGCAACTCTACTACTCTGGAATAACTGCTGATTTGTTCATGGAAACGTACCTGGGCGGACCAGTAACAGCGACCCATGATCTCGGCGCAACAAGCATACTCGAGGTTTGTCAAACCGGGGCTCTCTTTGAAGCTCTTGGGCAGAAACAGATTGAAGAGACCACGATCTTTAGCTTTCTTCCTCAGCTCGTGGATCAACGGCGGCGTCGTCCAGCGGCGGCCCTCAAGCTGGGCTTTGAAGATTTCTTCCCTCGGGATGCATTCAGTTTCGACCCAATCATGAACCTCTTGAATCTTTTTGACGGCCAACGGGGAGAGCTTCTCTTTCACCCAAAGCGGGAGGTGGTCAAAAGCAGGTCCTTGTAAGTCCATACTGACGTTGGGTGGTATTGATGTATTTGCAAAGGTCGATGGTTGGTAAACTAGGCTACCAGCATCAAGAATTGATCAATTGATTCGACGATAACATGAAAGCTGAGAATACCCATGCTCGCAGCATCAATATCTGGGCCGGCGAACCGCAGATGGAAATACTGATCCTCCCCGGCAGCGACACATTGAGACAGACCCTGGGACATGCAGCCTCGGCAAGGGAACTGCACCAAACAGCGAGGAGAGCCTCGGGTTTCCGCGGTTCTGATTAGTATGGTATGCGGGGTAGCGACGTTGGTGCAAGGTATAGCTTACAACCCAATTCTTTACTGAAAATGATTGGAGTCGAAAGCAAGGTGTGTGGCATTGGACGACGGAACAGGAGAATTGTGTATGTACACTAATCTTCAACTATGGAGGATCAACGAGGCACTGTGAAAGTAGTGATCGGAGATGTGGATGTAGCTAGGAAGAAGTTAGCTATAGTGGATCGAAAGATCTATAGGCCTAAGTGCCCTGGGAGGACTGCCTGCTGGGCACGGGCCACTAACTAACGTCACGTGACGCTAGTAGGGCCGTGTACCTTAATACCCCCCCTTAGGCCGCTTAGGGCGAAAATACGTATAAATAGCTAAAATCCTTATAAGGCTCTGAATTTCTTAAAACTGAGGAGTTTTTAAAAATAATTAAAAGTACGTAACTTTTATAAAGCCCGTGGCCTTTAATTAACTTAATCCTTTAGAAAAGCTATACTTTATAGTTTAAATACCCCCCTTTAAAGTAATTAATTTAATTTATTTATTATACTTAATATTTTAATAAAATCCTTTTATTTAGTAGTATTTAGTACTTTAGTAAAGTTATTAGCTAGTATTTTAGTACTATAAATAAAATAGAGTTTAATACTTTTTTTTAGTTAACTTTTTAAATAATTTATTTATACTAAATATTAATATAGTATATTTAGGCTTTATTAAGGGGATTTATAGTATTTATATAAGTATTAGTACTATTTATAAATAAAATTATAAAAGTATTAATCTTTTAACTAAAGAGCTACTTAATATAGTATTAAACTTATTTAAAAGTATTACCTATAAAGGTTAAGTTAATAAACTCTACTTTTATAAAGCTTAAAGTAATTATAAACTATTACTTTAACTTTTAAATAATAAAAGTACTACTAAAAAAACTATATAGCTATAACAGTAGGTCCTAGGGACCTAAGGCTATAGTCAGCCACGCCCGCTTAATTAAGTTAAAGCATAAAAGAAATAGAATAATAAGTCTAAAATACTTATTATAACTATACTATATATAAGTATAGGTAAGTACTTAGTACTTACTAGTACCGTAATATCACCCCCTCGTTTAATACTAATATCGTCTATAATATTCTAGAATATTATAAAATACTAGTAATATATATATACTTTATACTCCTAGAATAACTTAAAGCTAATACTTTATAGTAATTCTATTAACTTAGGATAAGTACACAGTATACAGATTAAAACTATAACTTAAAGTAAGACTTATTATAATATAATAGTAAGTCCTAGGGACCTAAGGCTATAGTTAGTTACGCTTGCTTAATTAAGCTAAAGTATAAAAGGAATAGAATAATAAGTTTAGGATACTTATTATAACTATACTATATATAGGTATAGATAAGTACCTAGTACTTATTAGTTTATATAAAAGAACTAAAAAGAAAAACTAAAAAGACAAAAGGGAGAATTGAACTTATAGTCTTTAGCTTTAATAAGCTAGACTCTAAGCTGCTAGGTAAACTACTTTTAGTGGTAAAAACCACTTTAAATGTCTTTTATTAACCCCTCTAGGGTGCTTGTGGCCAACTACAGCTCTTGTGGTTGACCACAGCACCCGTGGCCGACTATAGCGCCCGTGGCTAACCACAGCGGCTGTAGTTAACTATACACAGGGCCTAGAGCTACTTAACTAAGCCGTATATAATGGACTAAACCCTAAAAGGACTAGTACCTTAGGAGCTAGGCTAATAGAGCGAGGCACTAGGTCTATAAAAGGTAGGGCTTCCCCTAGCCTATAGGGGTCTAAATTTCTACTTTTTTAATAAGTAAATAAGTATAATAATATAGCAATACAATACTATTACTACTACTATAATACTTCTACCTCTTTTACTTATATATTATATACTAAACCTATACTTTTACTAACTTTATTAAGCCTAATATTACTATAAAAGTATTTAGCTACTTTAATACTAACCTTAATATCTTTATACCTATACTTATAAGTTATAAGCCTAGCTTTATAATTAACCCTACCTTTCTGGCTAATTATAAGAGTTTATTTAGACCTACTTATTCAATAACTAACTTTATTTTAACTATAAAAGACCTAACTATATAACTAACGCTTTTAGTTTATCTATAATTTAACTCTTTAAATAACTAAAAAACTTAGTTTTTAAATAATTCTTAAACTATTAAACTTTTTTTAATAAATCCTTAATAAATCCTTGTATACGTCTACTATAATAAACGAATTTTTAAATAATATTTAATTAATACTACTTATATAAAAACTAAAATTATTACGACTTTAACTATTTAGTTTAACTAATAAAAACTCTTATAAACTAATATTAATTATTCTAAAGTTATAGACTTTAAGTTTATTAACTATAATAAACTAACTAAGAAAGTTAAAAAAGATATAGTAGAGTTTTATAGTTTTAACTACCTTTTTAAACTACTTAGTTAACTATATAATAAGTAGTTTACTCTTATTATCTTAATAAATTAACTGTTAAGTTTTTAGAAGTCTACTTAGTTTTAGTTATTTAAATAAAAAAGACTTTAAACTTATAAAAAATAGATAAAATTACTATTCTTAAGCTAAAAGGGTAATTAAATTATTAAGTTTAGTTTTTATAATTTAATACGGTTTTATTTAGTAAAGATTTAGTAATAAATCTTATTAAACTACTTAATAAATAGAATAAAGACCCTAATAATAAAGTATTAAGTTATATACAACTTCTTTATAAAAATAGCCCTTTATAAGTTATAAAAAACTCTAAAATAGTACTTAAAGCTTAAAAAAGCTTAAAAAAGCTATATTAACCTAAAGGGTTTATTAATAAGTTTTTTACTTATAAAGAGTTTTTTAATACTACTTTAAATAACTTTAAAACTTTTAAAAAATACTTTAATAAAGTTAAAAAACTTATAAATAATCTAGCTTTAAATAATTTAACTCTACTTAAATAGGTAATTATAGTTTAAGTTTTAAATAGCTTAAATAACTTTTATAAAGGGTTTATAACTAATATTACTTAATTTTTAAAAAAAGACTTAAATGCTTATACTATTAAGTTTTTATTTGTTAATTTATTAGATAAATTTAAAAAAAAAGGTAGTAATAACTCTATATAATTCTCTAAGTCTTAAATTAAGTTTAAAAAGACTTTAAAACTCTAAAAATAAATAAAGGGTTATTATTATAGCTACTATAAAAAAACTAGCTATATAGAGAACATTTATAGATTTTTATATCTAGATAAAGCTCCTAATTAGTTTAAAAAGATATTAAAAAACGACTCTACTATAAATAAAAAAAAAAAAAAAAGTTAAAAAATAGAATTTATATAAATAATTAGTTAATACTATTATTAATAATAATTCTAACTCTTTTAATTTATTTAAAAAAGTTATAGTTACTTTAAACTTAATAAATATTAATTTAGTAATTAAAAAAGACTTTAATTTAAATATTAAATTTAAAAATATAATTATAACTTTTAAAACCCTTATTAAAATAAATTTTAAAACTAATAAAATATTACTAAGTAATTTAATTAAATAGTTAAATAAAGAACTTTTAAACTCTTCTATTTATAAAAAAAAATAACTATTTTATTTAAACTCTACTATAACAATCTATATAATAAATAACCTATTTCTACTTAATAATATAAAATCTATTAAAACTAAAGTTAATTAAGGTAAAGCAAACTAGCTATTTACTTATAAAAAGGGTAATTTAACTACTATTATTAATAATATATTATATATATTTAAAGATATATACTATATACTTAAATTAAGTATTAATCTTTTAAGTTAAATTAAACTTACTAAAATTAGTATAGTCTTAATATACTATAATAAACTAATACTTTATAATATAGTTAAAAATAAAGTTCTTTTAATAGAAATTAAAAAGAATAACCTTTACTTTTTTAACTTTAATATAAATAAAGAAGTTATTAATATAATAAAAGAGTCTTTAAAAAAGTCCTAAAGTTAAAATTAAATCCTAGACTCTAAAATTAATATAATAAAACTATAGTATAACTAATTAAACTATATAAATTAATAATCTTTATTTACTAGTTTAAATTAAACTAAAATTATATATAAAAGGGCTACTATAGAGGTATTTTATAAACTACTCTATAAAGTCTATTTTATTACAGGCCTAAGCCTAGTGGCTTATGCTCTAGTAGAAGGCTAGTTATAAACCGGCCCTACCTAAGGACCCCTATACCTAAAGGTAGAGTTTGTACATAGTAGGCAAACCTTCCTCCTTTTACTCCCTAAGTTTAGTATAACTCCTTTTAAGCACTATTAAGATACTACTCATAACTAGCCCCTAATATTATTAAACTTCTTAACTAAAGTGACTCTAGTAAAGATTAGTAAACTAGTAAACTAAAAAAACAACTATAATAGATATAAACCTAGTAAAAGTCCCCCTCCTTTAGAACGGGGTATACTAGTAGTAGTAGAATATCTAATAATAAAATAACTAATAAAAAAACTAGTAAATTAACTAGTAGAACACCTATATAGTAGAGATTTAAGCCCTTTAAAATACTATTATAATACTATAAGTAACCCGTAGTTAAAAAAAGCTACTACTAAAAAGTAAGCTCTTTAATAGTAACTTAGCTGTTTTTTTTACTTAAAGAATAATAATATAGTATATACTTAAAGTAAACTAAGAGTTTATTAGGGGACCCCGGAACTGTTAATAGTACCTTTAACTTAACCTAGAACTACTAGTATAAAAACGAATTAATAACTTTTATACTACTAGTAAGTAAGTAATTAAGTATAATATAGACCTATTTTTTATTTACCTTACTAACTATTATAAAAACCCCTACTACGTAGTATAAGCGTTAGAATAACTTTGCTATATCTACTAGGGGCTAAAGTAATTATTTATAGAATTCTTTATTAAGTTTAAATTTACTTTAGTAAAAGCTAAGGGACTTTTATAGTTAAAAGAAATACAACTAAACTACTTCTAACTAGGGATCTCTTAATAAATCTATAGAGCTACTATTAGTTAAGATATTAGTAGGACTAATTACTATATAGCTATTTAGTAGTATTATTTAATTACTATAGACCTTAAGATACTTAAAATAGAAATAAAAAGCTACTAAAAAAGCTAGTACTAGAGGTATAATAAATAATAAATAGATTTATAGGGGGATATAGTAATAATAAGTGTAAATGCTACTTAGACTATACTAACCCTACAGCACTACTACTAAACTACTAGCGCTCCCCCTTATAGGGCTATAGTGGGCGCGTAGTATGCCTAATAGGTTAACGTATCGATCTATTAAGCCTATAAAGAGGCTAGAGCCTATATCTATTATAGAGTTAAGGGATATTTTATTATAGAATATAATCTATAGCCCGCGCACTCTTCTACTACCTCTATAATAAACATTAAAGTACTTAAGGTAAACGTAGGCCTTATAAATAAAGAGGGAAAAGAGTAGCCCCTTAAAAAAGACTCCCCGGGGAAGGTTATATAGTAGATACTAGCCTCCTATATTAGTTACTAAATAAAACTAAAGAAATATAGAATTAAATAAATAAATCCCCGTTCTTTATTTTTATATTAATAAATAATATATCTTTTATTCTTATTTAAATTAATAATAAATATAACTATTATAAAGTAGTTAGCCGTAAGTTTGTAGTAAACTATAATTTAGAACTTATATAGTTACTCCGTTCTTACTACTTAGGGATAGTTTTAGGTTTAAATAGTAAGTTAGTAATTACATATATAACTAAAGTTTAAATTAACTTTAATAGTTAAGTATTCTAAGCTTTATTTTATATTATTTAAAGAATAATACACTCTATAATTCTAGGGAAGTTATAAATAAAACACAGGAGCGTTATTCTAGATTCTACTAAAAATAAAATAAGAATTAATATACTAGGGGACTTAACTATCCCTACTATTAGTAAAGAAAAAGGGCAAGGGATAGTAAGTAGCTAAGCTAACTCTATAAAGCTACTAGCAATACTATTTAAAGACTCTTAATATAAAGGGTATAAATAAATAACTACGTTTATTATATAAATTAATACTATTTTAAAGGCTATTCTTCTAAACTTAAAGAGTAGTATATAAACTACCCTCCTAGAGGTATACTAGTACTTTTTAAACTTATTTAATAAAGAAAAAGTATTTAAATTACTACTCTACTAGGGAATACTAAACTATTATATATACCTTTAAAAAAACCCAGATAAAACTAAATTAAGTTTACTATAGAGCCCGTTATATAATATACTACGGAACTACCTTTTAAAAGTCTATTAGTAGGTTATTAGTTTAATAAATAAAGAATAGGTTTAGGTTAGTTCTTTACTAGTTAGTATACTAGTTCTACTTATAAAAAAGCTAGGGAGGAAGTAGAGATTCTACGTCGACTACTACGTACTTAATATAATTAGTATACTAAATTAATACTCCTTACTACTTATTAAAGAGACTTTATATTCCCTTTTAAAAGTAACATAGTTTATAAAAGTAGACGTCTACGCAGCCTTTTATAAAATCCGGATTATAAAAGGGGATAAATATAAAATAGTATTTTAAATATACTTTAGATTATTTAAATAGCTAGTTATACCCTTTAGACTTATAAGCGCACTTGCGACTTTTTAGTAATATATTAATAGTGTTTTCTAGGGGATTCTAAATAACTTTATTATAGTATACTTTAATAACCTTTTAGTTTATAGCTATGGGTTAAAAAGGGACTATAAGTAAAAAATTACTAAGGTTCTATAGTGGCTATAAAAGACAGGGCTTTACTTAGACTTAAAGAAGTATAAGTTTTTAGTAAAAAAAATAAAGTACTTAGGATTTATTATTAAAGTTAAACAGAGTATTTATTATAACTCTAAAAAAATTAAAGCGATTTAAAAGTAAAAGACCCTTAAGAATATATAGAGGGTATATAGTTTTTTAGGATTTATAAACTTTTATTATAACCTTATTAGTTACTTTTTTATACTTATTAAACTACTTACTTAGTTTACTTAAAAGGGTATTTTATTTATATAGAATATAGTATATTAAATAGTATTTAAAAACCTTAAAATAGCTTTTATATTAAAACTTATTATAACTTAATAGAACCTAGATTAGTTTATAGTAGTAAAGGCTAACTATTTAGGGGTAGTACTAAGGGGCTACTTATTATAAAAGAATAAAAAGGGAGTCCTCTACCTAGTAGTATACTACTTTACGCACTTAACCCCCGTATAGTATAACTATACTATTTATAATAAAGAATTACTTATAATTATTTTATACTTTAAGGCTTAGTTAGTAGAACTTTAAAGTATAGTAGAACTGTTTACTATTCTTTTTAACTATAAAGTATTAAAATACTTTATAAGTTCTAGGCTAATTAGTAAACGTTAAGTTAAATAAATAGAAATACTATTAGAGTTTAACTTTTTTTTTAAGTATAGACTAGGGTACTTTATTAAGTAACTAAATACCCTTTTATAGTAGAGTTAGGATAATATTTAGTAACTTTACTCCTTTACTTAGGTATTTAAACCTATTAAAGCTACTAGGGGGTAAATATTAAGAATTTTATAGTTAGTAATAATTATACTTTTAAATATAAAAAAAAGAAAGTTTAAAGATAAATAGAAAAAAACTAGTATAAGTAGGGGTAATGTAATAAAAACGCCCTACTACTAGTTAAATACTAGTACTCTACTTAACGGCTATATATTATTTTAAAGTTTAATACTACCTATACTTTAGAACTAAGCTATAGTAGTAATACTAGCTTATAGAGTGCAGGTAGGTACTATTAAGGACGGGGTAAAATAGTTTCTCTATAAAGCTAATATAAGGACTTAGGTTATAGACTATTTAATAAAGAAAGATAATATATTATAATACTAAAACTATATATAGATACTTAAGTATAAACCCTTTACTATAGTATTATTATAAATAGTTTATAACTCTTTAGTTTTAAGCTATACTAGTATAAATGTAATATTTATAGCCTTTATACAAGATTAGTATTAAAATAAAATATTTTAGAAAGCAAAATAGTTTATAGTTATGTATAACGTGTATCGCTATTTTTATAAAGGAAGATAGTAATAATAGAGCCTCTTTTAACTACTCCTAGTTTTTAATAAATTTTAGTTTTAGATTTTAGTAGACTTTATAATAAAGCTTTTAAATAATAAGGACTTAGACTTATACTTTTTAATAGTAATTATAAACTACTTATTAAAGTACGTTTAATTAAAATCTATAATATTAATAATAGTTAAAGTATATATAGAACGCTTTTAAGATATATAGTAGCGCTTTTATAAATTCCTATAATTTATTATTAGTAATTATAGTTTAAATTAAGTAAGTGCTTTTTAAATAATACTTTATAAGTTAATAGGGATATAATAGATATTATTAATATTATTTTACCCTTAGATTAATAGGGGTATAGAGTAAATAATACTTAAGATATAAGTATATTTATAAGTATATATTTTGTTTATTTAGTATAACTAGGTAGACTATATTATAGCTAGATAATTAGTTTTAAATAACTAAAACGTAATAGTAATTAGAGTAAGCTTTAATTAGTTACTTAATAGTTATAATATTATACTAGTACTAACAGTAGTACAGGAGATAACGTTTATACTTTTAGACTTAAGCTAAGTTATAACGTTTTTTATATACTTAAAAAAAGGGACAGTATTAGTTTAAGTAGCTATAGTATATACTTAATAGAGGTTTAAAATATTTATAAATAGGACTTAATATATAGTAGACTAATTCTGTATTAGAGATAAGGTTTAGTTATTTTTTTATTATATTAAAATAGACTAGTTAAGTAAAAAGTTAAACTAAGTAGCTATAAAGTATATAGTAGTTAGTGTTTCTAGTTTATTAAACGTTATATTAAATATTTTAAAGAGTATTTATTTAACTTTTTATATTAACTTAATAAAAAGAGTTTTAAATAAGCCCCTATTATTCTAAGTTTAAAGTAAAACTTAACTAAACTCTATTTTTATACCCTTACTCAAGGATAGACTATAAAAAGAGTACGTAGTAGAGGAAATCCTAGTTACTAAGAATATACTAGAACGTAGGTATAACTATAACATTTTAGTAAAGTAAAAGGAATATAATAAACTTATATAGAAACTATTAAAGAATTTAAAAAATAATAAAGTAGTATTATAATTTAAAGTAAAGTATAGAGATGTATAAGAGAATAATAGACTAATATTAATTTATAAATAGTAAAAAGCTACTAGGGGCCCGGGTTAAACTAACTAAACCCCATAGAGTAATACTATAAAGAACTTAGTCTTAAAGGGTATACTAAATAAACTAAATTAAACTAATACTTAACTCTTAAAGGGGTTATTCTTAGGGAAGTTTTTAAACTTATTTTTTTTTTTTTTTTTTGTACTTAGAGTAGTAGTAGGGGGTAGGGCGGGTGTGTATAGTAGGGGTAGGGTAAGTACAGTAAATAGGTAAGTTAAACTAAGTAGGGCCTAGGGCGTAGTAGTAAAGCGCGCAGAGCAAGGAATAGCTACTACTTTATAAAATATAGTTCTATTATTTAAAACGTTAGTATAAAAAGGGTAAAAGAAAAAGGAAAGTAGTATACTATTAAGTTAATAAGGTTAGTGGTAAGCTTTTAGGTATTAAAGCTAGTAGTTATAGAAGAGGTGGGTAGTAGGGAGGTAGGTATAGTAGTAGAGTAGGTAGGAGGGGCGAGATGCGCCTAGTTAAAGTAGTTATTATAGTAATAATAAACTATATTAAAGGGTATAGAAAAGATAGTGCTGCAATAGCCCTTGCTAGTGCTGTTGGGGCTGCTACTAGGGATAGTAGAAAAGACAATATAGCTATCCTTAGTGATAAGGGTAGTGATATAATAGCTAGCTATATATAGCTTTATAGATAAAGTAAATAGTTATAATCTTTACTTATACTTTTACTTTATTATTAAGTACTAATAGTAGAATTTACTATAGCTATACTAGTACTAAACTAGTTTACTATTCTATATTATTTTATTATAGTATAGAAAGTATATTTCCTTAACTATTTTAAGGGGCTAGTTAGACTTATTATTAGAATTATTATTTATAATAAAGCTGCTGTATACGCGCGACTAGGGCTTATTAAAGTTAGGGCAGTGGAACGGGTTATTACTAGGGGTACTAGAGGAGGATGTAATAGTAGTAGATATAGTGGGAGAGGGGGGGGGGGGTTAGGAACGTAGTAGTGAAGTGGTAGTGGTTGTATAGTAGTAGAGGGGGTGTATAAGAGTACTAGTATAAGGGTATAAATAGGAGGGGGGGCGGTGTAATTAGGGGAAAAAGAACTTTATATAAAGGGACGGGGTATAGTTAGTATATAATTAATAACTTCTTTTTGTGTACTAGCTAAGTACTAGATTTTTTTATTAGTTAATATAGTTGTGTTTTAAATTTTTTTATTAGTAGTTGTATAGATTAAGTTTAGAATTTATAGTTAAGTGTGTTAATTGTTTATAGCTATTACTGGGGGAGTAGAGTAGGGCGGAGGGGTATGTTATAGGCTTAAGTTTAGTAGTTTATGCTTTAGTGGAAGGCTGGTTACAGACTGGCTCTACTTAAGGACCCTTATACTTAAAAGTAAAGTTTATATATAGTAAGTAAACTTCCCTCTTTTTACTCCCTAAGTTTAGTATAACTCTTTTTAGGTACTATTAAGATACTACTTATGACTAGCCCTTAATATACTTAAAAGGAAAATTTATAAATAAAGTAAATAAATAGTTTAATAATTATAAAAAAAAACTATTCTTATTTATATAAAATTACTTTAAACTTATATAGACTTATTATACTTAAAACTTATAATAATTATAAATAGTTTATACTATTTATAAATAAAAAGACCTGCTTTATATAGAGTAAATTACTAAAAATAAAGGAATTTAAAGAGGTTTTTAATACTTTTAAAGAATTTAAATCTTTAGTTAAAAATAATAAAAATAAATATAAAATTAATTAATTTAATATAAATAGTAGTAAAGAGTTTAATAATAAAAGGATTAAAACTATATATATTAAAAATAGTATAACTTATAATATAAAACTACTTTATATGCATAAGCTTAATAGTATTATTAAAAGAATAATACGTACTTTAGTAAATAAAGTAAAAACTATATTAATTAATACTAATATTAATTTTAAACTATAGGAAGAAGCTTTTTTAGTAGCTATATATTTATATAATAGAACTCTATATAAGTTAATAGGTAATAAAACACTATATAAAGTAAAGAATAATATAAAACCCTTTTTAAACTATATAAGGGTCTGGGGGAGTATTTACTATTATAAAAATAAAGACTTTAATTTTAAAAAGTTAAATAATAGAACTAAAAAGGGTATAATACTAAACTATAGTAATAATGCTTATAGAATTTAGGATTTAAAAGAAAATAAAGTTATATAGTTCTGTGACGTTAAAATATTTAAAAATATTTTTATAAAAGATATAATAAATAATAATTAAAAACTATTTATACTAAATAAAATAAATTATCTATAGTTTAATATAAATAAAAGTAGAAAAGAATTTTAAAGTAATAGTTTTTTTAAAGTAGACTTGGATTTTAATAATAATAATAATAATACTAATAATAATATAAACTCTAAATTAACTATAGAAATCCCTTATATAGATAAAGAGATTTGGGAAAGTTATATATAGGTTAAAAATTAAAAAAGTATACTATTTATAATAAAAGATTACTTATTTTTAAATATAATATCCGCTATAAATAGCTTAAAAGATAAAATCTCTTATATATTAAGTATTAATAGTTTAGATAAACCTACTATATATAAATAAGTTTTAGAATTTAATGATTTATAAAACTGGATCTAAGTTATATATAAGGAATTAAAAATATTAACTAAAATAAATACTTAGAGTATAATTAAAAAACTATAATCTATAAGACCTTTAGAGGGCAGATAGGTTTATAGAACTAAAGTTAATAATAATATTAATACTAAAATTAAAAAACCTATTAAATATAAAGCCCATTAGGTAGTTTAAAGTTATAATTAATATATAGGTATAAATTACTTAAAAACCTTTAGTACTACTTATAGGCCTAAATCCTATAGGCTATTATTCTTAATAGCTATATAAAATAATTAGGATATTAAACAATATAACGTTACTAGTATATTTATATACACTAATATTAATAAAGAGATATACGTCTAATTACCTACTAGTTTTTCTAATAATAATAATAAACTAGTCTTTAATAAGAATTATAAAGAATCTAATAAAGGATTAGTTTATAAACTTAATAAAGCTCTATATGGTTTAAAACAAAGTCCTAGACTATAGTATAAGCATTTAAAAAAAATACTTAAAAAAAAAGGCTTTAATATATCGCCTTATAATAAAACTATTTTTATACTAAATAAAAAAGGAGTTAAAGCTATTATAGCTTGTCATATAGATAACTTTTTAGTTATTACTCCTAACTCTAAAATTACTAATAGTATAATTAATAATATTTTTAAAAAAATTAATATAAAACTACTAGGAGTACTTAAAACCTTTTTAGGTATTAAAGTAAATATAAATAGATTTAAAAAAATACTATTTCTACACTAAACTAAATATACTAAAAAACTACTTACTAAGTATAATAAAACCTACTTATATAGGTATTTAACGCTTATAAATAATAATATAAAAATAGTAGAAAATACAAAAAAAGCTACTAAAGAAGAAATAAAACAATTCCAACAAAAAATAGGCTCTTTAATATATTCTACCTTAAAAACTAAGCCAAATATAGCCTTTACAGTCATATTATTAGCTCGTTATATAAGTAATCCTTCTAAAAAGCATTTTATTACTCTAAATTAGTTATAGGGATATTTAAATAAATTCCCTAACCTAGGGATTTTATACAACTACTCTACTAAATTTAAAATAATAGGATTTTCAAACTCTAATTAAGCTAGAAATCTTAATAATAGAAAATCCACTACTAGCTACCTATTTTACCTAGGATTTTATAATATAATTAGTTAGAATACTATAAAACAAAAAACAGTAGCTTTATCTACCTATAAAGCTAAATATATAGCTTTAACTAAAGCTATTAAAAAAGCTATATATTTATATAACTCTTATAATTATCTATTTAAATCTTTAAACCTTAAAAGGCTTAATAAACCAAAGATTCTTATAAATAATAAAGCAGCTCAAAGACTAACTAAAAATCCTAAATTTCATAAAAGAGTTAAGCATATTAATATTAAATATCACTTTACAAAAAATACAATTATTAATAATAAAGCTTCACTATACCACATATCTACAAAGGATAATCTAGCTAATATTTTAACTAAGCCTATAGGTAAAATAATATTTAATAATTATTTAACTACTCTAAGTATAGTAAATTATAAAG
This sequence comes from Colletotrichum musae, assembly GCA_027406025.1. Taxonomy (NCBI): domain Eukaryota; kingdom Fungi; phylum Ascomycota; class Sordariomycetes; order Glomerellales; family Glomerellaceae; genus Colletotrichum; species Colletotrichum musae. Next base: position 6,024,212 of record JANVYC010000004.1, read on the forward strand.
GTTTTTTATCTTCTCTTAAAAATAAAACTAAAACTAAAAAAAATATAAATCTAATTAAAGATAAGTTAGAAATAAACAACTTATTATATTAAAAAAAAAGGTTTTCCTTACTTAAAATTCTAAAAATTTTCTTCTATTTTTACTCTAAATATTTTTACCTAAAAAAAAAGGTTTTTTATAAAGTCTTTTAAAAAGTTTTTAATACTAATAAAAAGTCCTTTAATTAAACCTTAAAACACTAAAATCTACAATAAATTTAAAATTATACACATCTTAAAGGGGGATATTAGTCTATATAAAAGAACTAAAAAGAAAAACTAAAAAGACAAAAGGGAGAATTGAACCTACAGCCTCTAGCTCTAATAAGCTAGACTCTAAGCTACTAAGTAAACTACCTTTAGTAGCAAAAACCACCCTAAATGTCTCTTATTAACCCCTCTAGGGTGCTCGTGGCCAACCACAGCTCTCGTGGCCGACCACAGCACCCGTGGCCGACCACAGCGCCCGTGGCTAACCACAGCGGCTGTGGCTAACCACACGCAGGGCCTAGAGCCACTTAGCTAAGCTATACGTAACGGACTAAACCCTAAAAGGACTAGTGCCTTAGGAGCTAGGCCAATAAAGTAAGGTACTAGGTCTATAAAAGGCAGGACTCCCCCTAGCCTATAGGGGTCTAGACTTCTACTTTTTTAGTAAGTAGATAAGTATAGTAATACAGCAATACAGCACTATTACTACTACTACAATACTTCTACCTCTTTTACTTACATATTATACACCAAACCTATACTTTTACCAACTCTATTAAGCCCAATATTACTATAGAAGTATTCAGCCACCTCGATACCAACCTCAATATCCTTATACCTATACTTACAGTACTTACTAGTACCGTAATATAACTACTAGTTAAAATATAAAATAAGTAGTTATTAATAAAAAATATATTTATTATAGTATATAGTACTTTATTATAAAAGGGATCTAAACTACTAAAGACTAATTTAAACTATTTTATACTTTTAAAGTATTAAAAAAATACTTAATAGTTACTTAATAAGCTTTTAATAAACTATTATTTACTTAATAGAGTTTTTTAATAAAAAAAGAAATATTCAGCTAAGTACTAGTTACTACTTAATTAATAAATCCCGTTTCTTTATTATAAACTTTTTTATCCTTTTTAAAATACTTAGTAATATTCTATTATATAAAGAGTTATTTAGTTATAAATAAAGGGGTTTTAATAGGGTTAAAATTAGTATATTTAAACTACTAAAAAATACTATTAATATACTTAACTTAGTTTAAAAAGATCTTTTTTACTTTATAGTTATAAGTAATTTAAAAACCTAAAAAATTAGTAGCTTTACTAAGCTCCTTACCCCCTCTAAAGTAACTAACGACCCATAGGCTATGTACTTTAGGGAACTGTCCAGCTACTTACCTTGTTAATCTTTTTGTTATTAGTTAGTAAATAGTACACAAATTCACCTACTATAACGCAGTTTCTACGGATTTAAAGTAATAGGTATTTTTAATTAATTTTAACTACTAATTACACTATCAACACCGTTAACACTACTAAAACTACTAACGCCTTCTGTATACCTCCTATACGCCTAACCGTTTAGACCGTCCCTCTAAACCTATTAAATCTAATCCAAACCGTCCCGTTACTTCCCTTAGCTATCGCATCCCTCTATAACCAACGCGCCATTACCGCGCAGCTACAGCTGGTTCAGCCGCTTTCTACTATTATTAGCATCCGTCTCAACATTTATATAGGCCTCGCTAAATATACTAATATTAGCTATTTAAGTTAATAAAACTCTAATAGCCGTGTTCTTTAGCTAGTTAAAGTATTTATAGTTAACTTTAAATTATAGAATACCTAAAAAGGTTTTATTTATTAATCTAATTATTATTACGTTTATATAAAACTAATTACTAGTAGTCTAATAATAGTAAATTCTAGTAATAGTAAGCTTTTTCTTTTCTTTATTAGAAAATACACACTAGTTATAGGTTAAGTTAATCTTATTAACCTCCTTAGCTACAAAGTACTTATTACTAGTTTTATAACTAATTAATAACTATAAAGTTATATAATAGTTATTATTCTAGGAGTAGGGGCTAGTAGTAGGTAGCCTTTTATTAAATATTATAGTAAGTAGTTTACTTAATAGGGTACTTTTAAATTATTATTATATATAAGTATATAGAAAACAAAAGGAATCAATAAAGACCTTACTCGTAGTAGTAGTACCTTTTTCTTTAATTATAAACGCTACTAGGGCTTGTTAGGCTCTATACACAGCGTAATCTAGCTAAAGGTTTGTATAAGCAAAGGTTTATTTCAATATATTTAGCACCACCTATTAGTAATAGCATTGTCGTTATTACTACAAAAAAAGCAGGTAAGTGGAATTATTAAAGTACGTACACCCTACTAAGCTATACTTAAGACCACTTAATAGAGCTAAAGGGGGTCAAAGCTACTAAATATACCCTATTAAATACTTCTATTTAATTATACTATTTAATAATACATAGCCATAATACATTCTTTTTAGAACCCCTTATAGAAATATCCACATAAGACACTATATATAAATATAAATTACTAAGCTCTTTAAAAGGGTATACTATTTTAAGCTTTTTATAAACTATTTTATTAATAGCTTTACTAAGTAAAGTAATTATATTATTATTTATATATATTAATATAAATATATTATGCTTTTTACTATAAAATAAATAAACCTTATTATTAATAAAGAAAAAGCTAAACTTAACTATTTTACCCTTAATTATATTAAACTACTAAATAAGGCTTTTATAAAAGCTATAGAGTACCTATTTAAACTTTTAGACTTTACTATTACTAGTATTAAATCTAATAAACTAATAAATATAAATATTAATTCTATTAAAGATTAGTACTATAAAAAAAGTAGTATTATAATTAAATATTTTATACTTAAAGTCTTATATTACTACTATAGTAAAGAAGAGGTATAGAGTAGTTAATAAGGTAATAGCTATATAGACCTTTTATAAAGACTAGTTTCTATATTTAAAGTTTCTATATACTATTTATTATACTTTATATTTAGTAATTTTATTACTTACTTAGTTTTAATATCTAAAACCTACTTACTAAAAAGTACTTTAACTTTATAAAGAGAGTAAACTAATTTATAAACTTACTTAAACGTAAACTACTGTATTTTATAGGTAAAAGCTATTTCTTACTTATTTTACTATAAACCTTATATAGCTTATTTATAAAAAGTTAAAATAATAATACTATTAAGTAGGATTTTACTAATAGAAGTAGTAGTAAGTTAAGTAATAATAAGTATAAGTAGTTCTATATATACTTTAACGTTAGTAATAAAATAAGCCTTTTTTTATTATATATATAAATACTACTAACTTTATAGTAATAATTTAGAGTATATATAGTATTTATTTAGTATAGGTAGTTAAAAGAAGTGGTTTTAGGGTAAAGTTTTAGCTCTAGCTTATAAGGCTAAAGATAGTTAGCCTCCTTTTTTTTAAAGCTATAAAAAGAATCCTTTTTAGAAATAGCTTTAAGTAAGTAAATAGGAGTTTTAGTAGTAATTTTTATATTATACAAAGTATTACTTTATTCCTAAAAGGACATAAAGGGCTCTTTTAGTAGTAGAGTTATAAAAAATTAGTAATAATTTTATTTTTATATAGTATTAGTATTAATATTAAATAAAGTTAGATTTTTAGTTTTTTTTTAAATAGTAGGAGTTTTATAGTTAATAATAAAGTAGGATATAGTAATATTAGGCTTTATAAATATAGTATTATACTTAACTTTAGTTAATTTAATAGTATTACTAAAAGGGTAGAGTATAGTTTTTTTTAATTCTTTATAAAATTAAATATTACAGTAGTAGAATACTTTACCCTTTTCTAGGATATAAATATAGTAAATATAGCTTTATAAAGAGTTATAGTTAATAAAGTAGCTTTTTATAGTATATAGCTCTATTTTTAAGGAGTAAAGGGGCTTTTAAAGGCCTTTTTTATAAATATAAGTAATATATCTTTAAATATATAAGTACTTAATCTAAAGAGGCTCCTAATTAATATAAAAGTTAAGCTTATATATAAGGATTTTATATAAACTAAAGTTACTCTTAAATAGTAATAAAAGGAGGTTTAGAACTTAAATTAATATATTAATAGTATACTCCTAGAGAGTTTTTAGAAGTTCTATATTAATAACTTAAATATAAGCTACTTCTATAATAGTTTATTTAGTATACTTAATAAAGCTATTTATAAATAGAGTATATACTATAATAGGGTTTAAGTAAGTATAAGTAAAGTATAAATTATAAAGTACCTTTTTAAGCTTAAGTATATTATTATAAGTCTATACTTTAAGAGTAAAACTAGTAGAGTTAATAAACTATTTATTAAATATAATAAACTTATTAATAATAGTTTTATACTAATAATTAATAAAAAAAAAGACTTAGTAGTTACTAGAGTAGTAATTAAGTTTATAAAGAATATATTAGTATTTATTATAAAAAATTAGTTTAACTTTAATAAAGTCTATATAGATTTCTTTACTAATTTAAGTTAAGGGTAGAGATATAGACCTACTTATAATCTCTATAGATTTAATAAACTAATATACTTTATAATAAAAAGCGTTAACTTTAGTTTAAAAAAAGGTAATATTAATGTAATAGTATACTTTAATTATATAAAAAAGTAGGTATAAATTAACTTATAATATATAAAACCAAGAGATAGCTTAAGGTTATATTTAATACCCATAAGAGTAACAGCTATAGAAGTAGGGACTAAGGTATTCTTTTTTATAAAGATAATATAAATATTAACTACTTATATAACCTTAGCTATATACTACTTTATTAAAGTATTAATAAAACTATAGCTTATATAGTTATACTTATAAGCATAGGTATAAGGGTATTAAGGTCGGTATTAAGGTAGCCGAATACTTCTATAGTAATATCGGGCTTAATAGAGTTAGTAAAAGTATAGGTTTAGTGTATAATATATAAGTAAAAGAGGTAGAAGTATTGTAGTAGTAGTAATAGTACTGTATTGCTGTATTGCTATACTTATCTACTTACTAAAAAAGTAGAAGTCTAAACCCCTATAGACTAAGGGGAGCCCTGCCTTTTATAGACCTAGTGCCTCGCTCTATTAGCCTAGCTTCTAAGGTACTAGTCCTTTTAGGGTTTAGTCCGTTATATATAGCTTAACTAAGTAGCTCTAGGCCCTGTGTATAGTTAGCCACAGCTACTATAGTTAGCCACGGGCACTATAGTTAGCTACAAGAGCTGTAGTTAGCCACGAGCACCCTAAAGGGGTTAATAAGAGACATTTAGGGTGGTTTTTGCCACTAAAGGTAGTTTACCTAGCAGCTTAGAGTCTAGCTTATTAAAGCTAGAGGCTATAGGTTCAATTCTCCCTTTTGTCTTTTTAGTTTTTCTTTTTAGTTCTTTTATATAGACTAATAATACTTAATACTATTATAGTAAAGCTTATTAGGGCTAAAAAGGTTAATAGAACTTAAAGGGCTATATTTAATACTTTAAATAAATTAATTTAAAACTTTAAAAGGGTTAAAAAAGCTTTTAATTTAAAAGAAAACTATACTAATACTTGAAGGTTAAATAAAGTTACTATTAGTAGTAGTAAAAGGAGTAAAACCCTACTACTTAAAGTATTTACTAAATAAATTAAGGTTATTAAAAATAAACGTAGTATATTTAAAATTAAGTATAATATTACTAGGGGAAATATACTCCTCCCTAATTACTAAAAGGATAGTTTAACTAATTATAAAGTAAAACTAAGACTTTACTATAAAGCTAGTAATAGTAAATTTATTAAGAATACTTATAGAGTCTTTAATAAAGACTAATAATTACTTTATTTTTATAATAGTAGTAGGTTTATTCTACTTATACTTACTAGTATAAATATACTTTTTTACTTTTTTAATTATAAAGTTCTTATTAGTAAAGTTAATTAAAATAAAATTTAAGTATACTAAATAATAGTTTTTAGTATTATACTTCTAATTATAATAATTATGTATCTTTTTACTTAATAACTCTTTAACTTTATAACTACTTAATATTAATAATAAAACTATAGTAGGAGTAGTTTTTTTGTACACTAAAAGGGCAGCCTTCTACTCTTTATTTTAAGTAAAAGTATAAATAGTTTTAATAATTTTTAACTAAAAGGGCTTATTATAACTATTAGTATACTACTTATATATGTTAAAAAGGTATTATTTAAAGTAGTTAAGTAGTATAATAAACTAAAAGTAATTACTATTAATACTATAGAAGTTAGTAATACGCTTTTTAAAGTACTATATATATAAAAGAGTATAATAAAGAGTTTTATAGTTATTAGCTTTACTTTTAATAAACTTATTAATAAAAGTACTAATAGTATTCTTTAAAACTTTTAAAACGTACTTTTTAAAAGCTTATATAAAGTTATATAGGTTATTATTATTTTTTTAGTCTATATTTAGTAACTTATTAATTATTACTTTAGTAAATATAATAAAAAAGTTATATATAGTATTATAGTTTAATTTTTATATTACTAGTTTTTTTTATTTATAATAAAGAAATAAGGAATATTTTTATTAATATACTTTTTAACTTTATTAATATAAAGTATTAAACTAATAAAGACTAACTATTAAAACTAGTTACTTTTACTTTTTAAGTATAGTAGTATTAAAATGTTAGATTACGTAACTTAGAGCCACTAGTACATTATAACATATAAGTAGATTTTAGTATTTAAAAAAACTAATAGCTACTCTAGAATAACGTTTTACCGGCTCTAAAGACCATAACTATATTTAGGGACTTAAAGGCCTATAATACTATTAAAGTAAAAAACGCGTTAATAGTACTATAGACTATAAAATAATATATAACGTTAATATATATAATATATATAAAATTTAATAATTAAGAGTTTTATTCTACTACCCCTTTTACTATATATAATTAATTATTTCTAAACTACTTTATTAAACACAAAGATTACTATAAACGTTCTTTTAACTCCTTAATTAACTATCTTTAATAGCCCAGTTACTTAGTACTTATAGCTTTATAACTTTTAAGTACTTATAAATACTTTTAATATATAAAAAGTTTTTAATTTAACCTTTATATCCCTAAAGCCCCTTATTAGTAATACCCTACTCTAAAAGCTGTATTTTAGTAACTACTTAAAGTCTATTACTTATTATAGCTTTAAATTAAAAACCCTTTACTTTTAAACTATAGAATCTAAAATAAATAAGCTTATTATAAATATTTTACTTTAAGTACCTCTAAGTAAAAACCTCTTACTTTTATTTAAAGCTATAAATTACTACTATACTAAAATAATAACTAACCTCTTTAAAAAGGCCCTTAAGTACTATATTAACTCTTTATCTCTCTACTATATAATAAAAGTAATATACTAAGAGTAAAAAAAAGTTAAAAATACTATTATTTTTTAAATATAAAGTATTATTATTAAAAAGCTTAGGATTTAGTACTACTTAAGTACTTTAGAACTAGTTATTTAAATTTAAAACCTTTATAAATACTTTAAACTTATAAAAAGTATACATTACTAATATACTAACTAGCTTTATATTAACTACTTTACTATACTTTATAATAAATAACTTATAATAAAAACTACTATAGTTAAGTAGTTTATAACGTAAGTAATAATATATATAAAAACTATACTATTAAACTTAAAGTAGTTTATAAAGGAGACCTATAAATCTATAAGTTACTCTACTCCTTTAACTACTTACTACTTTAATCCTAAACTAAAAGCTACTATATAATAATAAGTAATAGTTAGAATAACTATAGTTTTAATAAGGCCGTTACTAAAATAACTACTATAATTAAATAAATACTAAAGACTATAGAATATAAAAGAAGTACTTAAAGTACTTTTACTATTAATAAAGTAGTTCTTTATAACTTTTTAAAGTACTTTAATAATAAATATAATAATACTAATTTAAAGAAATTATAAAGCGAGGTTTTATTAGTATTCCTAGCTCCTTTTACTTTATTAACTCCCTTTTACCCTACTTATATAATACACTACTACTTTAAAAATTACTTCTATACCTTTTTAAAGTACATATATACTAAGTAAAAGCCACTTAACTACTACTATAAATAAGTAAAAAAAAACCTTATAAATAATAACTAATTAATTAAGTATATTAAAGAGATTTAAAGCTAGTAACTATATAGCTACTATATAGGGAGTTTTAAGTATTTACTAATAGCTTTTTAGACTATTTAAAGTAAAGTTCTTATACTATACTTTTTTAAAAACTCTTATTTTCTTAACTCTAGTATATTTATTTATATATTTAAAAATATAAAGTACTTTAAAAACCTATAAGTTATAAGTATAAAGGACTTTTTTTAAACTAAATTAAAGCCCCTTATAATTAATAAATATAAAAATATAAGTATATATATTATATTAATTAATAGTATAAAGTCTAGTTTATACCTTTATAACGTTACTTTATATATATCTATAGTAACTAACTTCGTTTTTTATAAGTAACTCTATAAATATAGGTATTAGTAAAATAAACGCTTTAAATAGCCCTCTATACTATAAAGGTCTAACTATAGCCCTTTTAACTATATTAAAACTATATATAGCTAAAAAGTATTAAAGTTTAATAAGCTTTTAAATAAAGCACTATCCCGTAAGGCCTCTATATAAACTACTTAGTATACCTATACTCCTTATTAATAGTATAAATACTCTTTATATTAATAATAGTTTTTAAAAGACTCTAAAGAAACGTAGTACTAATAGCTTAGTTATTTAGGCCTTAAGTCGCTTTACTACTTTAACTCTTTAGTCTATAGTATTTAAATTACTATTACTTTTATAAGTTAAGAAGTATCTAAAAAGGCCCTTTTTAAGTATAATACCTATAGTATTAATAAAGTAAAACAGATTATTAACTATAAACTGCGTAAGAGTAACGCGTATACGTACTTTAGTAAGTATATTATATTTAACTTTTACTTATATACTAAGGGCTATAGTAAGTTTACTTTAGTACTAGTATTTACTAACTACGTTTTTTAATACTCTTAGGATTATTATTTATATAACTATAGTATAAAAATACTTATTAAAGTTTTTAAAAAGTTTATTTTACTTTTAAAGGTTTAGTATAACGTTAATATATAAGTCTTTAAGTATAATAGTAAAATTAAAAAATACTACTATTTTATAAATAACCTTTAAAAGTAAAGTAAATATATTAAGCTATTAGCCCTATATACTTAGAATTAAAATAGTAGCGCTAAGTATATTAAAGCTATTATTAAAATAAAGGGTTAAATAATACATAAAGGTAGTAAACTACTTTATAAAGTATAGTTTAATATTTATAAAGTAATAACCTATTTCTATAACTATATACTTTAAGTAGCTTTTAGTTAAAAAACTTTATATAAAGTACTTTATAAATAGCTTTAAAATAATAAAACTATAAAACCTAGCTTTTTATACTTAAAGTTCTATAGTTATAAAGTATATACCCTTATAGTTATAGTTTAGTTTAAAAAGGAGTACTTTAACTACTTTAAAGGCTATACTTTTATAAGTTTTTTTATTAAATATATATTTATTAACTAATATTAAATTTAAAACTCTATAACTAAAAAAATTATTACTACGCGCGATATAACGTTTAATAAAAAGGTATTTTATAATAGTAACTTAGATTTATTTACTAGTAACTATAATAACTTTAACTTATATACTATTACTAAGTAAGTTTAGAAGAGCCTTATAGTAGTTAGTAAAACTAACTCTTAAGTATAGCTCTACTTATTACTACTAAGTAAAAAAAATAATAAAGTATCTCCTTTTATAAACTCCCTTAATAATATTTTTAATAAACTTAACTTAAGTAATACTGCCCTTAATAATAATAAACCTTATAACTATAAATACTCCTTTACTTACTTTAAACTTTTACCTACTCCTTTTAACTTACTTATTTTATTCTTTTAAGTATTAATTAAAAAAGACTAGTACTTAAAGAAGTAAGTTATAACTAAATTAGTAAATAAAAAACTTTTTTTATAAACTTTTACTAGTCTATATTTATAGCTAAATTTATAAACCTACTTTATTAGTTTATATTTATAACTAAGTCTATAAACTAAGTTACTCTAGTAGTTTATATACTCTAGTATAAATAAACGTTTTATAAAACTACCTTTTTAGTTAATACTTTATTATTATTTTAAAATACTCTATAGTAAAGCTATTTTTAAGCTAATTATTTAGTTATTTATAACCCGTTAAAGGGGACCCCCGGTATTTAATATACTATAGAGGTGTTTTAAAACGTAAATATTAAATACTTTAATAGTAAGATTTAGCTATAAAGAGGGATAGGCTAGCCGCGAACTAAAGCTTCTATACTTAGTACTTATTAATAAAAACTCTAACCCCTACTTATATTTTATATAAAAGTATTAGCCTATCCCTATACTACTTTAATTAAGGCGGTTAAAGTAAATTATTTATAAAGCTACTATAAAACTAACTCTTAAAAAAAGGTTCTTAAAAGTACTACTAAGGACTTTTAAATCCTAAGATACTATTAAGTTTATATATATAAGTTAAATAAGTATAGAAGACTTTTTAAAATTAAAGCACACTTTATTATATATAGTAACTAGTAGTTAAGAAATAAGTAAGATACCTATACTTTTATACTTACTAGTATATTATTTTAAATACTTATAGTTATTATAAACTACTTTAATTTAAAGCTTTTATAATATAATACTATAAATACATTTATTAGGGTTTTACTTAATAAGGACGTTTATATATAAATACCCCCTAGGTATTAAAAACCTAGGTATATCCTTAAGTTTAATAAAGTACTCTATAGCCTATACTACTCTCTACTCCTATAGTAACGCTATTTAAAAGCTAGTTTAAAAAAGCTTAAATTAAAGTATATAGTAAATAAGAATTACTATTAAATAAGTAGCTATATTATCTTCTTCTTCTATATTAATAATTATATTCTATACTTCCCTTTTAAATACTATAAAAAGGCCCTTTTATTTATAAAAAAGCTTTAAAAACGTTACTTTTTTAAAAGTAATAAAGATTTATAATAGTTCTTAGGGATTAAAGTTATTTATAACTATACTATAAAGTACCTTTAGCTCTTATAATTTATATATATTAATAAAGTTATTAAGTACCTAAAGAAGTAAAGCTTATAAGTTAAATAACTATATATATTTTTAATTTAATTACTTAAACTACTCTTTTATAAAGCTACTACTTTATATATAAATACTAATATATACTAAAGTAATATTAAATTAATTATATATAGTACTATAATAACTTAACTAAACGTGGCCCTTATTATAAGCCGTCTTATATACTTTAACTATAACCCTAGCCCTAAGTACTTTAAAGAAGCTAAATAAACTATTAAATACCTTACTACTAAGTACACTCTTTACTTTAAATTTAACTATAAAAAAAGCAGCCCTAATAATAGTTTAGTAATTACTTTAAATACTAACTTTATTAATAATATACTAAACTATAAAAACTCTTAAGTATTTACTATTAAGCTTTTTAATAACTTTATTAGTTAGTAAATTAATAAATAAAATACTATAACTATATTTATAACTAAAGCTAAGTTCCTTACCCTTTTTTAAATAGCTAAAGAGGTTATTTTTATAAGTTATTTAATAACTACTCTTTATATTAACCTTAATAAAAAAAACCTTTAATAACAAAGCCACTTCTATAGTACTAGTACTAAATATACATATTTAATATAATAATTAATAAATAATCTACTTTATTAATAAAAAAATAGTTTAACTATATATAAAGCTCTACTATATTAATATCTATAACTACTAGTTATATTAAAAGGCTTAAAAAAGCTATATTAAAGTTAAATACTAACCTATAGTGTAGCTTATAATAAACAGCTTTATAAAACTACTTACTAGTACTTACTTTAAAATCTTTTTTAAGTAACTTAATATAGTAAATTAAATAAAGTAACTTTAGGTACTTTATAATACTAAACTCTAAAAAGAGTAGCTAAAAAGCCTTAACTTTATTAATAATAAATAAAGTAAAGGGATTATAGTTTTTAAGTACTTTAAAAACAGTATTACTCTTTCTACTATAGAAATAAAGGTTTAATAAGAATAATAGAACTATTTAAAATAAGGACTTTAAAGGGATTATAGTTTTAAAAAAGTAAGTTATATAAAAGTAACTATAAAGTAGTTAAAGTATAATTAGTATATAATTTTATTTATAAATAAATTTAATAAAGCCCTTATAAGGCCCTTACTAAAGAGGTATATTAAATTATATAGTTTAAAGTTATTAATATATTATAACGTATAGGCGGATTTTAGTATTTAAAAAGACTAATAACTATTTTAAAATAACGTTTTATTAGCTTCAAAGGCTATAGTTACGTTTAGGGGCTTAAAGGCCTATAATACTATTAAAGCAAAAAACGCGTTAATAGTGCTATAGGCTATAGAATAATACATAACGTTAATATACGTAATATATGTAAAATTTAATATAAAAAGACTATTTTAAAGTTAGTTATTATATTAAATTATAGTACGGGTAGTAAATAGGTATATATAAGAATAAAAGGGAATAAGGTTTAAAAAAAACACTTTTTTAGTAAAAGGTAATATAATAAAGTAAAAGGGATTATTTTAATAAGAGTCTTTTTAAAAATATATATTAAATTTTAACTATACTTATTTATTTTAAAAACGCATTACTAGGCTAAAAGGTACTAGTATTTAGTATAAAAAAAGTAATAGTAGTTAAAATAAAGTAAAAAACCTAAGGGTTATTATAATATTTTAAGATCTAATGCCCTTAAAGGCACTTATAACCTATAAAGGATTAATAAAGTACTGCGAAAGTAGTAATTAGAGATGTAGATATAGCTAGGAAGAAGCTAGTTATAGTAGATTAAAAGATCTATAGGCCTAAGTGCCCTGGGAGGACTGCCTGCTGGGCACGGGCTACTAACTGATGTCACGTGACGCCGGTGGGGCTGTGTGCCTTAACATCAACACAAACCCCCCAGCCGCGGTTGCCAAGCTAACAGTGCTACGTTCCTGCATCTACGGGATGATCTTTGCCTTTCTAAATCTATCAAAAGTCGTGAACCAAGACGTTTTCGCGTCAATTTCTTCCTTCTTGGGCCCCCACATCGCATGACATTTGGACATGTCCAACTGCCGATCAAAGTCGAAAAAGCTCATGATGGCGCTGGCGAAGCCGGCATACGTCCGGTCGTTGACGACATACCCGCCGACGAGACCGTGTTTCTTCTCCAGCTCCCTCCAGTCGTCGACGTGCTCCGACAAGTACTCGTGCGGCTGGGGGGCCTGGCGTCTGCGGGCGGCGGCGTTCCCTTGAGGCCGAAGTATTCGCAGGCGACTGGCCACTTCTTGCTCCAGGACGAGGGCTGCGAGTTGTCCGCGGCGTTGTATCTCTGCTCGGACGTGGTCTCGGGGTGGAGAGATGCGTAGATGGACACCTTGGCGACGGTGTCCTGGTTTGTCTCGTTGCTAAGGATGTTCCACGTCTTCTGGTTGCCCGGAAAGGGACACTCAGCTCCCTTCCCGTGAAGCTCGGCGTACAGGGCGAGGTACATGCCGATTGTCTGCGCCACGCAGTACACGTTGTTGTTGGGGACGAACCCGATGATACTGTCGGGGATGACCTCGCACCACGTCCAGCTCTTCCCCTTGGACATCTGCGACAGCATGTCGGTCTGGTGGTAGTAGAACATCTCCGAGGCGTGGGGCTCGGGGATGCGCGGCAGCGACTCCCGGAGGGGGAGGTCCTGGGCGAACGGGAAGTTGTCCCCCAGGTGGGCGCCGTAGGCCTTGGTTCCCGTCGGCAGAACGACGAACTCGAGGTTCGGGGATAGGTTCTCGATGGCACTCACAGCTCGTCTGATGAGCTCCTCGTTAATCTGACACTCCTTGGCTGGGTCGGCGTCAATGATGTAGGCTTGAAGTCACGGTAAGCAGACGGAATCGACGAGTTCGGGAGTTATGAGCATACCGAAGAAGTACACATGGGTGATCTTGCTAATGTTTGCGACCTTTTCTTTGAGATCGTCTTCCAGGCCTTGCTGTCCCTTTGGAGTCATGATGTCGATGCCGCTGGCCAGTTGGAACTCTGGCTTCTCGACGCTCGGCCACTGGGCGTCGGCCACGTCCAACGGGCGGTTCGTGAGAGCGGTCACGGAGGCGAAGGTGTCATCCTCGGGGTATCCGTTGAGAATCAGGTTGGTGATGGACCATCCCGTGATGCCGCTCGCACCTGTGATCAGTGAGCAGAAGGCAGCCAGGCGTGAGCGAAGAGCAGGACGAACCGTATACGAGAGCGTGCTTTCCTCCCATTTTTCCTTTTCCGCAGAGAACGTCCGAATTTTAGCTTGAAGGGTATGGGATCAGAGTATACGGGCTGGAGGTCAAGATGAGGGAAAGCATATGAAATAATTTCTGTTCCCCGAGTAGGCATATCGTATATGTAAACCAGGGTCTAGAGGCGGGGAATCTTACAGGTGGGTCGTATTCTTCAAGTGAGCCGTTAGAAGCGGAGTTTCCAACATGCCTGCTCTTTTTACCTTGCAGTTTACCGTCCCAGATGGGCCCGGTTTCCAGGGTTCGCAGCCTCGTCTAACCCTCCATCAGCCAAATATTGCTCCTTTGAGGGGGGACGATTAGAAGAATTGGCTTTGAGTGAATAACCGCCAGATTGAAGCCCTTCGACGAAAAAAAACCAGTCTTGACGTTTTTTCAGGTCGTGAAAAACCACAATAGTGCAGTTTATAGACGAGAAGATAGCGATGCCGTTGCGCCGGCTTGTTGCCCCACCCGCCCCGCCGAGTGCGTGCCGGAGCTGCTTTCTGAACTGGGTCCACATGCTCCGAGTGGATACGTACACTCGCGGACCGGGAGTCCGGTCTGCCCGTGAGACATTCTGGAAAATCTTATCCAGCTTCACCGTCGTCAGGCCGCCTCGCATCACAGAACAGCGACGCAAGAGCCAAAAGCAGAAAGCATGGCGTCTTGGTGGTTACAGTCACCCGACCTTGCACGAGACAATGTGCCACCAGACCCGCTGGTTTCTCTGGCCAAGGAACCCTCCAACTGTTCGACGGGCGAAACGCTACTTGATAATACACAGGTATCAAGGGTCCCTTGCAAGCGATTGAAGTAGAAGCACCGTACTCGAGCCGCCATGGCTTTCCACCTTCAGGATACACCCCCGATTAATGCGTCCATGTGCTTAATGCGTCCATGTGCTTCTGGGCGACGAGCTATTCCACAGCCTGCTGCTGGAAATTAACTCTTCCGAAGATCAATACCTGCCTCGGATTCTCAACCGTGCCCAGGAGCTCAGCATACCCGCCAACAATGGATGCGTCGCCCGCAGTCCACCATGCTAGGGCGAAGAGCCTGTGGTCGGTCTGGATATTGCTACCCGACCAACCTGAACCAGGCTTCTCATATATTCACAAACGAAGCAACCCCTCTGTGCCCTAACTCCAATTCGGACTTCTTCTCCGCAGTATAAGACTTGGTTCCAAGAGCCTTAGCCTTTGCCTCTTCCTGATCTCAACATCGACAAGCCTCGAGTCCTCATCACTCAGATAATGGCACCTTCGTTTGAGCCCCCTGAAGCTAATGGAGACCGGACGAACGGCCAATCTGGCGGGCATGCAGATGGCCTCGCACACAAGTCCAATGGCCAAACGAACGGTAGCGGGCAGGGTATCTCTTATCCTACCTACGTTCAACCTGACGCGCCTTATCGAGTCCTGCCCCAGTACCACTCTAAGCCGACCAAGCTGAGAGTGGCATGCATCGGAGCCGCAGTATCGGGCATGTGCCTGGCCTACAAGATGGAGAGGCAGATGGTTCCTGGCTCGTGGGAATTGACTCTGTGAGTACCACGAGGGATGAGATGAAGTGACTGATAGTCTGACGTTTCGCAGCTTCGACAAGAATCCTCGGCTTGGAGGCACCTGGTTCGAAAATACGTGCGTTCTAGTCTTGCCGTCTTTGGCGAAATCAACTGACCTCATGGAATCGCAGGTACCCTGGGGTCGCATGCGATATCCCGTCGCATCTCTACACGTTCTCGTGGGACCCGAAACCAGACTGGTCGGAGTATTTTGCTGGCGGAAAGGAAATTCTGGACTACCTGGAAGGCTTCGCCGACAGACATGGATCCAGGAAGTACATGAAGCTCAACACCAAGGTCGTCGAAGGCCGCTGGGACGAAGAGAAGGGGTTGTGGAGTCTGACGCTCGAAGACCAAATCACCAAAAGCACGTGGCAAGACTGGTGTCACGTCTTGGTCAACGGAAGCGGCATCTTGAACAACTGGAGATGGCCCGATATCGAGGGCCTCGACGACTTCGCCGGGCCCAAGATGCATTCAGCCAACTGGGATCACTCGGTTGATTTCGCAGGGAAGAACGTAGGAGTGATAGGCACCGGGAGCACAGCCGTTCAAATCGTTCCCCAGCTCCAGAAAGTCTGCGACAAGGTCCAGGTTTTCAT
Source organism: Colletotrichum musae (assembly GCA_027406025.1). NCBI lineage: Eukaryota > Fungi > Ascomycota > Sordariomycetes > Glomerellales > Glomerellaceae > Colletotrichum > Colletotrichum musae. Next base: position 6,040,972 of record JANVYC010000004.1, read on the forward strand.
GCGATCGTCCACCTGGATCTCGCCCCCATTCGGCGGTGGCGTTCTCGAGGAAGACTTGCGTAAGGAGGAAGCACAACCTGGAAACAGGCAGTACACCTTCACCGAAGAAGAGAAGCAGAGGTTTCGCGACGACCCGGAGCATCACCTGATGTTCCGGAAGAAGATCGAGGCCGAGATTAACACCTTGTTCGGCATGTACCAGCAGGGCTCGGAGATGTCGGATCTAATGCGAACCACCATCACGGAAGAAATGCACCGGCGCATCGGCGATGGCCCTGGGAGCGAGGAGCTGAAGAAGTTCATCATCCCCACGTGGGCGCCTGGCTGTCGTCGCATCTCGCCCGGGGACGGATACCTCGAAGCGCTGGTCCAGCCCAACGTGAAGCCCATATTTGGAGGTATTCAAAAGATAGCCCCGGAGGGCATTATCACAGAAGACGGCAGCACATACAAGTTCGACATTCTGGTGTGCGCTACTGGGTTCAAGGTCGCCTTCCGGCCCGCCTTCAAATTGATCAATGGCAACGGCCAGACGATCGATGAGGACTGGGGAGACGGTGTCAACCTCTACCTCGGAGTTTCAGCGCCGCGATTCCCCAACTACTACACCATCGTGGTATGCAGCTCTCCTACACCGTCGCATGCAGCTGTGGGCTAACCCTTTCTTAGGGACCGGGTGCAACTTGGTCATCAGACACACTTCTGCCATCCATCGAGACAACCGTCGAGTACACCGTCAAGATGATGAAGAAGATACAGCACGAGCATATTCGATCGATTGACGTGAAACAAGACGCCGTGGACGACATTTACGCCCACTTCGATGCGTTCCACGCCACCACCGTCTTCCAGGAAGAGTGTCGCAGCTGGTTCAAGGACGGCAAGATCAAGAACCGCGTCTATCTGTGGCCTGGTAACGTACGAGCGAACCCAATGCCAGGCTGTTATCGGTTGAGGACCTACTGACCGTGGAGGGCTCTGCAGACCATCCATTTCCTGAAGACGATCAAGGAACCCCGTTACGAGGACTACGACATCCGATACCGGTACGGCAACCGCTTCGCCTTCCTCGGCAACGGCGAGGTGCTGGCAAATAAGAGCAAGGACGTCAAAGGCCTGAGCCCGTACGTGCGAGACGCCGATCACGAATGGAGGGTCGACTAGACACCAGAAAGAAGGCGGGCGGGCGGCGTCTCTTTGGGTTGCCCGTGTTGCGCGGGGTTTGCATAAGGCGAGGCTGTCGTCAGTCTTGGTTCAGAGGTCGCTCGAGAGGAGTTGGAGCCAGTCAGAAACTCGGGGAGGACTGGAACCAGCCTGGTTGGCGGCAAGTTGCAGCGGCAGAGAGACGACTGACGTAGTTGCGTGGGAGTGCGTTATGCGGGTGTACGGATGATTGCGACTTGGTTCTGCAGCTCAATCAGTCAAGCCGGTGTCTTAGTCCGCATCTTCACAAGCCAGGCAGCAAGATCAATATGCGTGCCTTCATGCTGGTGAACCTGCATGTTCTACACACGGCAAACATATGCTCCAAGCCGGGAGATCGGAAGTGAGTCGGCCGGGCATTGGCCGATAAGTAGCGTGTTGTATTTGCAACGACGAGCGAGAGCCTTTCGGGGGCAAACGATGTCGCGTAGACGTGCGCAATGCGAAATGGGGGAACGGCGGGTGATATTCGAGGGGTTGTGCAAAGGGAAAGGGGAAGCTGAAGAAAGAAATCAAGTTAAAGGCATCTCGACTTCCGCACATTCATGAGTGGGCAATACACAGCAACTCGGTCGACAATTTAAATCCAAACAATTATATCCGGCAGTCTGACGGGCAAACGAGGTGGAAAACCCCTTGCCACTTTAGCCCCCAACATGAGTTGTTGAGCGGGGAAGTGAGGAGACAACCGAGAGAACTGGAGACCGAACCAAGACACCAGCCACCATCTTTCCGCTCCCTTGCAACGTTGACCGGGTATTTTTTCTATTGGCTTAGAGACGATTCCGAACGCTGTAAACACGAGTCAGGCTCTCTGGCTTGGGTTTTCCCCCTGATTCAATCCTCTCTACGCAGCAATGTGGACATAAGGCGGGAGTTGCAACGCCAGTATCCGTTCAACCAACATCTTGGACTACACTACGGAACACTTACAACTCGTTCGCCCCTGGCCTCCTCTTGCGTCCACTTTTCCAAACGAACCAGCCGTACGTAGTCCTTGTACAAAGGCCACAGAAATTTGGGAAAACCGAACAATAACGGGCTTGTCATGCAAGGCCTCTCCTCATCCCGTCGGATACGGATACCAGATCGGAGGTGGCTGCGGCCTCATCGGTTGGAGGGTAATAGCCGGGGCAAAACTTGATGCCGCGGGCATTTGTCGGCAATCCGCCTCATCTCATTCGATGTTCCTTGCTCACAATCTACACCGGCATACCTCTTGAGGCAGTGGTGGATCAAGCAGCGAACCCCCCCGCATCCGAAATGCAGTCATTGTACTCCGTACACTGCGGCCAGGCTCATTTTCCGAGCTCCTCGGTGGTCCACTCGTCTAGACGAACCACGGTGGCGGCGATGGTGACCATCGCCCGATATCCAGCTTGAATCTGGGGTAGCTTACATGGGTAGCTCGCCTTCCGGTGGTCCTAGTGATTCCTTCCAGACTGACTGCAATCCGGGGAAGAGCGGCAGGACCAACAGAACGACTTCGAGCCAAGCGTGGCCCTTGTAAGTCCGGGGAAGTGCCCGGGACTCGGAGCCTCCCCCGAAGGGTATTACACTGGGGCGCACCACCTCGAGCCAAGGACGAAGTGCTTGCTGCAAGTGTCGTCGTGAGGAGCAGCCGGGTCTGTCTCTGTCCTATGATCATTATGCGCCTGCATCTGCGTCTGCTTCTGCGCCTGCGCATCCCCCCTCACATCCCGACTTAGCTCCCTCCTCTCGGGGTCCCCCAGACCTATCGCCGCCTACCAAGCCAGCATCCCGCCTCTGAAGTCAGCGTGGTGGAGTAAGACTTCGAGGAGGGGCGGTTTACGTGACGTTCTCCCCCCCGTAGTTCGTCGTCACGGCGGGGGCGCGACCCCAGGCCTCAAAGATCCTCATGTAGCATGGGCGTTGAACAGTGAATCTTCTATTCCCACGTCGTGTTTGTTTAATCTGCCTTCTCTTCAAGGCCGTTACATGCCACCCAGAGCCTAACCTCGTTCACTTCCATCTCACTGAATACCGCTTGAGTGTTTTGAAGGCGGCAGCACATGCAACTGTCGCAGATAGGAACATCGAAAGAGCAATCCGATTGTGCCATTTTGAAGATGACGAGCCCCATCGAAGACGGAAGCCCGGCTTCTGACGAGACCATTGCCGTTACTGCGCAAGAGAATGCCTCCCGGCGTACTCAATCATCCCGCCAGGCCAGTAAACAGCAAGTAAGGCACAGGGCATCCGTTGCGTGTGCATCATGTCGCGACCGAAGAATCAGATGCGTAGTACCGAAGGGCGACTCGAACTGTGTCCAATGCAAGAAGTCAGGAAATGAGTGTATCATCAAGAATGACGACGAAAGACGACGGTACGTGACCGAACACACGAAGACCATGCCTTCCAAGCCAAACTTTCGAATGCAAGTATCCATCTGCGCTGCGATACTGACGAAAGCTCCCCAGGCCCATATCCAAAGCCTACATGTCCTCATTGTCCGATCGCATTGCCATGCTCGAGAGCATGTTGTTGGAAAAGGGTGTCGAACTTCCTCCTGCCACTCATCCTCCAAAGACCAGGCATGAGTCTCAGTCCAAATCAACTGAGGCGGGAAAGCCACAGACTCAGACACAGAAGACAGAGAGCCAGCCACATGCCCATTTGCCTCGAGCAGACGAGCCCACCCCGCCGGAGTCGGGCAATGAAGAATACGCCATGCAGAGCGACCGGGCCGACAATGCTCACGCCGACAGCACAATCGCGACGAGTCACGTCTTGCATCCACTCCCGAAGGAGCAGTCTCCCTTCCGCAAGCTCGACCGGAAGCAAGAAGACATCGTCCACCGGCTCCTGTCCACCAAAGGCAACCTGTCTTTCGACCAGCTGTCGGGACGGCTGCGCTTCTTCGGACCGACTGCCAACCCGCATGTCTACGCCGAGACTTCCGATCAGTCCGACTCGCGAGAACCGCCAGAACAAGTCAGACGAGCTGAGCGAATTATTCGGTCGCTGACGACCGCAACTCATGACTATCTCATGGACAGCTTCTGGGTCCACTACAACTCGGTGCTCAAGATCATCCACCGGGACGCCTTTGACGCCGACCGCGAGTCGCAAAACCCAAAGTTCTACTCGTCGTTCCTTCATATATGCATCCTCGCTATGGCCTTCCGGTTCGCGGATTCTAGTCGCGACGATATGAAGAGACTTGCCTTGCCGAATCGGGAAAGCACCTTGCACCGGGAAGCCAAGTACATGCTGGATATTGAACTCGAGCGCCCCGGCGGTATACCCAGCGTGCAAGCCCTTCTTATTCTTGGTGACCTCGAGTGTGGTGTTGGCAGGGACAACACGGGCTGGATGTATGCTGGTGAGTTGAAACCATTTGCTGCTCGCCGATGACACAATCTAATCTCTGGCAAAGGCATGGCCAATCGGCTTGCGTTCGACATCGGACTTCACCTTGACTGCCGCGACAACGGGATCAGCGACGAGGAAAGTGATATCCGTCATATGGTTATGAGAGCCTGTGTGATATACGACAAGTACTGGGCATTGTTCCTCGGCCGGCCGACAAGCATCAAGAACCAGGACATCGGTATGGACCTGCTCTCGAGGCGGTTCTCGCAGCTCACATCGCTTATGGGAGGATCCGGTGCCACCCACAAGAAGAACGTTTCCGCCGAGGTCTACGACCAGCTAATAGAGCTGATGGAAATCGCCGGCCGAATCGTGGAGATCCGCGACAACGATCAGGAACGCGACAAGTACCGCGGACGTGGTGCCGAGAACCCGCTCAGCCCGGGCGAGGTCGAAGACAATGCGTACCTTCGTGCCATTAACCTGGACCGCCAACTTCAGAACTGGTACAGGCGGCTGCCAGAACACCTGCAGTGGAAGCCGGCGGCCATAAAGAGCGCACCGTTCAGCTACTTTCTGCTGCATCAACAGTACCATGTCTCCATGATTCTCCTCCATCGGCCGTGGGCCAAGTACGGCATCGTTGCTGGCGAAGGCGCGAGTACCAGCTCCCAGTCCAGCCCGGCCTCGGCCTCTGAGTCCAAAGGCTCACCCGATCAACCCTCTTTCTCAGCGGACAAGCAATCTCCGGGTACGATTGACCCCAACTCCATGACGGATGACAGCCGGGTTTTGCTATCGCGCAGCATCTGCACCCAGCAGGCCATCCGGGTGGCGCGAGTTTTCTGGCAACATCGCCAACGGTTTGACGGCACCAAGATATTCGTCACCGGCATCCAGCACGCCGGCACGGCGGCGATAGCTTTAATAGCGGCTCTGGCGTACAACCACAACGAGTCCGACAGGCGGACGTACCTGGGGTATCTCGAGATCCTGTCGAGCGCCGTCAGCGACATGAGCCACACTTACCAGCCCGCCGCGCGAATGGATGATCTCTTGAAGGCGGTGTTGACCCAGCTCCGGGCGGACGTCATCGACTGCAGCAGGATCAGGCAGCCGCCCGTCACCCTGACCGGCAGCGAAAAGGGGCTGATGTCCAGCGCAGGGTGGAGGGGTAGCATGGATAGTATATATTCTGTCCTCCCGGCAAGGCGCGAAGCCGACGCGGAAAGCAGCCAGTCATATAAACGACGACGTCCGTCGACAACGAGCCGGAGGGCGTCGGAGTTTGCGCGCCCGCCACCGCCGTTCTTTCTCACGCAGACACGACCGACGCCGTCAAGATTATCGCAAGCTCACCGGTCGGTTGGGCACCATCCCCCAATCGACCCTGCCATGTATTCCAGGAGTGGCGATGGTGAAGCCCAAAGCTTCAGCCTGGACTTCCTCAACGGGTCCGCGATTGAACAGGAAATGGACGATGCCCCGGAGGGTTTGATGAGACCTTCCGATGACTTTGTGCTGGCGGACCCCCATTCTGATAGCTGGGCACTAGGGGGACTAGGCGCTGATGAGACGATGCAGAATGGAAGCGTCGGATATGAGGGGGTATGCCTCGATGAATGGAGCTCGGCGACAGCTACCCTTCGTGACGGAGGTGCGGGAGAAGATGGCACTGCCGAAGACAAGTCGTCTGTACCGCGAGGGCTACTACGTGAACAATTCGGCAGCAGCAAAGAGGAGGTGGCAGATAATATGCCAGCCTTGAGTCCGGTTGACGGAGGATGCATGGATTGGATCGGTACCGCAGGGGGTCTCAATACCCTTAGCCCGGTGAGTCTGGGCGACCTGGTGCAGATTGCAACACCGGAGAAAGAAGAGACTGCATCTGGCGGCGCTCGCAGGAAGCACGAGCTGGACTTCTTCAGCTTTTAGTGTAATATTGTGACAAGTAGGATCTGACGGACCGTTGGGCTCTGAGGATAGACCTTACATAGCGTTGCTACAAAAGACACGACCCGGGGATGACTGAGTCTGGCTGTTCTCATTCGAAAGACGTTTCTGCCTTGCCTTTTCCTTTTCCCAAGTGAAGACGAAGGCATGCTAGTCTGAAAACCTATTGAATAGTGAACCCTCCGTCAGCAACCAGAGAAGCCCCTTGCATAAAACTGCTCATGTTGGATGCAAGAAACGTGATGCAGTCTGATATCTCTTCTGGCTGCGCCATTCTCCCCAGTGCTGTACGCTCGATGTCGCGGGCTAATGGCGACTCAGGATTTTGCGTCATAGTTTGGCGGATGAGAGGTGTCTCGACGTAACTATTTGGTTCTTTAGCCCAAAACACAAAGATGATGCTCTGCGGTGACGGCGCCTCACCCTGGACATATGGCGTTAATCCGGATTGCTTGGGGGCCGGAAGTGTTTGCGTCCCCTCTGGTCAACCCGAGAACGCCTGAAAGGAACACGAATTAGATTGTGCGTCTGTCGTGCTATGTTCGTACGCGGCTACCTACCGTGCTTCGCAGTCGAGTATGCCGTGTGCGACATGAAGTGGGATGGGGACAGGAGGCCGAAGATAGAAGCAACATTGATGATGGTGCCACGGCCGTGACGAGGTCCGAGATCTCTATACATAGTTGGCAAAGTCGAGCTACCTTGGCGTTCCTCAACGGTCAATCTTACTCTTGGTTCAGCATGACACTGATCTCCTCTCGTTGGCAGCGCCAAACACCGTGAAGATCGACATCGACAACTCGGGTGTACTCGTCCTCTTCTATCTCGTGGGTTGCACGGCCGCTCCCCCCGATACCTGCGTTGTTGACGGCAATATCGAGGCGGCCGAAACGAGATACCGTTTCGGCGATGGCCGACTTAACTTCGGCAGCAATTTGAACGTTCATGGGCAACGTGAGCAGCTCTAACGAAGGAAAGCGACGTCGAAGCAGATTGGCCGTGGCCTGCAGAGCGGAAGAGTTGTAATCGGCCAGTGCCAGGCGCGTGATGCCGTGCCTCGCAAAGGAGAGCGCTGTGTGGTGCCCGATGCCTTGAGATAACAGTCAGACCAGGTCCCCTTGGTGCTACTCGAAGCAGCGGTGTAGGGGCCTACCAGACGCGGCACCCGTGATGAAAGCCGTGCCTCGGAGGAGAGAGGTCATTGTGAGCTATGAGTGATCCATGCGAGCATTCCGATGTCCCATGGTCGGGTTCTTATTGTAGAAGGAACAGCTTGGCGGGTGTCCACCTCCGCCTGCATACCTCGCTTACCGCGAGGGGCTACGGCGCCTGCGAAAATGAAAACTCATGGCTGACATATGGTGGTAAGCATCCAAATTCGTTCGAAAGCGGCGTGGCTGCTGCGGCGTGGTGACCGGAAATGGTGCGCGGGGCGGGGACAGCCTCGGAGACGATACGGAGAAGGATACCCGGGCCTGCACCGGGCTCCGAGGAGTACCGTACGTATCCACCTATCCTCCCGGCTCCGGAGAACACAGTGTAGGTGGACGTATGTAGCGTATTAGTCAAGATTCCCAGGCAAGAGCGTCAGCTCAATTTCCACTAATCCAGCGATGTCTGTAGCGCACCCAGCCTGTAGGTGTTTGGGGATAGTGGGGAGTCACAGTGTGGGGAAGCTGCTTACGCAGTGAACAACGCAGCTGCCGGGCGGCCCACTGATTGCTTTCTAAATGGTTGCCCTTCGTCCCCTGTCCCGGTACCTAAGGTATCCATACTGTGACGACATCACATCTTCAACACGCAACCCCGGTCGACAGTCCGGACTGTTTCCCCCGTCCATCCATCGGTTCCATCGACCAGCACTACATACCCACCATGATCGCGGCTCTGTCGCTGGTCTGACGACTGAAAAGCAACAACAGACTGTATCGACATGTCGCTGATACCATACCACCCGCGAGAAGGTCGCGAGATCGTCCTGTATGTCTCCATGATGCCCTTGCCATGCACTCACCCATGCGACGAGCTCCAGTAGCACCCAGAGCTAACTTGGCCTTGCCCAGTCGCCATCGAAACGCGATTGTTGTTCGCGACCCCTCCTCTCAGAGGCTCGAAATCCGTGGCCTTTCCGAATGCCCGACCTGCCGCCAGCCCTTGCGATCCTCCTCCCCCGAGCGGCAATTCGATAGTGCGCGCCATCATGACTCCTTCGTCGACCCCGACTACTTTCGCATGCTACGAGCCGGCCACCACCGCTCCCGGAACGACAACCACCCTTCCTCCAGTCCGATCCGCAGATTTGTCCAGCCTATCCTCCCTCGGCCCCAGGCTGCCGCCATAGAAGACACCGAGGACGTTGAGTTCATCTCGAGCACTCCGGCCGTTCAGGAGGGCAGTCGCATTCGCCGCGAAGCTTTCAGTCCCAACTACTTCAAGACCTTTTTCGTTGAAGAGAAGGAGCTCGGACGCGGCGGCAAGGGCGTCGTGCTGCTGGTCCGCCACGAGATTGACGGATGCCATCTTGGTCTGCCCCCCCCGACGGCTTCGAATTGGCCGACTCGCTAACTTGCCCAAGGTCAATTCGCATGCAAACGTGTACCAGTCGGCGATGACCACGCATGGTTGGAGAAAGGTACAAGAGATCCTGCAAACCGATTCCCTAAGCTGGTGCTGATGATATGCAAATATAGTGCTCATCGAGGTTGAGCTTCTTGCCAAACTTTCCCATCCTAATCTGGTCTCATATCGACACGTCTGGCTGGAAGATGTCACACTGACCCGGTTCGGCCCCAGCGTGGCATGCGCCTTCATCCTCCAACAGTACTGTAATGGTGGCGACCTACTTCAATACATCATCGGGGAACAGCCCAAGGAGACTACTAAGGAGCAGCTTAAGGCCCAAATACGCAGAAGATCAAAGGGTCAGCTCGAGCTCCCACGCGACCATCTCGCGTCTCCAAGGCTCCTTTCCTTTGAAGAAATCTTCTCGCTTTTCAAAGACATTACATCTGGACTCGCTTACTTACACGCTGCGAACTACATCCATCGAGATCTCAAACCGAGTAACTGTCTCTTGCACAAGGAAGGCACCGGAATCACCTGTCTCATTAGCGACTTTGGCGAGGTCCAATCCGAAAACATGGTCCGGAAATCAACCGGGTCAACTGGAACCATTTCGTACTGCTCCCCGGAGGTTTTGCGACAGGACTCGGAAGGCCGCTACGGCAACTTCACGACAAAATCCGACATATTTTCATTGGGAATGATTCTCTACTTCATGTGCTTCGGGCGCTTACCGTACCGTAGTGCCAACACCGTCAACGAGGAGCTGGAAGACATCGACGAACTCCGTGCAGAGATAACGGACTGGCAGGGCTTCCAAGATGAGCGTCGGGAACGCCCGGATCTCCCTTCCAAGCTGTATCAACTTCTCAAGAGACTTCTCGCCCTTGACCCTTCTCAGCGCCCCAGCGCAAGCGAGGTGTTGGCGGCTATGAAAACTGAGTCTCCAATGGATAGTGCCCCGCGAGGCAGGAGTTCGAGCCCATCACTTGGACTTCACAGCCGTCGCATCCAGAGCTTAGACTCTCCGGCGCCACCGAGCACCCCCGTACCAGGTTTGTTACCTGCGCTCCTATAGTGATCGCGCTGTCTATCGAACTGACCTGTCTCCAGACCCCACCAAGCAGTCAAGATTCTCGTCCTCTGAGGAAGGTTATAACATCCCCAGCAGGGCTGCTGAAGATGAAACACCCCGCCCGAGCCTGCAGACGAGTATGCAGAGACACCCAGACCCGAGTTCTCCGCGACATCGAAGTCATGGATCGAGGTCTTCCCGCAGTCCAGATAGTTATATCCGCCTGTCGCCGGAGATAACGAGGTCGGAAGCAAGCGACTCTGTCAAAGACGAGCCTTTGGCCTCGCCGGCACTTCTGATGCCACCTCCTGCCACACCTTTGGAAGCCTTCAGACACAGGCTCATAATCAGATGGCTAAGGGCAGGGCATCTGATCAACTACAACGCTACGCCCCTGCTGGCCATCACCCGCCTTGGCCTATTCCTTAGTAAACTGTACAGCCTGACCCGCCCTTGTTGGCCATACATGGTCAACCCAGGCGTCGGAGCGGTCTTGGTCGTACTGGCTGCACTCGATCTTGGCTTCGCTAATTCGGATGCGTCGTCGAATTCAAGGCACAGACGAGCCCCAGTAAGATTGACATCGAACGGGCTGCCATGGGCCTGGGGCCTTCGAGGGACGATTCTGCTCGCGATTTTGCATCTGGTTATCCTCTGGGCTGCCAATTATCGGAGCTCACTGTGCGTTATCAGGAACTCCTGGGCCGTTTGATACGGCACAGACTGATCAATCGGCCCGGGCTGGCCCGAATAACGACGTCCAAGAGGAAGGCAAGTATGGTCGAAAGACTGTTGAGGCATCAGAAAACAATCATCATTCCTGAGAATCAATTAAACGGCGTCTGCATGGAAAATGAATTAACGCAGAGCGTGGATTCACTGGGAGAAGGATGGCGAGATATACCGACTGGCAAGTGCCGACCAGGTCGATCAAGTAACCAAAACATAACCCAATCGCCAACTAATGAGGTTTAGCAATTTCGTCTGTACTTCAATAGGCTGAGAACAGGCCGGGTGAGCTTAAATTCGTTATTCGGCGTCATGATAATCAACTTGCGCATTTGCGGTGTGCTCGACCTGAGAGTGATGTTTGAAGTCGGTTCCAGACCGGGACTGGTGACATGCCAAGGTAAAGTAGAAAGCTATTCAGGAGGGGTAGGTCTACCATGCCGAGTTGCGAGCTTATTTCGGCCGCACCTCCCTGTCTATATCAGATATCAAATATGCCTCCAATGGTTCGGTTCGCACGTTCAAGTCGCATGACAGACAGCGGGAGAAGAAAAGCAGACTTACATTGTAGCCCTGCATACCATTATTTCTCCAACGCTGCACACTGTATGTGAATCGTCCTTCACCACATGATGGCCATTTTGCCGGCACGGCGCGAGAGACGCAGTCACGCAACCCGATCGGCATCCTGCAGAGGGGGTTGTCCAGCTAGTTCGGCAAGCTATCGTTGTCCCCCAGCCGTTAGCAACTCCGCGAGCCCAATCTATCGCATTCAAAATAGTATGCATCCCGCCGCCCTTGCGACGAAAGCAACAAGATTCAAGTCTTGCTTGATGGAAACGAAATGAAATAAAATTACATGATACGCCGGCGAGCCAACGAGCCTTGATTGAACCTACCCTACGTACCTACCATACGAGAACACCCGCACACCATCTTGTCCCTAGACGCCTAGTTTCGGTGATAGCTTGCATGTGTCTCCGCAAGATATTCATCCACCACCGGTGCGGCCACAAGATCACAGAGCTCATGGAGCCGTGCAACGGCATCGGCTGCGCCGGCGTCGCGCAGCGGCCGATCATCACCAACCAGTACACCTGCGTCGTCCGGGCCTGTCTGTGGTACGGACAGTTCTGAGGCGCTCGGCTGCGGGAGGGAGGTTCTGCTTGCTTTCTTTGGGTGAGTCTTGCCAGGCGAGACCGATATTGTTGTGTGACGGTGTGGCTGATTTAACAGCGTCAGGCTCGAGAGAAGGAACGTGACTGTGTGTTTGTGGGGGAACATGGATCGTTTGGACATGTTCTGATGAATTGATACCCAAGAGAGTCATGGTTTGAATGTTTGCGAAGTGATGCTTGAGTACAGACGGTTGCGGTTGGTTTCACAGGGTTGCGACAACCTCACAGCGGTGGAAGTAATGTTTGGCATTGTTTGAAAGACATACTAAGCCACCTCAAGCTGGTGACCACAAGAACTGTATTACAAGATCCCAGAGCGCCCATTTCCTATACGATTGTTTGGTGGTATCAAAACAAACACGCTTAACAAAGACTGACTATATGGCCCATGTGGTATCCCTAGATTTTGCGTTGCCTTGGAGTAACCCTGAACCCGCTGTGCGCCATACAAGCAAAAGAAAGTCTTGTGAGACTGTAGTAAATCGACTCCGGTGCCGAAGAGAGATGTCTGAGGTGTAGTTCGAAGTTGTAGCAAAGGCCAGTCCGGCCCGATATGGCCATTGATTGATTCAAGCAATGTCCCTCTCATGGAGGATCTGCCATTTGGTGTGAGACGTGTTGATGTGAGCACCCAACAGTTCGGGCGACTCGTACGTCTCGGTTTTGCCGCTAGAAACGCAGAGGATGCAGCCGAAGACGTCCTTGTCGGAATGGGACTTGCCGAGGAACCTGCTGGACATGCGAAAGCCCTCCTTCAGAACGACAAAGTCCTTCTTGTCGGCTAACTGGAGCTTCCATCGGTAGCCGCACTTGCACTTTCTCTTCTCCGGGACTGGCTTCGAGAGATCGACTTGCAGCACCATGGCCTCGGGGCAAAACATGCTAAACACGCTGACTTTGGGGCGGAGGACACGGGTGCCTCCAGCCTCCGAGGGCGCAATGGTCGACGCGGCATCGCTTGCGGGGGGCTTGGGAGTCGGTGGGGTCGGCGGAGGTGAAGGCGGTTCAGACTGGAAACGGAGGTTTTCGGTGCTGACAGTCATAACCGTTGTCACCGCGTCGTCGTCGCCATCGTCCTGGTGGCTACTTTCATGGCCGGCGTCGTTAGTTAAGCTTCCGGACCGATGACTGCACCGTGACCGAGGGTTCGGCACGGGCAGGTCTGTGGGTACGGGACGGCCGGCGGCGATTCGTCGATAGAGTTCGGCAAGCGCTGTCACGGAACAGATTCGAACGGTTTCAGACGTCTGGAGAATATCTGCGATGTTGAGAATGGCTGACGTGGAGTCGGTGGCGCGGTGTAGGTGGGAGACTCGGCTCCGTAGAGCAAAAAGCTGGTTGCAAAGCACAGCTCGACACGCAGCTACATGGGGTTAGAACGGTCATTGGCAAAGTTGCAGCCAGAAGAAGAGCTGAGGAAGAAGGGCGTACCATCTCCAGCAGAAAAGTCCGAACCGACTATGGTAAATGCAGCTCCGTATGTTTCCTTCAGCTGCGTCCCGGCAGCGGCGAGGGATGTGCTCAGGGCACAAGTGACGATGCCTCTCTGGCCATCTGGGCCGGACCTCTCATAGTGATTCTGGCGAAAGCGCTTTCTTTTCCAGCACTCGTAGTGTTCTGAGCCTTCGTCAAAGGCGTCGATTAGAGCAGATACGCATCCAATTACCGTGGTTGGCTCCATGTCGCATCACCATTGAACCAACAGCATGGTGAAGGCGAAGAGCAGAGACTGTTTCGGCTCACGTCGGTAGACAAGGTGAGTGATCGGCCAAACAAGTTGGCGGCAGAGGATGGCGCAAAGGGTAAAGAGACTCGGCAAGGCGGACGAGAGGGAGAAAGCGTGCGAGGCAAGACGAGAAGAGCCCCGGCACCACTGTACGAATACACACAAAAACAGAAATCCTTATCGACTCGGGCCAGGTTATCGACTCAGGCCAAGCTTTTTTCAGACCAGCTGGGCGGCGCGAAAAAGCCACCTCTGAGAAAAGAAGTGAGTTTGTCTTACTCTGACAGGCATCTCCAATAAACGGCCACATCAGAACGGGCGCACAGGAAGTTGGGGGGACGGCTAGCCGACATGACTTGATGCAGGACGACAGGCGAAAGAACTCTGACCAACACTAGCCTGTGAATTCTGTTGGCCGTGGCGAGGACGCAATTCCGCAACCCGGGGTATGTAGGGGCATGGCAGGCAAACCAGAAGGGAAGAAGATTGGCCGGGACACGAGGGTGAATCCAATCTGGCGGAAGGCTGGAGGGCGAGCTGAAGGATCATGAGAGGGTGTCTCTTAATTAAGGCTCGAGGTGCCTTCCAGTGCTGTAGTGGAGTCGCAGGCGGTCCGTAGGGATCCACCTCACGCACGCGCCAAAGGTTCTCGCCAAAGTCGAAGCTGGGGGGCAGGAGCATCCTTCCTGATGTGGGACCTTCCTCGCCCGCAAAAGAAAGCGGGCGCATTAGCCGGGGCCTGGGGTACACTACTACACTACACTGTGTACCTAGCTACCTACCTACCTACCTACCTAGGTAAGGTGGTAAGGTACCTACCTAGGAACTGCCCGTTGGATCCTCCCGGTTTCCTCCAGAGACTCAGGCAGGCAGCATCTACCTAACCTCCTATTCGTACCTAAGTACCTGCCTCCCCTGCCAGGTAGCGAGGTGATATTAGGCAGGGGCTTACCAACGTTCCGGGAGGCATCGTGAGATTCATCGTCTCACTTTGCCTCCTTCAACTCAAGACCAACACCAACGGCATCTCAGGGCTTCCCGTCCCGTCTCTGAGGAAGGCCCGAGCACGATATGCCGCCGCCCCGCACTCGTCAGGCCTGTGATCGATGCCACGGCCAGAAGCTACGATGTCCGAAGCAGCCGGGGTCTGCCGTCTGCACCCGATGTTCCAAGGCCGCCGTCCCTTGCGTCTACAGTCCTTCTGGTCTGCCGCTGCCTCCTGCAGCTTCTCCGCCTCTTCAGGACCTGTTCAGTGTCATACCTGACGCTCACAACGATGACAACCCCAACCTGGACTTGTTCTCTTTCTCCTTTGACCATCTTCCAAGCCCATCAGCAACGGCTCTTGCGCTGGATAGAGAGCAGCTGGGATCAACCATAGCCACTTTGGCGTCTCCCCTTGGGCCTCGAACTGAGTGCTGCGACAGGCTGTCTACCATGATGACGACCCTTACCAAGGCATGTGATGCCCTGCCGCCCCCCTCGAAACTCCATATTTCCCCCTCCGACCTGAAGGCCTGCTGCGTGAGACTACCAGGCTCACATGGCTTAAAGACGTCCTTGGAGTTGACGCTCAGTCAGACTCAGGAGCTGATCGACCTGTATCCTGCCACAATACGCCTGGCCATCGAGCAGAACCAGGCCTCCGACTGCGCCCTTATAGACTGCATTCACCTGTCTAAACCCCACCCAGACCTTGGCCAATCTCCTTATGATCCCGCCGCTCTATCAGCTTCCAGCCTCGACTACGCCCTGTTGAACCAGCTGGTGTCATGTCACTGCCGCGTGCACGACATCATGGAACTGATCCTCTGTCACGCCCAAATATGTTTCACAAACTCCATGGTTTCGCCAGGCAACGACATCGAGGACCACAGTCTCGACATACCTCAGCTCCGCGTCGGCTCCTTTGTCCCCTCCTCGCGAGCTTCAGCGCCCATCATCACCACCATTCTCACTGATTTGCACTCCAAGCTTACCGGCCGCGTCTCCATGCTTCAAAGGTCGATAGGCGAGAGCCCTACGAGAGAGGGACAGGTGCTGTTATTGCAATGCTCCGTGTTGAAAGACCGCGCAGAGTCTATTGCGGGACGGCTGCAGAAGCTAAGAGCTGCTGCGGCCAAAACAGGGTTCTTCTGACGACGCAGCAATCTCGCAGTTCGACATAATATATAGTCGGTCAACCACCCTCATCTGACCCGTGTGCTTCAAGACCCGAAACCGAGTGTCTCCAGTTGAAGATGGCATGTCCCCCCAAAATCCCGCCATCCCCAGGCTCGATGCCATCTAATCCTTCTCCTCTCCCACACGCAGACAGGGGACACGTGGGCAGAGACTTCTCAACGACACATACAGCACTTAACACACCAGCGGGGCAGGCCCGGGGGCTTTGTAGTTCGTGGGAACCGGGTAGTAGATGTTAACGACGAGCCCGGCGTCGTTGGGGCTGTACGCCCCGGGGAACGACACGAGGTTCGGCCTGTACGTCGCCGACCCGCCGCTGACGCGTAGCTGGGCGCACGAGATGTACAGCTGGGCTCCCCCGGGGCTGCTGGCGCTGTGGAGGGCGACGTGCTCGACGCGGAGGAAGTACTCGCCGTCCTCGAGGCACCTCGGGATCTGGACGTTGAGCGTCGTCTTGCCTGCGTTTCAAGTCTCAGTAACGAAGAAGCGTGGTACGGGATGAGAAATGTAGAAGAAGATTTGTAGACGTACCTGAAGTCGGCCAGGTCAACCCGCCAGAAGTGACGGTCGGCCCGTCGTTGTAGATCTTGAACCAGACCCTCCCGGACCCGTCAAAGTTCGTGATGCTCGTGCCCGCGGGGGCCTTGGCCATGTAAAAGTTCACCGGCCCGGGATGAGAGACGGACGCCTTCGCGTTGAAGCCTTCATCCCCCCACCGGAACGTTAGCGCGGTCTTTCTATATACCGTTGCCTTTTGAGTATGGTTTCCTCTCACTCACCGATCGTAGACCCCGCGGTGACGTCGAGCACCTTGGCCCCCTGCGCCCCCGGCGCGAGCTGGTAGCACGTCATCTGCTGGCTGCCCACGTCCGTGACGGGGCCGTTGGTCTGGTAGTTGGCCGTCTTCCGGACGACCTCCCAGTCCTGCGTGGTCCTGCCGTTGTACGTGACGGACGGGAAGACGTCTAGTGCCCCGAGTCGTTAGTCTGTTTTCAGTCCTGAACGTCCTATTTGATAAACAGTGCGTGTAAAACGTAACTCACAGTGGGCAGAGGCCACGGCGGCCGAAGCCAGGAGGAGAGTACAGAACTTCATGATGGTAACGGACGGATGGAGACGGAAAACGAGACGTAGGGAAAGAATCTAGCTTGCTTCGTAGTGCTTGTCGTAACTGAGCATCCAAACGTCGACGGAATCTCGACCTGGAATAGATTCCAAACTTATACAAGTCCACTTGTTCACAGTTAAGGCCCGTTGGGTAACAGGTGTAACCGAAGCTCACACTGCACGGCGGGCAACCAGCTCCCTCCCGTGGCCAAGGGGAGACCGGGTGGAAGCTCATCTGCCTGAGGTAGAACAGCCGGCGGGTAAAGTCCGTAGCCCAGTAAAGACGGGAGTTTGATATCACGTTCATGGCGTAATATATCGACCCAGCCGGCACTGGACTTTGAAGTACCAGTGCGTGACTCGAGGTTGTATGCGGGATAGCAGATATCTGATGCATCCTCCGGACCTCAATACGCTATTCGCTACATGCCTCACCCACACCATTGGAAGCGAGTTCTGAGTATGACTTTAAAATGCTATTTGTAATGCGCGTGCTTTCTGGCGCAACTTCCCTGTTCTAAGTAAACGCCGGTTAATATACATATACTGCCCTCCGCCATTTATCAATAAGCCAAGCCGGCTGCTGTTCAGTCGTCATCAGTGTACCTTGGCCCACTCGCAGCCGGTGTCTCGGGGGCTCCGTAAGCGGCGGGGGTTGGTGCGCCGTAGTACCCCGAAAAGCCGCTGGCCGCCGGGGTTGGTGCGCCGGCAGCCGGCGTGGGGGCAGAGTCAGCAGCCCATCCACCTTGCCATCCGCCACCAGGCGTTGGTGCACTGACCGCCGCCGGGGTGGGAGCCGAGTATGCGCCGGGAGTTGGTGCATCGAGGGCACCGGGAGTTGGTGCTCCCAAGAGAGCGCCAGGCGTGGGTGCATCGTAGCTTGACTGACCACCGTATCTCCACGAATCGTTCCCACTGGCACCGGGAGTAGGCGCAGAACCTCCATAGGCAGGGGTCTTGGAGCCAGAACCCCAGGCATCTCCTCCAGAATACGCCGGCGTCTTCGAACCCGCGCCAAAGGCATCGTGCGCTGGCGTCTTTGCGCCTGATTGCCATGCCGGAGTTCTTGATCCCCCGCCATACGCCGTCCTGTTGCCATCGCCGTAAGCAGTCCGAGAGCCATCAGCCCAAGCAGGAGTACGGGACCCAGATCCGTAATCCTGGCCGCTGGATTTCCACGCAGGGGTTCGGCCGCCAGTAGGCGCGGGAGCTTCCGAAGGTCAGTAAAACGGTCACTAAGTTAACGATCAGGGTATCCTTACTTCGCGAGCCCCAGGCGGGAGTCCTCTCCGAGCCGCTAGAAGCCACGGGCGTCCTGCCTCCTTGCCAGTCTCCTCCGCGTCCGCCTGCAGGGGCCCCACCTTGGCCTGGCCGGGGACCGCGACCGTTAATGTCGATCTTCGCACCGGTGACTTTGTCTTTGAAGCTCAAGTGGTCCTTCGGAATAGTGATGGTCTTGCTCTTCGTGTGCAGTTCCACGCGAGCATGCGTGTCCGTGGCGTCTTTGACAATACCCAATAGACCCTTGTATCCGCCCTTTCGGATGATAACCGTCTGGTTGATCGCACGGTCACGGCCAAAGGACTTGGGTGGCGCCATCTTGCTCTCCGAAGCGCTGGGGTTGCGCTTGAGGGCCGGGTTCATCTGATCGAGGTTGGGGCCAGCTGAGAGCACACGGCCACCCTTCGCAGCAATGGTCGTGACGTTGTTCGCCCTGGTGACGAAGACACCGGCATTTTCGTTGTTGTCGTTGCTGTGCAGGAAGAGGTAAGCACGGTGAATGTGGATGATCTTGCCCTGGCGCTGTTGAGCACCAGATTCCCTGACGACATCGTCCAGTCTGATCTCGGAGCCATTCCGATCCGCGGCAACCGCGACCGTCCTCTTTGGAAGTTTGTTGGCGATTTGAGAGGGCATAGTCTGTCTCGTGTCTCCATTTTGGTCAAGAACGACTACCGATTCGCGATCCACCTTGACGATGCAGCCGACGGTTGTGGGATCCAGTTGGACCAGGTCAAACAGCTCATATTGACCCAACGAGCCCTGACCACCGATGTCGCTTGCCTCGCGCAGGTCCTTGCTGAACACCGTCACCTCGGTATTTGTTTGGTCGGTCAAGAATGTGACGCGATCTTCAGCAATCTTCACAACCATACCAACCTCGTCTCTGAAGCGACTGCCGCTTGTGACCTTGACGTGATCACCAATGCTGAAGCGTTTTCTCAAACCCTTGGTGGGCACTTCTATGACTTGGCCGGCGAGGTCTCCCTCCGTAACTTGCAATGTGACAATATCACCCTGCACGTTGGTGGCTTTTCCCACGACGCCCTTCTGTTCGCCTTCGTAAACTTCGATGACGTCGCCAGGGAGGTATGTGACGTTGATGTTGCTGTCCTTGAGACTGGCAGCGAGCGCCTTCAAGTCGAGATTCTCAGTACCATCTTCGGCGCCGGAAGCGAATCTGGTGACCTCCTCGAGGGTGGGGTTCACGTCCGTAACGACCAGTTGCTGAATCTTAATATCCTTGACCTGGAAACCGTTCTCGAATTCATCACCCATATACGTCCACACCTTGGTAGTGGGATTGCCCTGGATGTATCTCGGGTGGCGTTTGCGAGCCTCCGTTTCGTTAAACAAACGCTGTGGCGGTCTTGGTCCCGGCTGGCCGATGGGCCGTTTTCGCTTTCCATCAGAAGTGAGGGCGAGGGCATCGTCTCGCACGCCGTAGTCGAGACGAGGGATAAAGCGGACTCGGGCCTCGAGGCCATTCTCAGTAACATCGATGACCTGGGCAAGATCGCCAGCGTGCTTGGCCGGCTTCCGAAGCCGAACCCAAGCTCCCGGTTCCAGAGTAGGAGTCTTCGTAACGCGAAGAAGGTCAGGCATGTCCTTGATGTCGACCAGGATCATCTTGGATCGCGGGTAGACGAAGAACATGCCGTCGAGGGCAACCATGATGTCGGTAGAGCGGTTAGCCTCGACGTAAATGTAACCCTTCATGACAGAAGTCGGGCCGCCACGCTCAAATGCCGAAATGATGGCGAGTTCGTCCTTTGTTCCCATCTTTTCTTCAATGCGCTTCATGATCGAGAAGACCACCTCCCGCTCCTTGCCCTCCTTGCACCTGACAGCCCAGATGGTTGGGTCTTCGACACTCGGCATCAAGAGACGCTTTGGCACAACGGTTGAGTCACCGAAGCCCTTGTTAGGACGACGGTTGCCGTAGCGCTGCCTCAGAATCTCAGCCTGCTTTTCAGCGTCCATGCTCTGCTCCATCTCACGCCGGCGATCGAGTTCGCGGTGGCGTCTATCATCGTCAAGGCCTCCGCTTTCGGCAATATCGTCGGGATGGGCGTTGTCGATGAAGTCCTCTATTTCCTCACCGTCTTTCTCCTCATCCTCGCCGTCCTCCTCATCTTCGACCTCGGCCTCGATATCGAAGAAGACAGCGCGACGGTCTCTGCGGCGCTTCCGACGATGTCCCTATTAATGTGGTGTCAGCAACCTCTACAGAAGCCACCACGACCAAGGTAGTGGAGAATGAGAGCATGGCTAGGGAGTGCAGCTTCATGCAAGACAGAGATGAGCGGCGCATGTGTCAGGCTTACCTGCTGGACATCGTCCTCATCCTCGTCATCCTCGTCTTCTTCCTCGTCGTCGTCATTGTGACCACCCTCTTCATCTTCCTGCTCTTCATCGTCATCCATGTCTCGTCGCGGTTTCGCGGCTACAGCAACCTCGTCGTCGTCTTCATCCGCCGCATTGGGGCTGCTTTCCCGCGCATCGCTGGGCTGATGCTTCGCGCCGGAGTCGTGATCGGGTTCCTCGTCGGAGAGATCGGCGGGCGCCGGGTTGAAGTCATCCTCCTCGTCCGAGTCATCGTAGCGATTGTGGTCGTTGGAAGCCATCTCGAAGGCGACGTGATCAAGGGCGGGTGTTCGCTATGAGTTTGATGACGGGCAAGGCGAGACTGGTTTGGCCTGCTTAAGCAGTAGAACCGCGCTCGAGAAGTTGTATTTCGAGTGCAAGTCGAGTCTTTCAGGAAAGCGCTTCGGTGGATAACATGCGACAAGTAGAATAGAAGGAAGGAGGCCAGAAACCAGGCTGGAGGAGAAAGTAGAAGATGGAAAGAGATGCTTTTGAAGACAGAAAGCTCAACGAAAGGTAACCCTCCTGGTGAAGGACGGGAGGCGCAGACATCCGAATCCGGTTTAGCGCCAAGGCCAGTTACACCTGAGGCAACTGGCAGGTGCAGCCAGCTGGTGCTGCATTGTCGAGTACGTACCTTCTGATGATGAAGCTCCCAGCCAGCTTCCCTCAACTGTACAGATACAGTAGTAAGTACAGGCTGAGGTAAGTTCAGAGTTTAGATAATTGATCTCCAAAAAGGACGAGCCGATTGATGCCTCGGCTCTTGTAAGAAGGTTGCTCCTCCGATGGCATAATCCACAGTGCTTTCTTCTCTAGACTCATCACCAAGCCGTTCTTACCAAGTGGATGACCACTCTCGCAAGCAGCGCTCAAGCTTGGTAGTTGAATACCACCGACATCTACATTCACATCTCCACGCGTTGACTTGATTCCCACCCGCAAATATGAAGGCCATATTGATAAAGAACTTCGTCGCCGTTAGTTTTCTGCGCGATCAGACCTGCAGCTCGGACTGAGTGTAGTTAGGACTTTGACGAGATCACCGTATCCGAGGTGGACGCGCCGAAACCCCAGCCAGACCAAATCATCGTCCAAGTGAAGGCTGCGGGCGTGAACTTCGTCGATACCCTCTATGTCTGCAAACCTCACCCTCCCAGGACGTGTCTCGTTCCTACTGACCAAGCGGAACTCGTCGAACAGGCCAAAGGGAAGCATCAAAATAACCGGTCCTTGGTGCGGCCGCCGTTCGTCCTCGGCCTTGAGTTCTCGGGCCTCGTGCTTTGCGCGCCGTCGGGCTCGGGCTTCCGCCCAGGCGACAGGGTGTTCGGTGGGCACACAGGTTCGTATAGCGAGGTGATATCGCTGCCCGCCTCGGCGCCCTTGCACCGCATCCCGGAGAACTGGACGTTCCTAGACGCCGCCGGCATAGCCGCCACGCTTCCCGTCTCCTATGACGCGCTCGTCCTCCAGGCGGGTATCCAGGCAGGACAGACGGTTCTCGTACATGCTGCAGCCGGTGGGCTGGGGATCATGGCCGTTCAGATTGCCGCGGCCCTGGGGTGTCGGGTGATTGCGACGGCCGGATCTGCAGAGAAGTGCTCTGTCGCCGCGAAATTCGGGGCTCACGCCTGCGTCAACTACACCGAAGAACCGACCTGGTGGGAGCGCATTCTCTCCTTGACTGGCGGGAAAGGTGTTGACGTAGTGTTTGACCCTGTCGGCCTCGTCGACCGCAGTCTCAAGTGCATCGCTCACCGAGGCAAAGTGTTGATTGTGGGGTTTGCCGGTCTCAAGGGCGACATGGAACGCATTGCCATGAACAGAATACTTCTCAAGCAGGTCTCTCTGATCGGTTATGTAAGTCGTCCATCACGTCATCTTCAATGTTGATTACCCTCTTGCCGGTAGCGATCAGTTGGTACTCACCAGAATGTAGCGATTCGGTGAGAGTTCTCGGCGATATCCCGAGGCGCAGGACGCCATCTGGAACGGGCTTCGACCGTTGATAGAGAGCGGAAGAGTACGGCCCGTTGTCTATGAACCTGAATACAACGGCCTCGAAAGCGTCAACCAGGCGCTTAAGGACATGGTTGCGCGAAAGATATGGGGCAAAGCAGTTGTTAGCATGGACAACGATACGTCAGGCCAGTCAAAGGCAAGGCTCTGAGGTCTTTAAGGACAATCAACGTTTTGTCTCTTGCAGCCTCTATGGCGCAAAAAGCCCAACACGGCACCCATGATTATGACATTTCAACATCTCCCTCTCCTACCATACCCGCCGGTATATAGCCATCCGCCGTCCGATTTTGTTCTTGACCGCCAACCGAAAAGACAAAACCCCGCCGATATCATTCCAAAAGCCTCGCATGAAGCTTGGTTCGCGGACAGTCTTCCTCCTACAGTTGGCCCAAGAGCCCATCCCTAAACGCCAGGCTTCGCGATGCATTTACCACAAGTGACCAGCCAAGATCTATGAACAGGGTGGCAAGACGGCAGGGTGACTGCCGCTCTTCGTCCTTACCCCCTTCAGACACCGGACCGCCCGCATGTCTTGACACCCCAGAGACCCCTGCCCGCGCTGACTCCCAGCCATTCCCCTTGGTCACTGGAAAGATGCGGCACCCACGCAAGGTTTCCGACTTCGTAGTCGCATTGCCAGCTGGCGAAGGGGCTCCTCGTGCTGTCCGGCTGGGGAGCACCGTTGGCAGAGGGACCAGCGTTAATGGAGTGGCTGTTGTTCGCGTTGTAAACATCCCAAAGAAGGACTTGGCAATCGTCAGCCCCAGATGCCAGAACACCCCGCTTCAATGGCGACCACTCGATACAGTTGAGGGAACCTCCGTGGCCCCGAAGCTCAAGCAGAGCTTGGCCAGGGTGCCGCACGTCGAGAATGCGAATAACGTTGGAATCTTGCGCAAACGTGGCCAGCAGGTGGGTATCGTGGGGTGATGTCGCAAGTCTCAGCAGAGGAGGAGGGTTGGACATGGTCTGTTGCGCAAGCGTGGGGCTAATCCGTCCGCCATTGGCATCTACTAATCCGGGGGTTAGCAACGGATTGTCCGCGTGAAACAGTCTATTGGGGTCAGGCATACCTCGGTCGTCCTTGCCGGTAGGCTCGTAAATGATTGTGCTGTGCTCGAGGCTGCGCAGATCGAACATGCGGACGCTGCCATCCTGTCCGCAGCTCACAAAGACGTCCACGCTGTTGGCGCAGAACCTTACATCGTACACCTCCTTGTCGTGAGCGATCAATTGGGTCTTTGCCGTCAATGAAGGGATATCCCAAATCGTGCAAGTGGTGTCTATGCTTGACGTGATGATTAAGCTGGGAGAGACCGTGTTCCAGTCGAGCGAGGTGAGCGGCGCCGTGTGGTCTGGGGTTTTGGAGTTGGAGAGGAGGGCGAGGGGCGTCAACTTGGTGACGCCAGGGTCCCTGCCTTGGCGGTTGATGTTGTTGCTCTGGGAGACGGGGCCCTCAGAGGGCAGAGACCACAGACGAAGATGATCTCCCGAGGTGGCTAGCAGATCGGTCGACTGCTTCTGCGAGGATGGCGGCTCCCACAGAAGGCGCGTCACAGGGTACGAGTGTGTGGCTTCGGCAACCTTGTTAAACTCCAAGTTGAACTTGGGAGTTCCGGGCTGGTAAACGTCATTGGGGGTCGGGACCAACTGGGTATCGAGGATTTGAATCTGAAGAGAGGGGAAAGGTCAGTACGATTCAAAAGCATTGAAGGGTCGGCAAGAGCGCATACAAAGTTGTGACCGTCCTCCAAGTAGCTTCCTACAGCAAGCTTGCCGGCCCCGTTCCCCTGGGGTGGCCATTTGCACCAGTCAAAGGCATACAGCGCCCACGGGGCGAGATAGTTGCTCGTGCCAGGCTGGGCATTGGCGGCCTCATACGCAGCGCTGCCGGGCACGCCATCAGACATGCCCGAATCGGCGCGGGGTCGGATATCAGCCAGGCCCAAGGGGGTATTGGAGATGTTTCGCTGGGAGCCCGGGGCATTGTACTTTTGGTCTGGAGGCGACATGAATTGAGAGCCAGAGCCGCTGGGGGTCGTCGGGGTATAAGGAGAGAAGGTCGCAGCGCCCTCGTAGCCAGCAGCTGGGGATGAGCGGGAGTAGCTGTGAGAGAGGCTCAAGCTGGGAGGCTTGGAGGGCGTCGAGTAGTCCTGCGGAGAGGACTGCATGGCGGACAGATTCGGCGCGGTGTTGGAGGTGATGGCC
The DNA here is from genome assembly GCA_027406025.1 of Colletotrichum musae. Lineage (NCBI taxonomy): Eukaryota > Fungi > Ascomycota > Sordariomycetes > Glomerellales > Glomerellaceae > Colletotrichum > Colletotrichum musae. Next base: position 6,065,903 of record JANVYC010000004.1, read on the forward strand.
GGGGGACGACCTCCAGGACCGCCAGGCTGCAAGACGTTGGGCACCGACGATGTGCTCTGGTACTGAGGGGCTGCCGAGGAAGCCTGTTCCAACTTGATCTGGGGTGCGGCGGGGACGGCTGAGGAGGAGTATTCGCGGGGCGACAGCTGACCGTGCTGATGCTGATGCTGGTGCTGGTGCTGGATCATGCCAGCAGGCATGTGCAACTCGTCGTGCTGGGAGCCGTAGGTACCAGTTCGACGTGGACCAGGAGGCGAAAAGTGCGGCGGCTGCTGTTGTTGAGGCGGCTGTTGTTGCTGCGGAGCCTGGGGTTGCTGATTCATTGCAGCGACGGCGTCAGGATGCGCGTAGGAGGACGAGGGGAGAGAGGCGACGGAGGGGGAAAGGCCCGACGGCCCTGGTGTCTCAGTCGCAGTGGAGCGGACAGAGGGCGAGTAGGTCAAGTCGAGGTGCTGATGCGGCAGCGAATGCGGCTGCTGGCCATGGACCGGAAGCAGCGCAGCAGGAAACGAAGCACGCTGCGGCGAGTAAGAAGAGTAGGATCGGGCGTGGTGGGATGGGGGCCGCGAAGAGGAGGAGTAGGAGGAGTAGGAATGTGAGTGCGAATGAGTGTGGGAGGTGGAGTGGTGGGAGGACTGCACCAGCTGCGGCTGGGGGGAGCGGGAGGAAGCGGAGTCGGCAGCGGGAGACACTGAGACGGAGACGCCCGCGGCAGTGATTGTGCGATCCGAGTAGTGATTGAGATGTTCGGCCTCGTCTTCGTAATAGAAGTTGGCGACGGCGTGTTTCTTGGGCGCGGGGGGCCCAGCAGCAGCAGGAGTCGCAGGTGCAGGTGCAGATGCGGCACCTTGGAGGAGTCGAGGCGAGGAAGTTGGAGAAGAGGAAAAGGCACGAGTAATACTACCAGCAGTAGAGCCAGGCCGCTGTTGGTGGTGGTGGTGGTTGTTGTGGTGGTGGTGCGTGTTGTAGTCCCAGCTCTGGACCGGCAGGTAGTCGTCCTGCTGTTGCTGCTGCTGGTGGTGGTGGTGGTGGTGGTGTTCAGGCTGTTGCTGCTGTTCCTGCTGGGAGTGGGATGACGACTTGGCACCAGGCACCGGATTGGGCAGCGGCGGGCAGGAATCAGTGGCTGCTCCTGCTGCTGCTGCTGCTGCCGTGGTGGCTGCGGCGGTTGTCGGGGCTCCAATGGAGCCCAAGGCCTGTGCAGCCTGATAAAGAGCCGAAGTAGCGCTTAGTCGCTTCTGTTGACGCTGTTGCTGGTCGTCGACGCTCTGCTGAGACGCCGACCGGCGATGCCCGAGAAAATGCATCGTAGAATAGGCCCGTACGGTGTACCTAGGTAGGTACGTAGGGTTTATGGTGTTAAAAGCCAGCCCGACACAACACCACCGAATGAAATAGCTGTCACCGTATTCGACCCACGGCAAGGGCACGGCAGGGCAATGCAGGTAGGTCAGGCAACCTAGGTACCTCACGGAAGAGGTAGGAACGTCTGACTCTGACGAAGGCGGAGAGTTGGGCGGAGAGGGCGAGGGTGAGGGAGAGGGAGCTGACGACTGAGACTGGGGTGTGATGTGTTGTAGAATTGTGCCGGCCCAGACGACATGAGTAGCACAGACGAGAGTCAAACGACCCCAGGAGACGAAGAGATTCAAGCAGAATGGCGACGATGCCAAATCAGTCAGTGTACGGCTTCGCCTCGTGGCCGCGCAACCTCGTGCTCACATCGAGGAAATTAAAAGAGACAAAAATCACTCTTCTACAGGATAGCATCACTCTTACTAATGGGCGGGCGACCGAGTCGATGGAGCCCGCGGACGGCTACGGGGCCGGGGGTGATTGACAGGAGATTGAGATAGGGATACGCGTTGTTGTTGCAAATCGCTTGGGTCGGGATGCCGCGTATTACTTTTACTGCCTCGGGATACAAGGCCAAGCTCGTCTCTCTCCCTTGGACAGCGCACGTAATGACCAAAGAGGTGTACGTGGGTAACTTGACGATGACCTTTCGCCCATACTCCCCATCCTACCTCCCGGTCTCTAGACGACTCAATGTAACACACAAGAAGCATCCGGTTCCCCGGGCGTGTTTGAGTATCTGTGCCGTATCTCATGTCAAGTTCCAGGTATTTGGAACTACGTAGTAAACTGACGAATTGTTCCGAGGGAGAAAAAGCAGAGAGTTCGGGCGCCATTAGTGCGCCTTGGAGAGAACTTAACCGGTAGAAAACAAGGAAGTGATGTGTTCAAAGGACAAAAGGTCCACGCATGTGGAATTGGCAATGACAATACTGAATGCAAAAACCTATCCCAGAGGCAATAGCTGAAGTTAGCGATTGGGTTCAGCCAGGCTCGTGCGAAATAATTGGGCAGCACCAGTGGTACAAGCGCGTGTCTGTATCCGCGGATGAGGTTGGCTGGTTGAACACACGAGGATTTATGACTTTAATCGTCATAACCCAGCTATTGAAGCAGCGTTCAATGAGGGGCAGCGGCTTACTCATCAGGAGAGAGAGTACCTAGGCACATGTGCTTAGATAAGTGGTCCGATAAGGAACCTTATCTCGAAGCTGGCTGGTGACGTCTGCTGCCTCCGAAAGCTTACCACCCCATGCCCCATGCCGGTTGTGGCACATGCTCACGGAGCTCATGAGCACCTTCGTGTCATGCCCGACAAATTCCATCCATTTCCCGGAGCAGCGTGTCGCGTCTGAGGTCGCACAACTACTCCAAATCCCCCCCAGTGCGGCATAACTCACATTTATTCCATACATTCTTCAGTACCGATCTGTTTACGCAGAGTCTCTTCCGTCTCGGCATTCGCTATACCTATTCTCGCGCCCTGTCGTGCCCGAACAGACTGACCGGACAAACCCCCAGGCGTCGCAGCAGCCCGTCCACCACCTACCAGTCCCGACGACCTGACCACGGCGTGAATGCGTTTAGATGGCGCCCGGCTCGCCCAGCTTCTTCGACCGGCTCTCCTTGAGTCGCAACAAAGGACCCCTCCTGCCGCTTCATACCTCCAACGGGAGGCGCGCAACCGACTACGATCTTGACAACCTGTCCCCTAGACCCGATGAAGTTCTGCTTCCAGACTCGCCGCCATCAAACGCATTCATGTCTGCGATTCGCGCCCCTTCCCCTACCGATCCGTGGGACGACGATCCCCTGAGCCCGGCTGGGTCCGTGTCCAAGCTTAAGCCCAAATCCAAACCCATGTTTGCTGGCCCGCCCCCGCCGATAGCTGCCTCCGTGGTGCTTCAACCGGCCTCTCAAGGGAGGCGCAACGTTCGGAGAAGCTCAAGAGAGGATCAAAATGGATGGAATAATAGTGCGGCGTCGTCCAGTCGAGTCGCGTTTGGGAGCCTGCTGTTCGATCAGAGCTCGCGCAGCTCCAGCTCCTCCCGGGTTGACAAGGTCTGGCGAAGCTTGCAGCAACGGGAGCGGGCACTTCAAAAGGAGGTACAGCACTTTCTTGACATGCAGGCTTCAGGCCTGGGATCTGGCACAGAGCCATCGGAAACCTCGAGTGCCGTCGGGCCTGATACTTGGAGCGATTCTGGCAGCAGCACACCAACCGGAACCTTTTATTCTACCGCCACATCCAAGTCACGCATGATGGCTTCACTTGACACTCCGGTGCGCGCGACCGCTAAGGGCGACATCATACCTGTTCGTCAGCCCAAGACCTCTGGACCCCGTGGGCTCAGGAGTGCAAGAAGTGGGCTCCAGCAATCACTAGCAGCCTTCATGGACCTGAAGGCGGAGGAGAATGCCTACATTGAATCGGCAATCTCGCAGCGCCAGAAGGCTCTCGCGCACTTGGACAAGCTGGACGCACGCAGAAGCAGCATTTCTACGGAGCTACACAGCTTGGCTGATGACGACGAAGAGCCGCTGGCGAAAGAGCTACGTGACCTTGGCGAGCAGCACGAAACACTTGGAGAGGAAATCCGCCTCCTTGAGGAGAGGCTCGTCGGGATGCGGAATCGACAGCGATGGCTCGAACGCAAAGTGGAGGATGTCCGCAACCGCAGGGAGGCAGGCCTGAGTGGATATAGAGGTGCTTTGAAGGAGGTTGAAGGAGAGGTCGCTTCTTTGCTGCGCAGGCCTCCAATCGAGCCATTGGACCCCGAAGTCATCGAGGTCGTGTCACGCAATGCGCCCGACGCTGCGGGCACCTCAAACGATGTCCTTGGCGGCGCCGAATTCTTCCGCATGATACCCGCGCGACGCACACTGAGCATGGCCAAAGACTGGTGGGAGGGAGAGGTCGAACACCTGCAGAAGCTGAAGGCGCAGGTCGACAAGGACTGCGAGGCACTTGACCAGGGCGCAGAGTTGTGGCAGGAGACCATCGACCTCATCACCGCCTTCGAGACGGACTTGCGAAAGTCCATGGGCGGCGGCGGGTCGGCCAAGGGTAAGCACACTCTACGCACGCAGCAAGAGGCCGTCGAGCCCTTGCTGCCTAGGATGGGCAAGGTCATCTTGGAGCTCGAGAACAACATGCGGACGGCAGAGCGGAACAACTGGAATCTCCTGATCTGCGCAATCGGGGCCGAACTTGAGGCGTTCAGGGAAGCCGAAGTTCTGCTCCGAAACAGCCTCCCCCAGCCCAAACCTCCCCCGCCCAAGTTGGATGCCGATGATGTGGGGGAGGCTTGGCTAAATGGCCCAGATGGCCAAGAGGAGGAGACCTCGCCGAAAGTCAAAGGAATCGCCGCGACGAGTCCGCCCGACAGCCATCACGACGAGAGCGACAACGAGGTCCCACCTGACTTGCTCGTGTCGCGGCTGGAGGAGCACGACGATAGGTCAGTCGCCGACCACGTCCAAGCATCTCCCTCTCATGAGTCGTCGTCCGTACGCGACAGCGACAACGACGTGCCGCCCGAGTTCTTGGCAGAGCACAGCACCGAAGGCAGCCGGGACTGAGGCGGACGAGGACGCATCTGTGCGCTTCTACTGGAGCTGGACTGGGCTGGATCGGCGTGGCATGGCATGGGTAGGTTGGCATCGCAGGAGTTGTGGAGAAGACCCCTCAGCGATCAAAACATTTGCATTTTGCAGCAGCTAGCATCCATTCAGGCATGGAGGGATTCGGGTATTATTGGATTGGACAATGGCAGGATAGAATACCCCACGAATTGACGCTCGAGACGGCGTTTATCGGAATGACTAGGAATTGAATTGCGTCAAACCCACAGTTCGTCCCGTCCGCCGTGTGTTCCCCGTCACGAGGCACGAGTTCCTCGAGGAAGAGCCACGAGGGTACGTAGGTACATACATACAAAGAGACGGCCAATGTGGCGCACTGGATTGGTCGGTAACCTCGGCTATGCCTGTGTCTTGCGACGAGAACGATCCCGAAAGTGGGGTCTAGAAGGTCCGGTTGTAAGGATACACGGGGTAGCATGCACCAGAGGCTTTTTATAAAGCAGGAGCGTGCTTCGGTGATGAGGAAATTCCAGTCGCGCAGTCCACCCTGAACAACACCGTTTTACCCAGGAAGAGTGCTGAGTGAGAGGAGCGGGAAAACGTCGACCGACCGACCGACCGACCGAATTTAGCCTGCCGCCGGCCGAGCTTTCCAACTCCGCAGACCAGACCCGAGCCTCGCCGAAAGAGCACCCCACATGCCAAATCCTTCTCCCAAAGAGCAGCCGCCGAGCGTTTCCAGCATCGTTTCCCCCTCGCAGCAAAGTTGGTCGTGGAAGAACGCGGGAGGTGGCGGGATAGTCGTTTTGTCGAGTCGTTGCAGCATCGAAAGTCGTGAAAGTTAAAAAAAAAGGAGAGGGCGCCGATGGGGGGGAAGGAAGAAGATCGAACGTCGGAAAGTTCTTCTACCGCGTCCTCTCGAACCAGCCGCTGGAGCCAGCGATCGCGACCGACTGGTCCATCACCCACTCGCCGACACCGAGATACTTGTCAATCCACTTCGACACGTCCTTGTTCTCGCCGGCGGCTCTGTCGGTCTTGAAACTAGGTCTGACGATTCCCAGGATGGGCACGTGTTAGCTGCCAACGCAATCTTTCCGTCGGGTTTCGGCCGGGCCGGCTTATGTTTGTGCACTTCGAAAAAGAATCAGGTCGCGAGACTCACGTCAGGCCGGTCGAGCGCTTCATGCCCGCGAGGAAGGCGGAAACTGCGATAACCAAAAGTCAACAAGTGCGAGGCAGCGGTGAGCGGGAACGGGTGACTCACGGAGAACTGCATCGAATGCGTAGTGCGTCAGGCGTCCGAACTTCGACCACAGTCCCAGAGTCAGCAAGTTGAGGAGCTAGGCAGAGGTTAAGACTGCGCATGCAAGTCGACAGCCAGACATGGCGCGAGCACCCAGACGGGCTCGCCACGACCGGACACGAAAGGGTGTGATTCAGGAAAGACCAACCATGATGGGTGTTTTGAGAAGGTAGGTGCTGGCTCGGCCGTTTTTTTCCTTTGGTATGTTCTGCGCTCGAACTGGAGTTGTCGTCGTTCGGTTTTGGTGGTGGTATCGTCGATGTGAAAGAGGCGGTATCCCCAACTTGGTTTGGAGGCAGCAAGCGTTGTCATGGGACAAGGGGTGGACACTTTGCGCAGCCGATCCGAAGGGGTGCCCCCACTGGACGAGAGGCTGGGCTGGTGCAGAAGTCCTGCGTCCCGCGGGTGTCGTGCCTGAGGTGGGCTGGTGGCAGGTGCTGAGGTGCAGAGCTCTAGTGGACCGTGCACCTCAACCAGTCAGCCAGCTTCGAAGTCGAGGCAGAAGTACCATTTAGTAGAGGTACTTCCCTCCCCAAGACTCCCGCCTCCTGAGGTTCGTGTTTCAGTGGAACCAAACTTCAGGCAGGGATATCACGTGTTTCTGTCAAAGCCAGATAAGCTTCAAGTGGGGCTATGGCGCTAAAAAGGTTCACGGCGGACTCTGTTTGCTGCATACCTGACAGCAGATTACCTAATCATAGAAGGACCGAATTGACTTTTGGTCCTTTTTTTTTTCTCGCTCTTAACTTTTCGGCCGCTAACGCCATTGGCGATAAGAGGAGGATGGGGGATGGGGACGCGACTCAAGACCGAGTTATCGAGACAGTTTGATTCGCGTCACCAGCCATTGGATTGGACGGGCCGGGTCTTGGGTCTTGGATCTTGGGCTTAGGTCGACGGCGCGGACAGGGAAGACAGCGAGGACTTTTCCTCCTCCGCGGCCCGCAATCGCTGGTGCGCCGGTGGTAGCGCCGGTTGCCCGTCCGTCGAGTGAGGTGCAACACGTCCATTCCAAGTGGAGCCAGGGGATCTCCTCCACCGGCGCTTTTGTGTGCCATTTTCTCTTATTTTTATTTTTTTCCCCCTTCCCTTCTGCGTTTGGCTAGGTGGCAGGGGTGGCCTCTCGGAGTTGGAGGGGCCATTGAAAAAATAGAGGGGCTTGCCTCTTGGAGGCCCTGCTTGGAGGGGCCGAGCTTCCAGCAGCTACGGTGCATTCGTATCGCTGGGGACAGCTGTGTGTCAAAAGCATGAGCGTTGGTTTGTTGAGCGTTTGAGGCTTTACGGCCCAGCCCAGCAACCCCGAAAAAGTAATGGAGCCCAAATGCACAAACCGGCGCTGCCAGGGCGGCTTAGGCCATGCCGGCGGCGAGGGAGCCTGGGCTTTGGAGGGAAGGGAGAACGAATGAATGGGGTAGGACCGAGGGGAAAAGAAGGAGAAAAAGAGCGAGAGAAAAAAAAACAAAAAGCCCGAAAATGAACAATGCCATTCAAATCCCTCACAAGGTATCCATCCCGCCAGCTCCGCCGTCGTCCCTCCGCCCATTGTTCTCATCGTGGTCCTGTCGAATATTTCTCTCCCCTCCGTATTGTTTCAACTTTCATCCTCCCAAAGAATATTTCTAAAAACTACTTCCCACGCCCGACGACGAAACACGAACGAGCTCGAGCTCTGGCGAGAAATAAATAGCAGCGTTGGTAAGTGGAATCGCAACCCCTTGTTGTTTCTGCATCTGGTTCTGTTTCTGTTTCCTCTTTCGTTCTATGGTTGGCTACCTGCCCCTCTCTCTCTGTCTGGTCCGGCCTGCCGTCCGACATGACCTCACCTCATCTGGCACGTCGCCTCGCCCTCCTCCGGCTTGGTATTTTCTATTTACGTATATAAGTGTATACGGTGTCGGATCCCAACCTCCCTGCCACGGCGGACGTGCGTGCCGCAAGGTGGGAAAAGTTGGGAAACAGACGATAGAAGAGGCGATGTGAGGCAGAAAGGGCAGGGTGCACATACCGTACCTTCCGCTACCTTGTCTCGCTGAGCAGAGCAAGGGTCCGTAGACGGTAGGAGGAACCCACTGGAAAGGGTGAGGTGAGGAAGGGACGAGGGTGCTGTCAGAGCCACCTCACGGTGGTGAGGTGGGGCACTATTGCCGCTGTCGCTGCCAGACAAACTGGACGTGGAGCTCAGCTCAGTGTGCTGTGCCTGCTGCGCTGCTTTGGCTGATCTGATCGGTTGCTGCCCCTCGTCGGTTTGATTTGGCCGCAAATCTGCCCCTCAATTCACCGCAGTGGCAGCACCTCCGGCCAGACACCACCATCACTACCACCACCACCACCACCACCACCACCATCTTGTCAATCTCTCTCTCGCCTTGCTCAAGCATCTTACCTCATATCGCTCGAGGACGACAGCAAATTATTTCCCTTCCTCCCACCCCGTGTGTCTAGTGTCTCGACGGTCTGTCTCCTTGTCTCTCCCCCGTCCCCCGTCCTTCAACAAATACCTTGGTTGAGGCTCCCTGTCTGCATAAATCTTGTACTTAGGGTCTCACCCATTGGCCTCCTCGATTGTTTTATTTCCCCCACCCTCCGTTTCTTTTATCTCTCACACGTATCCCTCCTCTCTGATCCTGCATCTTTCATTCCCCCCCGGACCTGCTTTCTTGCCCCCACCTCCTCCAGAGCAGGATTTAACAGCTGCAGCAGACCCCTCCTCGTCTCTTCGCCAGCTTCGATCATCCTTCTTCTACCACGTTACGCCAGAGAAAAACCTTCACAATGGCCGCTGCTACCACCCAGGACCACCTCGATGTCGGCGGCAAGATCGCTTGGCTGTCCAGCCTCGACACCGCCTTCCAGCCCGAGAAGAATTACCGCCGCTCTTCCATCATCTGCACCATTGGCCCCAAGACCAACTCCGTTGAGGCCATCAACGCCCTGCGCAAGGCCGGTCTGAACGTCGTGCGCATGAACTTCTCCGTAAGCATACCCGCCTCCCCTCCGCAGCTTGACATGGCAGCTCGCTGACTTCTTGTCTCCCAACAGCACGGCAGCTACGAGTACCACCAGTCCGTCATCGACAATGCTCGCGCCGCCGAGAAGGCCCAGCCCGGCCGTCAGGTCGCCATCGCCCTCGACACCAAGGGCCCCGAGATCCGCACCGGTAACACCAAGAACGATGAGGATATCCCCATCTCCGCTGGCAAGATCATGAACTTCACCACGGACGAGCAATACGCCACTGCCTGCGACACCGACAACATGTCCGTTGCCCCTCCTCTCTCACTGTGCCAGTTTGAGCCCCGCTAACCACCTCTTGTGGCAGGTACGTCGACTACAAGAACATCACCAAGGTCATCGAGCCTGGCCGCATCATTTACGTCGACGACGGTGTTCTGGCCTTTGATGTCATCAGGGTCAAGGACGACAAGACCGTCGAGGTCCGCGCCCGCAACAACGGTTTCATCTCTTCCAAGAAGGGTGTCAACCTGCCCAACACCGACGTCGATCTTCCCGCTCTCTCCGAGAAGGACAAGAACGATCTCAGGTTTGGCGTCAAGAACAACGTCGACATGGTCTTCGCTTCATTTATTCGCCGCGGCCAGGACATCAAGGACATCCGCGACGTTCTCGGCGAGGAGGGCAAGCACATCCAGATTATTGCCAAGATTGAGAACCGTCAGGGTCTGAACAACTTCGTCGAGATCCTCCAGGAGACCGACGGTGTCATGGTCGCCCGTGGTGATCTCGGTATCGAGATTCCCGCCGCCGAGGTTTTCGCTGCCCAGAAGAAGATGATCGCCCTCTGCAACAGAGCCGGCAAGCCCGTCATCTGCGCCACCCAGATGCTCGAGTCCATGATCAAGAACCCCCGCCCTACCCGTGCCGAGATCAGCGACGTCGGCAACGCCATCACCGACGGTGCTGACTGTGTCATGCTTTCCGGTGAGACCGCCAAGGGTAGCTACCCCAACGAGGCCGTCTCTGAGATGCACGAGGCCTGCCTCAAGGCTGAGAACACCATCCCCTACGTCTCCCACTTCGAGGAGATGTGCACCCTGGTCAAGCGCCCCGTCAGCGTCGTCGAGTCCTGCGCCATGGCTGCCGTCCGTGCTTCTCTCGACCTGAACGCCGGAGGTATCATCGTCCTGTCGACGTCTGGTGACTCTGCTCGCCTTCTCTCCAAGTACCGCCCCGTCTGCCCCATCTTCATGGTCACAAGAAACGCCTCGGCTTCCCGCTACGGCCACTTGTACCGTGGTGTCTACCCCTTCCTGTTCCCCGAGGCCAAGCCCGACTTTAGCAAGGTCAACTGGCAGGAGGACGTCGACCGCCGCATCAAGTGGGGTATCGAGCACGCCCTGGAGCTCAACGTCGTCAACAAGGGAGACACCGTCGTCGTTGTCCAAGGCTGGAAGGGTGGCATGGGTAACACCAACACCCTCCGCATTGTTAAGGCCGACCCCGAGCACCTCGGCCTCGGTATGTTGTAATGGATAGATGGTTGAGGTCATGATAAAAAATGCTGTTGGCGTACGGGAGGATTCACACAAAGTACCTAGTTAAACCTGATAGACGATGATGGGCGCCGAAGCCCTTATGCGAGTATGAATTACATAAATGACATTAAAGTTATACCTTCACCTTCGCCCATGCCTTTGCCGTCTAGTTTTGCCAAGTAAAGAGAAAAGAAAATTGAATAATCGATCGAAAAGGTCGAGCACTTCGACGTGGTCATAGGTTCGCCCTGTTGATGTCGAATGGAGAGTGAAGTTGTTTATGTTGATGATGCCCAAGCCGGACGTTTACTTCTATGTTCTTTCCGTTCCCTTCCTGGCTCACATTTTTACAGGTCCTTCAGATCGTAGCGTTTCCGAAGATACTCGCCGTACTTAATGATCAAGAAGGGGACGGGCACCATGGCGGCGGCGATGAAGCCCAGAACGCTGTTTCCCCAGCCCACGCCCAAGTCTTCGTACATCTTCAGCCCGGCAAGGGGCAGCACGGCACCGGCCACGGACCGGACCACGGCGTTGGCCGCGAGCGCCGACGCCGCGTAGACGGTGAAGGCGTCGACGAGGTACAGCTGCAGAGCCATGAAGATGATGAGGTTGCCAACGCCGATGACGGCGGTGCCTAGGATGGGCACGATCCAGTGGATCTCGTACTCGGCGGTCCAGCCGTAGATGAAGAGCCCCGCGGGGAGGAAGAAGGCGCCGGCCGGGAGCGCGACGAGCCTGTACTCGGGCTTCATGCCCTCGCGGGCGGTGCCTGCGGCGTCGGCGGCGGCGTCGGCCTCGGCGGCCTTCTTCTTCATGTACTTGTCCGAGGTGATGCTGAAGAAGACGACGCCGATCATGGAGCCGACGCCGAGGCCGAGGAAGGCCAGGCCGGCGGTGCCGGCGGTGAAGCGGTACTGCAGCATGAAGACGGACGTGATGGAGGTGAACATGAGGTAGAGGTACCCGTAGACCACGGCGATGTACACGCCACTGGGGGTTTCGGCGTTAGTACTGGTGATGAACGGATTCTGGGCTGGCTCACAAGATCTGGGTGATGGGGGAGAAGGCAATCATCTTGAGCGGCCGGATGATGCCCTTTTTGAAATAGTCGGCCGACGAGAGCCCGACGTCGAGCTTGGAGCGCAGGAGGGGGTTTCCCGTCTCTTTCCTCAGGCGCTTCACCTTGCGCTCGAGGATGACCGCGGCGTACGTCTCCCTGAGGAAGATGACCATCACGATGCTGAGGACGCCCGAGATTATCACCAAGAGCCAGAAGACCCAGCGCCTATCGGGTTAGTTAGAGGCGTGAACACACACACACGGGGAGGAAACACCAACCAGCCGGCCGATTCGGAGAGGAAGCCGCCCGCGACGGGACCGACGATGGGACCGAGCAGGGGACCTATCGAGAAGATGCTCATGGCGGCGCCTCGCTTCTCCTGCCTGATCATATCCGCGATGGAGCCGCCGCCGTTGGTGATGGGGCACGAGCCGAAGACGCCGGCGAAGAAGCGGAAGACGATCAGGGCGTTCAGGGTGGGCGACAGGGCGGCGCCGACGGTGAAGCAGATGAAGCAGATGTTGCAGACGTGGTAGACGATGGTCCGGCCGTATATTTCGCTGAGCGGCGCGCAGAGGAGGGGCCCGGCGGCGAACCCGAGGACGTAGACTGCAGAATCTCGTTAGCTGTTTTAACGGCAAGACGATAGCTCTTTTGCTACTCACCGGAGACGACAAAAGAAGCTAGGTAAGGGCTATTGCTCTTGAACTCCTTCATCAGTTCCGGTACGCCGGGTGCAAATATGGCTACATGCTCGGTCAGTCCGCATGCCTCACTTCACTCAAGACGGTTGGGAGATACGCACAAGATGCTAAAGGGGTCACAAAGGTCATGGCACTGATGAGCACGCAGGTCATGACCTTCCTCCACGACGGCCAGTTATACGGGTTCTCGGGGTCGTCTGGACCGTCCCACCACACGACGTTCTCGTCCTCGGAGCTCTCGCCGCCGGCGTCCCCATCGTCGTCCGTCGTCGTCGCAGGTCCCTTCTCCACGTCATCAGCCCGCGCGCCGGCAGCGTCGCTGGCGAACGACCTACGCGCCGTGGACGATCGCCTCTGGCGGGCGATGGACTGCCTCCTCTTCGCCTCGCCGCGCTCGTCGAGGACGTAGCCCATGCTGGACGGGATATCGGCGTCGTGGCCCTCGGCGGCGGCCTCTGCCGTCTTTTCCTCCCTCGTGGGCTCGCGTCTCAGCGTGTGAGGGTGCTCGGCCCCCGGGCCCTCATGGCTCGTGGAGCGGTCGGTGGCATGGTCTCCGGGCGTCTGCGCCGTGGCGGCGGTGGAGGCCATGGCCTGCTAGTAGCTGGTCTGAGTGGGTTGTGAGTTTCCATTTTGAGGCTCAGTGACGATGGGGTACAGGGTGTGTATGCGCGAGAAGTATGTATGAGAGAGCATGAAAGTGATGGCATGAGGGGCGCCGGAGAAAACACCTGCGGGACGGGTGCGAGATGCGATCTCCTTCGAGACTTGGCATCCACTCGACCCATGACTAGGTCGGCAGCCACCCGAGAGGTCGGAGGCCAAGAGGGGGCAAGGTGAGAGGGTATCAATAAGATGTTACTCACGATGTGCCACCGTTGAACAGTCGTAGTGGTACGCGCAGTAGGTAGAGCCAGGGTGAGGGTGACTCGTCAACTTTGAATCGGGTCTCTTTCAGCCAAGGTCAATGGCGTCGCAGCAGCACAAGGAAGGGCGGAAGAGGAAGAAAGAACAACAACACAAGAGACGAGGCTCCTTACGTGGCAATGAGATTTCTCTCTTCCCTCCTGCTCTTAAGGAACCGGGGACCAGACCGCTTTCGGCCCCTCGGCCACCACCAGGGGGGGTGACTGACGGACAACGGGGCCATCATGCCGACCGTTGTCGTCGTTGGGGGGACCTTTTGGACCACCGCGTGGGCAACATCGACCAAAGAAGATGAATCACACCACCAACGTCCCGCGCGCCGCTACGGAGGGCAAACGGGCTCGCTTACCCACCCTTGACCGGATCGGCGAAGAAGAAGAAGAGGGGGGTTCGGCAGGAGGAAAGGCTAGGGGTCTAGCGCAACGGCTCTCAAATACTCAAGTCCGACCCGAAACCCGGTCACGATTTGGAGTCGATGCAACTCATCGCGTTGGACTCATGCGCGTTGGACGAATCCCGCTGCGGAAGCGAAGTGACGCCCAACATTTAGCTGCAGCGCACGCAGGATACGGGACCAATAGGCCGAAGCCGTTCCCCCGTTCGGGTTCGTTTAACCCAACTACGAGGGATACGGTACCCACATCGAAGCCTCCCTTCCGCTGTCTCTCTCTGGTTTGCAACGCACGAACCGGTCAGGATTCCTGCAAACACCAAAGCTTGCCCGGGCGACGAATGAGGATGAAGAGTCATCGTTGTCCCCGAGTAATCTCGCTAATCCCGCCCGCCGCCCGAGCGGGTTGCCCGCTGCCCGCAGCTTCTCGGCCGGGGACGGACAACCCCTGCACACTGTTGGTACCTCGTACGACGGCACGGCGCATCTAATAGGCATCCCTTTCCGCGATGTAGGCGGGTCGAGACTCTTGGCTTCTACAGCCCCTTGAATCGAGGTGCAGTGCGTATGCCCGTAGGTATCCCCCATGGGATTCATTCTACACTCTGCCGTCGGCGCCGTCTGTGCTATCTCTGGCCGGGACCGGAGTGGAGTCCGGGGGAGAAACACTACGGAGCCGAGGCCCACCTGGAGCCGGAACTGGAGGCCGGTCGCTGACCGCCCGCAGGGATCTTAGCTCTTTCCCTCTGTGATTGCTGGCGGTATTGCCAAAGAAAAGAATACTTAAATTTCAGAATGAAAATAAGAGACTCAGTCAGAAGTGGTCTTGTTTCGCAGGCTTCTTACCTCTGCAACTCGATTCTCGTTCGCCTCGTCGGCCGTGTAGGTGTTCACGCCGTCGCTCGAATTGACTGAGTTGTATTGTATGACAGTGTTCTTTTTTAACGTATGAACAGGCAATTCGGGTTAGTGAGGGTTTGTATGGGGGTTATGAGCCAGATGTAGAGTTCTTGGTGAAGAGGTTTGAGGTTGATAGTCAACTGAAGGCAGGAGCCGTAATTCCAGTGCTGGCTGGCAGATTAACAGTCATATTTTGCGTGACTGCATTTCTTGTCCCTTGAACCAGAAGTTTCCTGACTGCTCAGGTTGAGTATTCGTTTACCTTGTTTGTTTGGTCACCTGTGGAAGGTGCATCAACTAATTGCACCTCACCCACACCAACAAAACAACACCCATTCAACTCAGAACAGCAGAGTCTCTTCTACACAGCCATCGACTCCTCCCCATACAATAGTTTCAGGTGGAAACCTGGTCTGACGAGTATTCAAAACCAGCGACAACAAAAAAATCTCGGCCTCAAAGAAAAAGGCACGTACCTACCAAAAAAAGATCTCTGTACATCTTCAGCCTGTACCACGTCAAAAGTGAGTCCGTATCTCAATCTCATAATACTCACTGCCTCGCAATCAATTACTTACCTCGTGACAGTGGCGACGCCAACTCCAAAAACTCCAAATAAGACGAAGCCTCTGCCGAGCCACATCTCGACCCCCCTCCCATATCCGTTGCCCAATGGCCTGCCATCGAAAGCGGCCCGGAGGTTAATGGATCCCCCGAAGTCAGGATGGCCGGATGCACCGCGCAAGAAGCTTCCACCTTGGGACCGTGTTACCGATGTGGTGTATCACAAATACCGACGCGATCAGGAACGAACGGACCCTTGCCATTCTTTTGACGACTCCGTCGCCCTCTTCTTCGCCGACTGTGGCCGAGTTCGGGAGCGGCACTCGCCCTCGCCGTATTTTGAGCTACCCGCCAATGTTCGCTTCAAGATATGCCAAAACGTTGTCATGGATCACAGCTCCGAGTTGCCAGTTTCCCTCAACCACAAACGATCGATGAAGGAGGTTTGGAAGAGTGATGAATTCACCTCGCTTTCCAAAGCACTGGAGCCCCTGAGCCCGTATATGGCTGTATCCTTCGGCTTCCGAGCAGACATCATGGTGGCTTTCCTCATGACGGAGAGGTTCCACGTCACGTATTCTCCGTTCGTCAACACGTACTTTGATCCTCTGGCGACGCTTTGGTGCAACAGATACGGACACTTCATGCAGGACGTCGTCCTTGAGCTCGACATGACGCGTCTCGGTTTCGGCCCCGGAAAGCGCGCCCATAAGCTTCGGGGCGGAACGATCAATGTCGACAGACTTGTCAAGACGTTCGTTGAGACACAAATGAGGCGCTGCTCTCCGCTCAAGAGTCTTGTCCTCCTCTGTCGTCGGTTTTACGGTCAGCGGCCGGTGATACAATCACCAACTGAGTCAACGATGACCTTGGGTTCGGATTCATGCGATCAAGTGGAGGCGGTTGAGCCGAACCCAATGTGGGCTGTGCAAAAGGCGAAGCCAGGCCTCTACTACTGTCCAGATGAGAGTCTCAAGGTGTGTGAGCCGCTGGTGCAGCTGAGAGGTATGATCGACTCAATGCGCCTCGCCGGACTGAACGATCAGTACACGCACTACCTCTTGCGTCGCATTTTCCAGATCCCCACAGACAACACAGTTCTCAAGCAGCACTCGTACCGAGTGGCGCCTTCGACTGTTTGGCCACGGCTTCCGGGACAGTCATCCTGGATCGATAGCGGCAACGGGAAACTCAAGCTGGACGATCATACGCGAGAGTATCTTCGCGGCCTCTACTCCCCAGAGGGCGCAATACAATTACCGCCGCCGTACTACGACCCAATCACAGGCCTTGCCTCTATTCGCGAGCCATCTGAACACATGGACGTGTCTTCTGAATGGAGCATCTTGTACGAGCGACCCGATAGCAGGATGACGACGGCAGGAAGAGGGGCCACGCATGCACTGGCTGACGGCGTCAATGATGCCGAGAAGAGCTGGCCGGGCTTGGCGAGCAGGATTCGACGAAGTATGTCGAAGCGGGCGGTTGATGCCAGATCAGTGCTGGACCACTCCTTGGTAGATGGCGCATTGTCGAACAGGTCGTCCCTCGAGAGGGCGTCCACGTACTCGGGCGGGAGCAGGAGAAGCCTGAAGGGCCTATTCAAGGTCGAGCAAGACGAGGCGAAGAAAACCCCAGAGAAGCTCCTAGATCAAAAGGGAAAGATGCAGGGATAATTATTCTCGTCTACATTGTGTTAAACACCAATATATGAAGTTGTCCAGTTGATGACTGCGATAGTTTGGAAATGTAGGAGACTGAGGAAACACTACCTAGAGCCGTGTAGAAGACGGTGCGCTGACGTCAGCGCGCTGTATTTCCAACGTGCCTTCCCCCCCTGTCAGAGACGAAAAGAAAATAAGAAAAGATAAAAAAAAAAGTGCTGCGACCCCACCATCGTGATCTTATCGCATTACCCCACCATCAACCCTCGAAGCTTCCAGGTTTACCTGTGTCGTACTGCTGCTTCCCTCGCCTTGCGCCCAAGCAATACCAATCGATTTGACCTTCCAGACAGTCTGCAAGTCTTCTATCACCACTATTCACAATGGCGCAGCGCGTTCCCCAGAACTTCAACGCCGAGGAGGCTGACAACCTCGAGGATGTGAGTATTCGTCTGCCGCCCCTCTCGTCGCGCGACGACACGATTTGCTGACCAAACTTGTCGCTGCGCGCAGATCGAGAAGCAGTTCGCCGTCAAGAGTAATGTCCATCCCTTGGAAATGAAAACCTGAAGATGGAAGCTGACGCTCTGCCCACAGCCGTCCAGCACATGGAGACCTACTGGAACATCCTCGAGAAGGTCAAGGGCTCCTCGCTGCGCCTGACCAAGATCGACGACGAGATCCTCGAGCACCTCAAGACCGACTTCCCCGAGTTCGACCCCGCTGCGACCATCGATGAGGACGAGATGAAGAGCAAGGCCGGCAAGGACCGCTGGCGCAAGTACATGATGGCCTACGAGAAGAAGGTCGACGACTACAACTTCGGCACCATGGTGCGCTCCAACCCTAAGTTCGAGTACGGCCAGGACACTGTCATCTTTGGTATGTTTAATAGAAGTACCGAAATGGGGTCCTTCGGTGGAATCTGACTTGTAGCCAGTCCCCCGCATGCAGTTCTACGCCATCGAGATCGCGAGGTATGTGCAGCATCCAGCTACTCCTACCTGCCAAGACTTGCCTGACTTTTTTCACCTAGAAACCGCGCTGGTCTGAACGACTGGATCTACGAGAAGGCGCAGGCCCAGAAGGCCTCCAGCTAAAGCAACATGTGCTCTGGAACTAAAGTTCAACCAAGATCGCAAGCTACTATATTAGCCCTGTGCGCACAGCGTGGAGTCAAGGACTAAAGCTGAAATCCGTTACGACGGACTAAGCCTCTCGACGACGAGATGAAATGGATACTAGGAGTTGCTGGATACAGATGGTCTTGGAGAAAGGCCGGCTGCTTTGGCCTGCTGGCTTGGTGCTTGAGCCTGAGAAGCACCAAGCAGCCTCTTCAAGCTCCGCTCAGAAGAGCAGATAACGAATGAAAGGCATTTTGAACGCGTACATAATGGAGGCTCCCTGGGCGTCAGGGCTTGGCCTGTGCTTTACCTCACACAGTAATTGACAATTTGCCAACTCAACTCGGGAGGTTTAGACGACATCCACCCACATCAGGCAAAGCTCACCTGTGACTGGGATGATGCGTTCCAACATCAATTGTCAATCAATGTACGGGACTGATACTCAAGTTGGATCAATAATCTCATCTCAAAGACCATTCAGCACTGCAAATTTCTTGGATTGGGCTCATCCTTTTCGGGTGCATCCCTTGAGTGCTACCTGCATTTGTCGTCAAAGGGCCCAGTGGCTGGATTCAGACTTCAAGGAAGCACAACTTCTGGGTAACCCTTTCTTGGCTATTCTAGCAGGATGTCTCTGTTCTTTAGTTCCTGCTCCTTCAACGTTGGGTACACCTCGCCTCAGCCATGGGCTTCTGATCGATGTTGACAAAGGAGACATTTGTTTGAAAGTGTCCCATGCCGCATGCCATATGATCACACATGTGCAATTGGGCATCACCAGAGAAGAAAGACTTTCCAATGATACAGCTTGCGAGGCTTCATCAAAGAGCAATGTTCGTGAAAATGCGTATGCACTCCAAGTCGTGACACTTGTTGAACCTTTCTCCCTCACAGTTGAGGCGTCATCATCATGTCCCTTGCGTTGAACAAGTTGTCTATCTTTTTTCTGTTTAGGATTTTCCTCTCCTCCAACTGATCCAACGACGAATTCTTCTCTGTTGTTGCTATCGTTTTATGTTTATTTCTTTTTCTGTATGCTGTCGGAGTAAGTAATTCGCCATGGGCCGACCTAATGATTCAACACTGCAGGACAGAGCATCATGGAGGCATCTGTTCATTTTCACCGAGAGGCGTCACTTGGGCACCATCTTGGCTGCCATCGTAGCCGCATGTGCCTGTGCTGCTGTCAGTACGGGATACGCGATGGTTCTGGGACAGTTCTTCCAGACCATCACAGACTACGGCGGCGGCCACTCAAGGCCCATGGACACCCTCGTCCGGACTTCAAACTGGTGTATCATCATTTCCGCCCTCGGAGCCGGAGCGTTCGTCTCCAACTCGCTGCTCATGTCGACCTGGATTATCTTCGGCGAGGCTCAAGCGAGAAGCGCCCGGCAGAGGACCTTCAGCAATCTGGTTCACCAGGACATGACCTGGTATGATGGGCAGACTGACGGAACGCCGAGTCTCCTGATCAGAATCGAGACGTGAGTTCACCACTGAGACCCGTCAGGGTGGTCGGTGTATTTACTGACCTCTCCTAGACAGATCAACGAGCTACGAACTGCAACTTCACAGGTGTTCGGCTTTCTCATGGTCGACATCATAACAGCCATTGCGTCTTTTGCCGTGGCATTCGCACATTCCTGGAAGCTGACCCTGGCAATAATTGCATTTGCTCCGCTATCTCTCGTCGTCCTCTCCCTTACCAATCGACGGCTCGAGCCAGCCGTCAGCAGACAGAAGGAGTATCTCGCCGAGGGGTCCAAGCAAACCAATGCCTCTATCGCGGCCATCGACCTTGTCAAGATCTACGACGGCTTCAACCAGGAGGTGCGACAGTATTCCAACACCGTCGAGGCTTCGAGGGAGCAGTACCTGATACAGGCGCGCTACAGTGCCCTTCAGATATCCTACATGCAGTTCTGGGTCTCCATACTGTTCGTCGTCGGCTTTTGGTTTGGCTCGTGGCTTGTGACTCAGGGTGCGAACGCCGCGCAGGTTCTCACGACCTTCTACGCGACGTTGACGGCTCTGCAAGGGCTTTCCAGCGCCGTGCCGCAATGGCTGGTTCTCGTCAAGGGCATGTCTGCAGGCCACGATCTCAACCAGATGATAGCAGGTTCCGACACTCGAGAATTCCCGAAGAGAAAGAGAGGCACCATCCGACCTGAGAAGTGCACGGGCGACGTGCGAGTGGTTAATGTAAGTCGGGCGCCAGACCTAGTCGTCGTTCTCCAACACACTCTTGGCCCACCAGCTAACATCGAATGTGCAGGCGACCTTCTCGTACCCTATGAATCCGAAAACAGCTACTCTCGAGAACTCCTCATTTCACTTCCAAGCTGGCCAGACCACCTTTATCATCGGCAGAAGCGGTTCCGGGAAGAGCACCCTCGGCAGTCTGCTAGTAAACTTCTACGAGCCCCAGGCTGGCGTCGTCCTAATTGACGATCGACCAGTAAACAATTTGGACGATCAATGGTTGAGGGAGAACGTTACCCTGGTCCAGCAGTCCAGCACCCTCTTCCAGGGCACAATACTCGAGAACATTGCCCTGGGCAGCACCTCCCCTGACACCATCTCCCTGGAGCAAGTCAAGGAGGCCTGCGACTTGGCCATGTTGCAATCGACAATAATAGAGATGCCTCACGGCATGGAGACTGTCGTTGACTCAAGCGGCAGCACCCTCAGCGGGGGTCAAAAGCAAAGGCTCGCGCTGGCCCGAGCGAGGCTCAGAGACCCCGCCGTTCTCATTCTCGACGAAGTGACCAGCGGGCTAGACCAAGAGAACAAGGAGATGGTGATGGAAGCGATCCGCAGATGGCGCCAGGGAAAGACCACGATTGTCATCACGCACGACCTTTCTCAGATCGAAGACGAAGACTACGTTTACATCTTGGAGAATGGACGTGTCGTCCAGGAAGGCAAGCACAATGTGCTATCGAAAGACCCCAAGTATCTGTTCGGTCGCCACGACACAGTCAAGTCGACTGAACCAAAGGAGCAGGTCTCCAAGAGGCGTGGTAACAAACCAAAATCGATTCGGGATTTGCACTCCTACCAACAATCGCAATCTAAACGCCACGGGAAACGACGCAGATCGGTCTGGCGCCTTTCGACCCAGCAAAGCCCGGGCTTCACAGGCGGATGGGGGCTGTCCGCCACCTTTCGAAGACTGTCCGGCGGACATGACCGATTTGCACCTCAACTAGCGACGATATCAGATTCGGACGAGGAACGAAGCCCAGTATCGAGTAGTGCAGGACCGCAGGCCGCAATTCGCTCAAGTATAGATGTGTTGCAGCTTTCTGGGAAGGCCGTACAACGCTCGAGAAGACTGTCGAATCGCATAGCCCGTCGATGGCATGGTCCAGGTGCTCCTGGTCGCGACGAACGCAAACAAGCCGATGATTCAGACGAAAGCACTGTTCAAGAGACGGGACAAGAAGTCAGCAAGGTTCGGAGAGTCGATACCATGTCCTTGCGCGCCATCTTTCTTACCGTATGGCCAAACCTGACCACCGGGGACAGGATCAGACTTGTGATTGGGCTTGTCTGCTGCATCATCGCCGCCGCATGCAATCCCGCATTTTCTTTTTGCTTCGCGCGGCTCCTCGCAACGTTCTGGGCACCGGGCGACCGGTTAGCCGCCACCCGTGAATGGGTGCTCTACCTTGTCATCATTGCCACCGTCAACGGCGGATCCCTCTTCGTGGAGCGGTGCTTCATGGAGTCCACAGGGCAAGCCTGGGCCGACACCGTGCGCCTGGAAGGAATGAAGCGCGTCCTCCGGCAGCCGAAGGCGTGGTTTGACGAGCCCGAGAACTCTGCCTGCCGCATCAGCGAGTGTTTCGACTGCGACGCGGAGGAGATGAGGAACCTGGTCGCCCGCTTCGGCCCCCTCGCGCTGATGCTGTTCGTCATGATCTCGATATCGACGACTTGGGCCATGACGATATCCTGGAAACTGACTCTGGTTTCTGTATCCACAACGCCCATCATCCTGTGCACGGTCAAGCTGTTGTCAGTCGCAGGTGGCAAGTGGGAGTCGGCCTGCAATGAAGAAGCCAACAAAGCGACCTCTTTCATGAACGATGTCATCGTGAACATCCGCGTCACCAAGGCCTTCACTTTGGAGAAGCTTTTCGGCCAAAGATACAGCGATTCCGCCGAATCGACTCGCCAGCTCGGACTGCAAAGGGCTCTGACCCTCGGGCCATTCTTCGGTCTGAACCAGTCTCTTAACTACATGATTATTGCGTTGGTTTTCTGGTACGGCATGCACCTGACTGTCAAGCTCACGGAGATGTCAGCCACCCAACTTCAAGAAGTCGTCAACCTTTTACTCTTCTGCGTTGGCCAGGCGAGCGCGATGGTCAACTTCATGCCCCAGATCTCAGCTTCCCAAGCTGCGGCAACACGCATGCTCAATCTCGCAAATAGACCGGTAGAAGGACCACCCAAAGACGGCAGAATTCAGGTCCCCTCTCTGTTTCCGATCAGCATGCTCAACATCTCGTTTGCGTACCCATCACGCCCGAACCAAACCATCCTGAGAGATTTCTCTTTGCAAGTCGACAGAGGAATCTGCATGGCTATTGTCGGCCGGTCTGGAAGTGGCAAGAGTACAATCGTGTCTCTCCTGATGGGATTGTACGAGCCGTCCCAACGCAACTCCTGGAACAAGCTGGCCCAGGTCAGCTTCGCAGGCGCTGACATCCGGCGGCTCGACAAAGCGCAGCTCAGCCACATGGTCTCGTACGTGCCGCAGACCCCGTTGCTTTTCCCGACAACGATAGCGGAGAACATCGCATATGGTCTACCAGGGAGATCTGCGCTTCGTCAGCAGAGCAACATAGAGCGAGCAGCTCGCGCGGCGGACATACACAACTTCATCGTCTCACTTCCTCAGGGTTATCGGACCCTTGTCGGCGACGGCGGTCAGGCTTTGTCAGGGGGGCAGGCTCAACGTGTATGTATAGCGAGGGCACTCGCACGGAAACCACAGCTGCTGGTTATGGATGAACCAACGGGCTCACTGGACCACGAGGCGGCCGAGAACATTCGGCAGACGATGAATGCAGTGTTGAAGAGACAGACGAGGCGCGAGACGAGCGTTGTGATTGTCACACACGACAAGGAAACTATGCGGATGGCTGACCATGTAGTGGTAGTCGAGGACGGTCGAGTGGTTGAACAAGGGCGTTTCGAGGACTTGAGACTTCGAGGAGGAAGACTCAGGGGGCTCATTGAAAATAGTTCGTAGTTTACCGCGTTGAGTCTGTAATTCAAGAATCATCCACAACTTTTCCGCAACTCTCCTAACTAATACTGACCTGGGGAAACTTTTTTGAAACAAATTTTTGCTCCTGCTACTTTTCTATTGTCAAGATTTTCGCACCAAAATGTTTCTATGTATCTCTGTCGTGGGGCGGGTGCAACCCCTTGTGCCCGCCCGTTGTGAGAACCTGAACCCGAAAGGGGCTCTCTCAACAGCAACCATCGTGAGGACTCGCCCGCGTCAACCCGTCGACAAAGCAGCGCTATGCGTGTAAGCAGTCTTTCCAAAATAATTAATTGTTTCTCTCTCAAAAGAAGAAGGAGGTCGAGGCAGGAGCAAGCCCTCAGAGCACACAAACCTCCTCGTCCTCTCGCTGCCTCGAGACTTCCCCCCCTTCTCCCATCCCACATCTCTTTTCACTTCGTTACCATCGTGGTGTTTTCATACCCAGCTCCCAACTTTCGCTGAAAGCGACGCGAGGGAATCCGGAAAGCATCTCTTGCTTCGCTCTCTGGGGAGGAAAACACTTCACTTCATTCTTTACATCCTTACTTTCGCTCAACTTGCGATTGCTGACCATCGTGGGTTTCATTCTTTCTTTTCATACGCCGGACTCAGAGTATTGGCATCTCACGGCTTGTCTTCATTCGCTTGAGAGCTCTCAGATACTCCTGCGCTTCGAAGAGATCCATCTCCTCGCGTTACCAACTCAATTCTTCAAGACCGTCTCTTTGGGTTGCCGTCACGTCACGTTCCGTGTCAGCATCAGTCACTCTTCACCCACCGTCCGCAACCGAGTTGGCATCAAACAGCTTTCTTTTAATCAATCGTGAGTTCAGACATATTCTCCCCCTTAGGGAAAGCCTCTCAAGCTGCTAACTGGTCTGTCCAGAGTCATCTTCATCCCTCGCTATCACGTTCTGCGGTTAGCTTCACTCATTCTTCGGGCCCTACCTCAGAGAATTGATACAAACAAGTCACATTTTCAACTGTAAGTCCAGAACCATTCGTACTCCATGGAGAGTGTTTCTTATTTTCTGACTCTCCTCCTCAACTCCAGTTTCGGTCGTTGCTGTCTTGTTCACACGGCAGCCACTCCTTTCTACACAAGTCTCTGAGACTTTGCATCAAACGACTGTTTCCATCTATTGTGAGTTTGGGAGTATTACTTCAGTCCAAAACGTGCTTTTTGCGTTGCTAACTGTTGCTTCAGAGTCGAGACCGTCATCCAGTGTTCCGCACTGAGGCCAACGAGTCGTCTTCATCTTCACTGCTAGCCACGGTCTTCGTTGACTTCAGGAATTGCACAATGGACTATGTCGGCGGCAGATTTACCAATGTCAACGGTCGGCCCCGGGTCGTTTTCGCATCGAGGACCCAGGCCGAGAAGTCGCCTGACCAGACCGATGCAGATTGGCACGCCGGTGGCTCCGTGTCGACCCGTTCGGTTGTGACCCTAGGTAAGTCGGTATTATTCTCTTGCAATGTTTCTTTGCTAACAAAGTGCCAGAGACTCGCACCGCCGGAGCCATAGCGAAGACAACTGTCTTCGTTACCAGGCCTGGTGGAGAGACTACGGAGACCGGTCGTGTGCCAACTACGACTACTACGTCTCTGATCCCGTCGAGTGGCACGCCCAAAGCAAGTGAGGAAGACCCCTACCGAACATGGATTGTGCTCGGAAGCGGCCTGGGCGGGCTGCTAGTTCTGCTTTTGCTTGTGTGCGTTGGCCGAGCATTCTGGCGTAGCCGCAAATCAATCAGGGCCAATGAGACTCGCCTGGAAGAGCAGCACGCCCAGCGAGAGCTCGTCAATCAAATATACCCTCCGCGCTCTACTCCGTCTCTCGACCAGGCGGAAGTTCCGCCCAACGACCACGGAGGACTATTTGACAACCACATCAGACCAGTCTACAGCTACCCCGAACTAGTCAACCACCACGGTGGTCAAGTTGCCGCCTACGCCGCACAGCCCGAATACCACGGCGTACAGCAGCTCAACATCTTTGGCAGACCGGTCAACGATCATCGGGGTGGCAGACCGGCCAACAATCATCGAGAGCTGGCAGAGCTCCCCGGCGAGGTCCCCGTCGAGCTCCCGGCCCATTCGTACGACAGGCATGCTCGCGCAACTCACAACAACACATTCTAGACAACTCAGACGAGCGGAAACAACGTCTACAGTGATGCATCGTTTTCCTCAAGGTGGGATTGACAGAGGAAGTTGGCAGTGAGAGGCGGCAGAGTGAGATATTTGTAGAGTACAACATTTTGCCGAACGGCACGCACGGCAAGGGCCTATGTATCAGAGCCCAGCATCACGAGGAAGTCCGCCGCGAGGGACAGGACGGACGGAGGGACTTTTCTACTTTTGTGCTATGGCCTTTTGAGGTTGGCCTTTTTGAGATCAGACTGCGGTAATTATCGGGGACGCACGGGAATAGCAGCAGATCGAGTTACATAACATTCATTCAGTCAGTCGCGCACGTTGCTCTAGTGAACTTAGTCATGCCTTTTGCCGATTCTCCGTTCAATATCCGTTTGATATCCAATCTTCACGCCTTTTATTTCTTAAGTCGACACGCCAAACGTCAACTCGCAGCCGGTAGCCGGTCCACGTCGCTCGGGAATAGGATGGGAATGATGGACGACCGGGAAACTCATGCAGCAAGCGGACGGACGGAGTCCAGATCACACCCATGCGGCCACCCCAGATGACACCCCCCTCGAACTCTTGGCCTGATCCATCGCTCTTTCAAACCCGCCGGCGGCGCGCCCATCTCCACGGTCTCGGCTTGCTTCCTACCCGCCCATCTCATGCAGGCAAGCCGGGCGTCAGTGTCAATCATCTTGATCTTCTAGGTAGCCGACATGATGATGTGGACAAGCCCCTCGCCGTCTTCGTCCCGCTACCCCTCCTCCTCCTCATCCTCATCCTGCACGTCTCAGGCGTGGTGAATAAAGAGGGCAAACTCGCAACTGGACGGCTACGAAGCCCTCGTCCCGGCTTTCCTCCCGCGTCATCAACGCTTTTGCCGAGCTGCGGGCATCACATCTCCATCTTTTTTCCCCATACTGGGACCCTGACCGCCAGGGTAGGGCACGGCACAGCCGAACAAGTCGTTTCTTATTCCCGATTGCGTGGCCGCATATCCGGGCCTATAATATAATAACATGCTGCAGCTCCCGTCGATGACCACGAAAGGAAAAAAACTCCCGTGAACGTCAATCGGTCATTACCGCCCCACGTTGCTGTTCTTTTCTGTTCTGCCTGTTTTTTTTGCCGTGGGCGTGTTTTACAGAAGAGCAGGGTCATGGATTTAGAACCACGAAGCAACAATCACACGGCCGCAGATTCTTGCTGACCAGCCTTCCACATCGTTACTATCGCTCCTTCCTCGGCGACAACTATGAAGGGTCAGGTCCCGGATATTGAAAAGGTTTCCGGGGCCTCTCGGGCACCAGGCCAGACGCCTCCGCCCCCCAATGGCTCTCCTCAGCTCGGGACAGAAAGTCCCCGGCTCGACGGCACCAGTCCCATAACATATCGTTACCTCACCTTCGACGTCGTCCTCCCCGAACCCGCTCTCTTCGAGTCACCCGGGTCGCGGTCCCTCCCGCCAGCTCCGGACCTCGCCCCTTTCAGCAACCCTCTGCAATGGCCCGACGGCCGCAAGTACCTGATGCTGGCGCTCTCCTGCGTCGCCACGTTCCTTACCGCCTACACGGCGGGCTCCTACTCGCCGCCGGCCTCCATCATGGCCCAGGACCTGGACACCTCCCGGCTGGCCATGCTCGCCGGCATCACCACGTTCTGCATGGGCTTCGCCCTCTCCCCCATGGTCCTCGCCCCCATGTCCGAGCTGTACGGCCGGTACCCCGTCTTCGTCATCTCCGGCGTCGTCTACGTCGTCTTCCAGGCCGTCTGCTCCGTCGCCCCTAACCTGGCCGCGATGCTCATCGCCCGCTTCCTCGTCGGCGTCGGCGGGTCCGTCTTCAGCTCCGTCATCGGCGGCGTCATCGCCGACCTGTGGGCGAAGGAGCAGAGGAACACGCCCATGGTATGTGCTGGCATCTCTCCCCCTCTCGAGTCAGTGTGCAGTACGTTGACGCTATTCTAGGCCTTGTTCAGCGGCGCCGTCTTGGCCGGCACGGGAGCAGGACCGCTGGTCGCCGCCATCATGACCAAGCGCATCGGCACTAGTCAGCCGACTTTAGCATGGGTACGGAACCAGCGTCGTCTTCGTCGTTACGTTCGCATCTTGAAACTAACACGAGACTTTAGAAATGGATCTTCTGGCACCAAGTCATCATCGACACGGTCCTCGTCATTGCCCTCGCCGTTCTGTTCAAGGAAAGCAGAGGCTCTGTGTTGCTCTCGAGGAGGGCCAGGACAATTAACCGTTGGTATGAGCAGCTCGAGGAGGCCGGACACTACGGCGTGTGGCTCGAGGACGCAGAGACCAGCGACGCTGCCGACACGACATCAGACAGCGACGACCAGACCTGTTCGTGCTGCGGCCTGGAAAAGGGGTCTGCCACGTGCCGGTCCAGCGCGCGGTGCTCTACCCAGCTAGCGCCGCAGAGGCTGCGCTGGCTGGTGAAGGAGGACGAGGAGCGCGGTTCCCTCACCGAGATGATCTCCGTCTCCGTGTCCCGGCCGTTCCACCTCCTCTTCACCGAGCCCGTCGTCTTCTTCTTCTCCCTCTGGTGCGCCTTCGCCTGGGCCGTCCTCTACCTCACCTTCGGCAGCATCCCGCTCGCCTTTGAGCGGACGAGAAATATGGACGTCGAGGAGTCGGGCTACTTCTTCACCTCCATGATCGTCGGCGCCGTCGTCGCCACCGTCGTCGGCGTCTTCCAGGACGAGCTCCTCAGGCTGCCCCAGTGGCGCGCCGACGGCCACCCCGAAGCCACCCTGTCCCCGTTCTGGCTCTTCCTCCGCCGCCGCCTCCCCGCCGAGGCCCCGGAGTCGCGCCTCTACTTCACCTGCGTCACGGCCACGCTCCTCCCCGTCGGCCTCTTCGTCTTCGGCTTCACCGCCCGCCGCGAGTTCCACTGGCTCGCGCCCGCCTTCGGCATCGGCCTCGCCACCTGGGGCATCTACTCGGTCTACCTCGCCACCTTCAACTACTTCGCCGACATCTACCACCGCTTCGCCTCCTCGGCGCTGGCCGCCCAGTCGTGCTGCCGCAACGTCCTCGGCGGCGTCTTCCCCCTCGTCACCGGCGCCCTGTTCCGGAACCTCGGCGAGGCCCGCGCGGGCGCCCTGCTGGGCGGCATCGCCGCCGGCCTGACCGTCATCCCCTGGGCGCTGGTCTTCTTTGGCGAGAGGATCCGCGCCAAGAGCAAGTTTGCCATTGTGAGTTTCTGATGTTTTCCACGACGGTCGGGTTGGACGAATACTGATTTGGAGCAAACAGAACTTGCAGTCTTGAAATGCGTGCAGGGCTCGCACCATCGGACGTGGTCACGACTTGCAGGCAGTGCCTGAAAATCTGCGCCGCTGGGCCAAAGATCTATGGTTTTCCATTTATTAATGAGCTTAATCTCAAATGTCTAATGATAAAACATAGATTAGACTACAGTTTCAGGATACATAGATAGATCAACCGTATCTCACACCTTTCATGACTGCTAGCCAAGATGAAGTAAGATAGGGTGCGCCTAAGAACATGTCGAAACTTCTATGCATATTTATATTCTAGGTAGTGTAAACCAGGCTGCCACCACTATCTCCTCCGTGTGCGTAGGGCGATTAGTCTACGTCGTCTGCATTCGTCTCCCCCTCGTTCGCGCCGGGTCCCATCTGCTTCCTGGCCTCATCAAGGGCCTTGGCCTCGTCGTGCGGACCGTGTTGGTCCTCCGACGGCGGCGGCAAATCATCTCCCTTGTGGCCAACGGCGTCGGCCTTGATTGAGCCGTCTTCGTTGACGTCGGTCTTGAGATGAATGGTGAAAAGAATGACGAGGTAGACCTCCTCGGTAGATCGGTTTCGGAGAACGTATCTAAGCTGGTGTGAGCGCTTAGGCTCTCCTTCCCTGCAGAGAGTAAGAATGGCATGGCATGACAAAGGAAACCGCGGCACTCGAGCTTCCTTGGTGTTGTGTAGCCGTCCCTTGTTCCAGACTCCCGACAGATAGCATAGTGCCAACGTATGAAACCAAGCTGCATGAACTGGAGAAAGGGAAGAAGCGACTCGCAGAGAAACACCAATGGCCACTCAACTTGCGAGGGAGGAAGGAATTGAGACTTACCGGAGACTTTGCCCATCCCAGTACTTCATGATGGCGAGTTGGAAACCGGGTAAGCGGAGCGCCAGGTTGGAGAAGTCGAGGTACGGGTTGAAGAAGTCCATGCCATACGTCTTGCCGTACTCGAACAGCCATTGCTCCTTGCTCTCCTTCCTGAGCGCCCACTTCATCCGCTCCTTGGACGTAGCCGGCGCACCAGCCTCCTCTCTGGCCTCCAAGCCGGCCTCGTCACCCCCCTCCTCGAACCAGAGACCACCCTTCTCCTCATCGTACGTCCCGGCACCCGCGTGAATGACGTTGAAGGAGCTCAGCGCAGGGCCGTAGAGATGGGGCTTATCAGCGTAGGCGTCACCATCCAGGCCGGGGTCGATCCACCACTTGACGATGCTCATGGCGGTGTTAAAGCCGGGTGGCAGGCGGTCCCGGATGGGGTGGTCAAAGTCGTTGCCAAACTGGAGATCAGCAGCGGAGATGCCCTCACCCTCGGCGCCAGCAGGCTTCTTTGGCGTGAAGCGGAAACAAATGCTGTACTGGTCATTGTTGGTGGCGTGCGGCTCGGCGGAGAAGTAGGGTGAGGTCTCGGGCGACTGGCGGGGCAGGCCGGCGTAGTTTTGTATCCGCACGTTGAGCTCGATGTCGGCCAGTTCGGTGGAGATCTTGATCGGCTGCGGCTTGTTGACCGGCACCTCGACCTGCGAGTCTGCGTCGTAACGCGGGCCAGCGGTCACCCGCACGATGTACTTGTCTGCCGACATTGGGTGACGAGATTGACAACTGAGGTCGACCAGCTTTTCTCTCGAGAAACCGAAATATGACAGATGAAGGACGTGAAGATACGAGTGTTAAGCCGCTGACAGACTCTGTCCTCGAGGAAGACCAGTACTGGCGACGATAGTTTGGACAAGTGGCAGACAAAGCCGAGTCGACAGAAAAAGATCGAGCAAGGAGATGCCCAAATGTCAACTAGTTATGCTGCGACGTTTTCAAGAGTCAGCCGGTCACTAAGTAGGTTGTTGGAGCCGAGGCGAGGCGATGTGCGGCGGTGGTATCCACTGCTTGAGATCTCCTCAATATGGGTGAAGATGAAGGTGTGCCTGGGTAGGGGACTGATTGTATAAGGAAAGCTGTCAAGTTCCGATAATTAAGGTGTAAGCTCGACGTCGTCTTAAAACTCGAAAACCTTGAATGAGAAAGATGTGTGACCAAGCTCCCTCAGTGTGTGCGCGGTTCAGAGGAAGGAGAGCAGACAGGCCGACGGGAGTGTGGAAGGCACAATGACGTTGAGATGAGAGACTAAAACAAAAAGAGGGCGCGCGCTTTGCCCCATGCCATGCAAGCGGCAACTAACAGCCATTCTGCCTTACCTCATCATCCGATTCGAATCGCATGTGAAACGCCGCTGGGAACTGAAGGCGCCCATGGACACTACCTGAAAAAATTTGTTTTGCGTACAGCGAGGACGAGAATAACATGTAGTTCAAGTCGGCCGGGACCGGTCAGCGAAAACAGACGAAAATTTGACGGGGAGAAAAAATTGACGATTGCAGCTCACCGCAGACACCGCGGGCCTCTCAATATTACTGTGTAGTTGCTTAGCGGGTCACCTGGCGGGGCCTTAGTTCTTAGTTGTTGAGCCCGGGACAAAGTGTCTGTGTAAGTCGGCCTTGCTCACTCTAAGCCGTCCGACTGAGTTGCAATTGCTTCAACCTGGAAACCATATCACACCTCAACATACCCGGCAACATGGAGAAGGACATGCCTGATGGATCTTTTCTACTAGCTCGACGAATCATGCATACATGGGAGGGTGGAAGCATGTCACTCGTGAGTTACGGCATCTATTCCGCATGCTTCACCACTCTTGCGACGGCCTGACCCTCCCCGAAGACAGTTATATCCAAACACGAAACAGTGAGATCGATTCTTCATCTTGGAACCATGATACGGATTTCGCGGTGCTCCAGGCTCAAGGCTTGGTGAACTCATCAATATCCACCCGTTCGAAAAAGCTGATGTGGCCAAACGTAACCCAGTACTGTGCTAGTCTGTTGTGAGAAATTAGCAGCAACTGTGATTCGATGTACCGGTCTGTATATCGTGTGGTCAGTCAAGGTATAACTTCAAGGTGGGGGGAACGCTCGCTGACCTTCCAGGAAGCCGACTCCAGCTACATGCCCCTTACTCTTCACGACTCTTGCGCCTCGGAAGGGCGGTTCCTGGGCCACTCCAACAAAGCCGGCCTCGCCCAAGTCATCCGCAACGAAGGTGTACTCTCCTCTTGGGACGTTCGGATCACCCGTAAGCTTGATCGCCTCGAGGCGACCTCGGTGCACTCTGGCCTCCGTGCGACGCTGCTGCCACTCTTCATCTGATTCATCAACGCCTCGAACGAGACCCAGTTCCTCATCAGAAACTTCTTCGTCGTCCGGTTGGTTGATCAGCAAGAACTCGCAGCCGTGACCACTGTAGTCGCCAACCCAGATGCCGCGCCATGGCTTTAACGGGGTAGGCGTGTACACGACTGGATCGAGGGTCGAGTAGGTGACAACCTCCTCACCAATGTGAACGCCCGGTAGGCCTCGCCCTCCCACCATCGCCAGCTCGGGATGAATCGCACGAATGAGTCCCATGGGACCGACGCCAAGCAGCGCTGGCGTGCCTGCCATCTCCATCCACTGCCGGATGCGGAAGGCTTGATCCGATGCCTCGGATCGCCGCACGGGCACGTCGGCGGGAGAGAGTTCCGCATCCAGCCCTGAAGAAATACCCGTAACCCGATGGCGGGCTGGAATAGCAGGCGGAGGCCAGACATTTCCGTAGGGAAACGAACTTTCCATCCTGGCAGTGGCCGTTGCTGGCTCAAGCGGCCGAGCCATCAAAAAGTTGCTGAACATGCCGTCGGACCAGTCGCCAATTTCCATGGGTACCTCCGGAAGAAACTTGCCCTTCACCTCTTCGAGTGACATGAATCCTTCCTCCTTATCCCGTACATGAAATTGAAGAACCGGCTTGTCCAGATGCAACTTTACAACGGGCTCGAAGGCATGAATCATGACGTTTGTGTCGGCGGGCCAGCTCTCGTAGGTTCTTCGATTGCTGATGGCTAACAGTTGATAGCCCTCGATACAACCTCTCCGCGGGTCGTACCTGACGATGATCATCTTGCCCATCAAATCCCGATCGCAAAACCATATCTTGTATCGGGGAAGAAACCATCTCGGGTCATGGGCCGCGTAGAGCTCACGGTACGTGCGACAGGGGTAAGGCGATTCGACTTTCAAGCCAGGGACATTCGCCTGTATCCTCTGATACCAATGAAGGTCGGATGTTGCGTGGGTGTGTAGGCTACGACACGTTTTCGAGAGTACAGCCAGATCTAGGGGAGACAGGTACGTAAGGATGAGGTCGATGATTTCCGGCGGCATTGATAGAAAGGGGCAGCTCTCGGTAGCAGGTATGTGCTGAACACCTAAAGAGAAGCTTGGTTAGACGACAGGGAAATCGGGCGAGGACGAACAAATGCCGACTCACCTGTGGACGCGACGGCGTGTAGGCTAAGCGGGAGGGGATAATAGTCATCGTGCGATGTTCCAATCGTCTTCCGGCGATCGGTGGCATCGTCGCGCAGACCCTCGTCGGAGACATAGGGCAGGATGTACAGATTCTCCTCGACTTCCGGATCTATACCGCCGTAGTTGCTGCTGGTGTTAGAGGCGGTATCAACGGCGGCGTCAGATGCCGAATGGGAGGGTGAGGGACTGGAGGCCATCTTGACCATGAGCACAGCACATCAACCAAGATATCGTGGGCCGAGGTCGAGAGCGAAGGAGTTCGTAGGCCTGCCTGCCGTATCTCGATGCAATTATGCGGGATGGGCTTGGTCGATGGGACGGAGGGGTGGAGGAGGGTAGCAGCGTGTTTATTTGGTTGGTGGTTTGAAACGGCGAGATCGACCGCTGGATCGGAAGTGAGGGTGCTTATCAAGTCGATCGGTCTCGGGCGACGTCTAGCCTCACGGAGGATGAGGTCGGGCGACAATGATGCGTCGAGGACGTGGAGGCGGCAGCGGTTGCAGTGTCGGGGTCATGACTCCAGAGTCGAGTTTCCACGACTCCGACTCGCCGGAGGCAGGGTGGGTGTGATGGAGGACGAGCTCCTACTGCTGGACGCGGTTGGGCCAGAAGTTCCTGGTGCAACTCGCAACCTGCAACCCACCTAGGCCTAGGTAGGTAGCGTAGCTGCAAGCTGCGGCCCCCGGTTACGGCACGCCAGGTGGTTGCGCTGTCGGCCTCCATTCCTCAGGGGTTAGCTGACCGGGAACCGGGAGCGGACTGCGGGGAGCTGCCTGACTAAAAGCCCATGTCCGCGCCCTCAAGGTGCCTTGGCACAGGTACCTAGATACCTAGGCATTTAGTGTAAGGTAGGTAGATGTAAGTATTACACTCGCTTATCGGACGGTATGCCCGATAGACGCAAGAACAGCTACGAAAGACAGGCGACCACTGGTCGGCAGTGCTGCAACTTCAAAATCCTACCAGGTATTAACACGTTGAGTACCTAGGTGTGCAGATGAAGCAAGCAAGAAGACTTCAGGTTTGAACAACAAACGCGCCTTATCATTAGCGGCCGAGTCTTCCTATCTACATCTCAGTCAAGAAATCACACGCCTGGCATTCGCGCAAGCTGAGGCTCTCTTCGATGCGCCTTGCCTAATCTGCAACATCGCAGGCCCAAAAGGTCCTGGCCAAGAGCTGTGGACAGGAAGGAACCTTTGCGAAGAGCCGTATAGTGGCATCGATTGGTCAGGGCGGATGTTGGTCTTGGTGTTGATCACGTTGATGAAGCGGTGGCATTGCGGCAGAGCCCAATACCTTGTTGAGGAATGAACGGCTTTGGAAGCTGGAAGTTTGGCCGGAAAATTGCCGTACAGGGCTCTACCGGGAGGCACATTAGGCATTTCCCACACAGCATATGCCTGTAACGAATCGTAGAAGCCTGGATTTACCTGGCTATATGCAATAACATGTCCGAGTTCAGAGACGCAACCACCTTCCCTTCTTCCCTCGTCCAGCCTGCCCAATTAGGTAGGCACCAACACAGCTAGCGGAGTCCCTCTCCTCGTTTATTTCGACACTGGACCATCCGAACACCAACCCGCTCACTATCCATTCTTCTTACCTTACCTACCTACCTACCTTGGGTATTCCAAGGCATGCTATGCAACCTGACGGTGAGAGCTGGCCTGAACGACCGACCATCTTGGATTTCATGTTCCCTGTAACCGACCTTCTAGACCCCACCTTACTACCTCTTCTCGAGACTCGCGCCATCACTACCTATTAGAGAGACCCTCGTCGTTACCCGGTCTGCGCGGAGACCCCCCGGACCTTGACTTACCAACGCCATTGCCGGAGTGCCCACTTCACCTCCCATTCCGCCCGACGTCTCCTTCCTACTTGGTGATAGCTTCCGTCCGCCAGTGGAGGGCTGTCTTGACCACCAACCCCGTCCCGATCTCGCAAGTCCTCGTTCTCTCCGGACAGACCCAGCACGACCCATCCGAGACCAGACCGCTTCCTCAAGGGCCCGTCGGTCGTCGTCCCAGCTCTGAACTACTGCCGGAACACCAGCTTCCCGTTGAGCCTTCAAGCAGACCATGTCTTCGCTACTCCCCCTGATCAACGACCTGCTCCCTATGATCATATCCTCTTCCTCGGTCCACGTCACAAGAGCAAACACCCTGCGCGCCCCCGATGCTACTCTAGGACCTGGCTCCTCCAACGAGGCCGATGCTGTTGTCAGCAAGAGCGATAAGCTCTGCGCTTCGGGTAAGTCGCTGTCGGCTCTGACCACCTCTTCCCCTGTCGCCAACGGTGCTGTGTGACCTGCTTGGAAGCACGCAACACACTCTATTCACTCGTGGTGTGCGTGTTGTGTAACTATTTTAAGCAGTCTTGACCCTGACACCACACACAACATCGGCTGTGCGTCATCACGGCGAGCAAGGTAAGATAACTTTCCCTCCCTCGCTATTTCTCCGGCCCAGTCCGCCATTTGTTTCCCCGGCGATGCGTATCTAATGTATGCCAAGATACCATCATCTACACGGTCTCCGGAACCGGCGTGCTGCTTGTCAGCCCCAGTGCAGGGGAAGTCAAGCGCCATGAAATGGCAAAGGGGGATTTCGCCTTCATCCCAGCCTGGACGGAACACCAGCTGCTCAACGAAACGGATCAAGAAACCGTGTGGGTCATCACTCGCAGCGGCTCCCAGCCGACGGTCGTGGGCTTGACGGATTGGGGAGGTGACCGCACCGCGTAGTCACCGTTCGGAGTTGGACCGCCTTGGACTGACTTGGTCGGACTGACTTGGCTGCGTCGCGCGCTATGTGCTATGTGACACTCGAGGAGACGACGGGCGCAAGAGGACCATCTGTCCCCTTCCCTTCCCGAGCGCACCTCTCTTCTTCCGCCGGATAGCTCTGCCGGGCGTCAAACAACCTTGCACTCCCCGCCTCCGCCTGTCACTCTTCGCAGTAACCTCGTACGACATCCACAATCCGCCTTCTCTCGCGCTTCGAGTCAAAAACCTGCGCGTGGTCGTGGTGGGGAAACCACAACACGTCGATACCCGACATAGCTGAGCGGTGATGTTCGCGTTCCAACTCCGGCATGAACGTGGCTTGTGATGCCGCTCCAACGTTACGTCGGCCCTGCTTGCCCTCGTTGCCCTGTACGTATGCGGGGTCGTTTCTCTGCTCGTCCTCGGTCAAATAGCTGGCGACGGCATGGCTATTGACTATGAGATCCAGCCCCGATAGGCACACGGTGACCCGTCTGTTGCTTCCCCGGTCATCATCTGCGTGGTAGCGAGCATTGCGTGTGCTGATTGGTGATTCGGAGCGTCCGGCCAGCTCATCGGCCCAAATGGCATTCTCCCTCCAGAAGAAACACCTACCAAGGCAGTGGGCGACTCCAGGATCCGTGCTCGCAAAGTACCACAGCTGCCATTCGTTTGCACTCTTTGGTCGGCGACGCGTGAAGTTATATGCCACGTCGGGGAGATGCAGCAATATGCTGACAGGGTCAACGAGCACCGCACTCGGGATCCTTGCTTGTAATTCAGGGCATCGCAGCACGTGAGTTGCCAGGACCGACCCATAAGAGTGGCAGGTGAGGACGAACTTATCCCAGCCGTGGTGGTTGATGATTCCGGTGAACTGCTCGAGGAAGGCGTCTTTGCCTAGCGGCGGTTTCGTAAGGCGGAAGGAGACGGGCAAGATCTCAAGGGCAATGACCCCGATGCGTCCTTTGCGATGCTTCTTGGCGACGCTGATCTCTACAAGGAAGCGAATGTAAACCCAGAGACCAATGCCAATGCCATGAAATAAGACCACGGGCGAGCAGTCACTTCGCTCATGAGGAAGATACCAATAGCCCAGACCAGTCGACGAGCGGCGCCGAGAAAATAACTGCTGCAAACGCGGCGGAAAGACTGTAAGGGTATCCTCTCTGGGCTGAGCGTAGTATTGGAAGCCGTTGGCAACGAGAAGTATATGGGTGGCGGCGTCCAAAAGGGCCATGATGGCGTACCACCAAACGGACCGATACTTGGTTTCGACATCGTCCAGGGTCAGGCGCAGGCATTTGGCCGGACCATGGCCCGGCTCGAAAGGCCTGCCCAGTAAGTTCTCGATTCGAGCAATGTACTGGTCT
The DNA here is from genome assembly GCA_027406025.1 of Colletotrichum musae. Lineage (NCBI taxonomy): Eukaryota > Fungi > Ascomycota > Sordariomycetes > Glomerellales > Glomerellaceae > Colletotrichum > Colletotrichum musae. Next base: position 6,103,232 of record JANVYC010000004.1, read on the forward strand.
ACTTGTTGGCTCTCAGGGCCGGGACGGCCCCCAGCCGCCTGATCGAAAAAGGCCCAGAGCAGAAATTCTCGAACATTGTCACGGCGTATGTCGGCCAGGTCGGCGCCCAGAAACCAACCGCGGATGTAGTGTTCCAGGTCTGTAACGGTGTCCATGCACCGGTCGAATAGAGCTTGGCGGGCAGCCGGCGACGATGGGGCCGGGTGTTCAGCCGCCGCCTTCAGCCGGCTCCGGTACGGCACCCAAATGAACACGGCGTACGCCACTTCGACGACCACCATGCCGACGATCCATCGGGCGGCAGCTGCCCACCGGGGCTGGGCTTGGGGATGGCCGTGCTTGGCTCCGAGCAAGCAGGTCGCGAGGACCGCCGCATACAGAATGACTGGGTATCGCAAAAGAGCTATGCAGATCCGAATGAAGACATATTCGTGCAACGTGCGGCCCATCATCTTGATCCGCGGCTTTTTGAATCCAAACTGGTCCTGAGGGAAAAGGAAAAAAAGAAGGAAGATTTGAGTGGCTAAATTCAGCGGGCGGTCACAGTTGATTGCTCGATGTTGGTGAACATGTGACGATTTGTTAAGCTTCCGAGGCTTGAGCGTGTCTGGGATGGCGCCTCACCAACGTTGTTGGCACGCAGAAACGACTTTGGGGTCCTCAACACTTCTGCAACGCCTTTCTGATTGGCTTGTGTCCGCGAAACCAATTCACCGTTTATGTGCCGTTGATCCCTCCTGGTTTCACTGGGTTAGGTTATTTCTATGGGTCGAGACGGAGAGCCGGACGATCAACATCCTCCGGGCCAACGTCATACCGTTTGTCCACAACCGCACCGCGTTTGCAACCCCGTCATCCGAGGCAATCTCGAAGTTCGTTTTGTTTCAATTATGCCGTTTGATTAAGGCGGCTTTTCTGACGTCGTGTTTAGCGTATGGTTCCTATTCAGCCGGCGCTGATCTCAACTCGACTTGGGGTTTACCCCAGATTGCTCCGTTTCCCAAAGGGGGGAACGTTGTATAATTCCCCCACAAACAGAGTTGCATTGCCGTCTCCTACAACATGAGAGCACTCGAGGTCGTGGAGGTCAAGCAGTAGCCGGCGGGAGAACCGACGGTAGGATAACGCTCGGCATCTACACGGGTTCCTGGATGGCAGGGCGTCGCCCTTCCCATGAGGCTATAACTAATAGCCGGCGGCAGTTGGCCTAGCCAAGTCACGAGATGACTACAATTATCCAAAATGTCACGGAAATCTGCGATCACGGAGGAGAGACGACGGCTTCCCCGCCTCCACGCATCCTTTCCCCCGGTTCGCTCGCGACGCGCAGAGGATAAAACAGGCCTGCCCAGCTAGGAAGTATCGTTGTGAACAAGACTCGTCTCGTAAGCCTACTTCCAACCCCAGGTGTTCCCGTCACTATCAAGCAAATCAGACTCATAAAAGTTCTTTCAGAATGTCTCTACGCCTGGCCCTCGTCCTCCTCGCAGGCTCCGCCGCGGCCATGCCCGCCGGCGCCGACATCTTCCAACGCCAGGCCGACTGCAGCAAGGCCAGGGACCAGATCCCCTCCGTCAACGACGCCAAGCTCCCGGACCCCTTCACCTTCGCCGACGGCTCCAAGGTCGTCACCAAGGCCGACTGGGCCTGCCGCGCCACCGAGATCCAGAACGGCCTCGAGCAGTACGAGCTCGGGGACTTGCCCCCGCCCCCGGACCGGGTCGAGGCCTCCCTCTCCGGCACCACCCTCAACATCCGCGTCACCGTCGGCGGCGCGAGCATCAGCATGAGCGCCGCCGTCCGCAAGCCCTCCGGCGCCGGTCCCTTCCCCGCCATCATCGGCGTCGGCGGCGCGAGCATCCCCGTCCCGGCCAACGTCGCCCAGATCACCTTCGCCAACGACCAATTCGCCGCGCAGAACGGCCAGGGCAGCCGCGGCCAGGGCCTGTTCTACACGCTCTTCGGCCGCGGGCACAGCGCCGGCGCGCTGACGGCGTGGGCGTGGGGCGTGGGCCGCGTCGTCGACGCGCTCGAGCAGCTCGGCGCCGCGCAGACGGGCATCGACCCGAAGCGCATCGGGGTCACGGGGTGCTCGCGGAACGGCAAGGGCGCGTTCGTCGTCGGCGCGCTGGAGAAGCGCATCGCGCTCACGATCCCGCAGGAGTCCGGCTCCGGGGGAGCGGCCTGCTGGCGCATCTCGGACAGCGAGAAGGCCAAGGGCAAGAACATCCAGACCTCCGGGCAGATCGTCGGCGAGAACGTCTGGTTCTCTCCCAACTTCAACACCTGGGCCACGAGGTCCTCGCAGATCCCCGTCGACCACCACGAGCTTGCCGGCCTGGTTGCGCCCCGCGGTCTCTACGTTGCAGGTAGGTCCTCTTTCTTCCAAGCTGTGCCCCTCTCTTCTCATTTCAACGTGAAGCTAATGTGTTTGTGTGAATCAACACAGAGAACGACATAGACTGGCTGGGCCCCGTCTCGACCACGGGCTGCATGAAGGCCGGCAGGCTCATCTATCAGGCCCTCGGCGTCCCGGAGAACATGGGCTTCTCCCTCGTCGGCGGGCACAACCACTGCCAGTTCCCGAGCAGCCAGAACGCGGAGCTGACGCAGTACATCAACTACTTCCTGCTCAACTCGGGGACGAAGCCGTCGCCCCTCGAGCGCAGCACCGTCAACGTCAACGTCGCCGACTACGCTTCCTGGAGGGCGCCTACGCTCTCTTAGTTGGTTGGAGTTGGGAACATTGGGAGGTCAAGAGGCAAGACTCAAGTTTCTATTGGAAGATCTTATTCGTCAACCCCCTCCTCTAGTATTCAACACCCCCTCTAGCTACAACTGCATCAAAGACTCTATAGGCTCACAGTCGTTGTCGTCGTCCATCGTCGTCATTATTATCGTCCGTTGTCGTCGTTGTAATTGATATGGGAGAGCGAGCTAAGCCACTTGGGGGTGTTGGATACTAAAGGAGGGTGTGACGAATAAGATCTTCCTTTCTGTTCCTCAAGAAGCCTCAGAGGAGCTCGGTAGAGGAAAAGGGGAGATAGCCACGAAGCTTCATGTAAACCGAGCCGCTGCATCTGGAGCAAAAAACGCATGTCTGTGTCACTCAAGTAAACCAAGACAAATCAAGTTGACGTCTCATTAATCGGCACGCACCCAACACGGATCGAGCTTCCCAAGGCCCTGGGACTGGGGCACATCAGAGTTTGTGTATGTGAGCACTGAGACAAACGATAGACGAGGCCGAAGATCCGGGAGATGCACCTGACTGACCCCCTGCACGTTGCCCGGCCCGGCGGAGACAAGGAACCTCCATGTTCACCCCGCAAAATGACCTCTCTTCTCTCCATGGTTCGATTTCCCCCGTTCACCCCCTCGCTCTCTGCAAGATCCACCGCACTCCAGCTTTCCTCTACACTAGTGCCATGTGTGCGTTGACGTGTGTACCTCTCCTTCTCCATGCGCATCTGGTCTAGGGCCCCCAATCTCTATCTTACCCCACGATCTCCTTCCCCCCACATCCTCGGGGGAACGGAGGTTGAACGCCAAGAGAGTGCCAGAAACCCAGAGCTGCGGGTTGAGGGCGCGACGCTAGCAACGACAATACGCTTTCGGGGCGCAGCAGCTCGAAGGCATCTTGGCGTGTACATCATGTGACTGATGCTGGTGTAAGTGACGGGCACGACGATCTTAAGCCGAATGTAGTCATCGGGACTCGATCCGAGGGAAGAATCCGCAGCATCTAACGTATTCCTTCCACTAACACGAGGCAGAGCGAGGTGAAGGTCGACGTTGCCGACTGAGGGCCATGTCGAGTCTATCAGGCATGAGATGAATTGGGATCTCTGAATACAATCAAGTGCTTATTGACAGTGCGTGGACTCGTCCGGTAACGTGAAAATTGGCATGGATTCTTCTTCTATCCCTGTGATGCAATTCTATGAAGCCACGGGGTATGTTCAACCTTCGCCCACATCCAGTGACCAAGCCTCCGGTTTCTCTCGATCGACTAATTTTCATGCATCCACCCAATCATTCTCCCAAAGTGAGAGCCCAGCCAAATATTAAAATCGAAAATATTCAATCATTCATACAAAGACATTGCTGCTCAAACAGTGTAGCGGAAGAAGGTTGCGTTGTCGCCCTTGTGACGCTCAGCGGCCTTCTCCTCGGCGGTGTACTGGCTGGGGTCCTTGTACTCGCGGTCCCTGCGGGCGTTCTCGCGGCGCAGGTAGATGGTCATGAAGGTAGAAAGAATCATGGACATGGTCAAGGTCGACAGAAGCGTTCCGTGGCCGGGGTAGTAGCGAGGCTTGTCCTTTGCCTGGTAGAGGAAACCAGCGATGGCACCGCCAAGGTTACCGAAACCTTTGATCCGTTAGTATTGCGTCTGCATAGTTCGTTTTCAAGGTGCTTCTTCTACTTACCGACGTGCATGGCAATGCCTACACCTCTCTTGACGGATCCTCCGATGTTGTTGCCGTTCCAGGCCACACCCTGAGGGACGTTGGGGTAGATTCCAGAGGCAGCGAAGAAGCAGCCGGCGTACTTGACACCATTGCTGTTCGAGGAGATAAGCATGATGAAGCCGGCGATGCTGCAGATGATTGTTAGATAACGTACGCGAGACATGAGTGATTCCCGAGACTTACGCAACGGCGCAGAAGAAGATCATGTAGATTCCTCGCTGCTTCTGGCGATCGGCCAACCAGCCACCGCTAATACAGCACACACAGGCCACGACGTAGGGGGGGACAGTCATGAGCTGGGCGGTGTTGTTGGTGTATCCAAGCCCGCTGACAATGGTAGGGAGGAAGAGCGAGTAGGAGTAGAGAGGGGTGTAGATGCCAATGGTGATGAACTGAACCGTGTTAGTGAAAACAAACCCAACATGTGGTGTAGCAGACAGCTCGACTTACCATGTGAACCCAAATCTTCCAGTCCTTGAGGGCGTCCCAGAAGTAAACCATGTCAAACTCATCAGCGAGAGCGGAGCGGTCCTGCTCGAGGCGTCGGGTGACTTCCTCCTTCTCGGAAACGGTAAGGAACTTGGCGGTGGCGGGGTAGTCGTTCATGATGAAGAATGCAGCAATGGCTGGAGAAGAGGTTCGTTACTTTAAATCGCTTCGGTTTCCAACGGGGTGACCACGACTTACCAACAGCGAGCGTAATAATACCCTCGAGGATGAAAATCCAGGCCCAGCCAGGCTTGCCACCAACACCGTCCATCTCAACAATGCCACGGGCAAGGAGACCACCGAAGGCGCCAGCGGCGGTAGCAGCAGAGAAGAAGATGGCCATGCGCAGACCGCACTCGTGACGTCGGTACCACATGGTGATGCTGGAAAGCTGCGAGTTAGACACTTCTCGCATTGCGAGACGGGGAAATGGTTCACTTACTAGTAGGTAATACCGGGAAAGAGACCACCCTCAGCCAGACCAAGAGCCATGCGGGAAGCCAGGAGACCAGGGTAGTTGTGTACAAGACCCATGAGAGTGCAGCAGACACCCCAGGCGATCATGATGGAGGGAATCCAGATGGACGGGCGGAAGCGCTTCATGGCCAAGTTGGAGGGGATCTCGGCGGCGACATACCACGGGAAAAAGACGGAGAGGGCAACGTTGTAGTCGAGACCCTTCATGCCGAGGTCGGCTTCGAGGCCGGCGAGACGAGCATTTCCGATGTTGGTTCGGTCCAGGAAAGACAGCAGATACAAGAGGGCGAGGAAGGGAATGAGAGCCCAGTCGATCTTGCGCAACAGCTTCTTGGTGGCGGCCTGGTCGAAACCGTTTCTCTCGGGGTCGCTCGCATACTCGACTTCGATAGAGGGGTCGTTGGTGCCCAGGGCCTTGACGTCCTTCTCTGAGTTCGACATGTTGAGCTATGAGTTTGGTACTGCGGGGTCAAGGATGTGTGAAGCTGCGAAGAAAACCGACGGCAGACAGCAAAAGCCTCGGGAGATAAATAGCAGAGACGTCGGCGCAGGGAGAAGGATTCGATGTAAGTGCTTGGATCAGGTTTGAGACAGCGCACTCGGAAAAGTCGCCGAAGGTCTCGGGAGCAACAGAGAGGTGATGCTCAGAAGCCAATGGAGGTCGGAAAAGGCGGCAGGCAACGAGAATGGAGCTGAACGATGGCTGCTGTGCTTGTCTCTGGAATATTGTCCAGAGGCGCCGATGTTGCGGTGGTAGCGGCGGGCAAGGGAGGGCACCAATACGGTGGCCTAGACCGGACGTTCTCTCTTTTCTGTCTCGGGCGAAAAGAACAGTAAGGATGCTGGAGCAAGTGCAGGTGCGAAGGCAAGTGCAGGTGCAAGAGCGGAAAAGAGAAGAGGCGGAAAGAGAAGGAGATGGAAGGGAGAAGCTATTGCATGTCCAGCAACCCTGGGACGAACCTGTCCTCTTTAAATGGTTTCCCAGGACAGCATTACCTGTCTACCCAGGTAGCTACATAGCAAGGTAGACACGAGAGAAGATGGGCCTGCCAGTGCCAACATCCATCTTGCCTTGCCTACCTTGCCCAAACTTAGTACCTTCCTCCCCATCCACCTAGGTAGTAGGTAAAGTCTTGGCAATCTATCGTCAAGAGGGACCGAAAAAAAAAAACACCAAACCCATGTTCCTGTGAATCAAAAGCAAAAGAAACGAATAAAAAGCCCGGGTGTCTCGCCGGGGGGGTGTATCCGTACACACAAGCGGAACTGCCTCTCAGCCCTTACCGCATCTAAAGGCGAGGTACCTTTGTACATGCAACCTGGCACTCGTGGGTAATGAGGGTATGTAGGCTGATAGGTACTTAGACTCATACCCAGTAGGGAGATTCGCAGGTATTGGTACCTCAACCCCCCGAGACGGCGAGCTAAGGCGCTGCTACTCTGCCGCTCATCAGGATTCGGATCCTGTCAGCTTATCCCGTTTTGGCTCAACAGCTCCCGCGTCCGGGGCAGCCATAGGCCGCGCGCCGCCGCACACCACCCGCAGCCTACGCCTATCTCGCTTTACACTGGGGCAGCTGAGACGCTTATACCGTCGAGTCGATGTATCCCTACCTTACTCACCTTGCCTTAGCTCGCCGCACATGTCCATCGAAGGAGGCGCTCGAGATAATCATAGATATCCCGTCGATATCTGAGGAATCAACGTGGGCCACGACCACCTCTTTCGTGATCCCTCAACCAAAATAACACGGCAGCCTATCTACCTCGCTAAACTTGGGACCAAACCAAATCGCTTCTCAGAAGTTGTTTTGTTGCACCGAGTCCGAGGGAGGGCAGCAAATCAGGCAGGACGGACAGCGTTGAGTCGAAAGGAGGCACGCAATCCCGTCCAAATGGAACTAAACTCAACGGCTGCATCATCGCCACTGACCCCATGTCTTCCGCCTTTCAGTCTGCCACGCATCGTAACGCAAGCCCATCACCTGCGTCCCTGAACCATCTCACCAAGCGGTTGTCCCTCTCCGCATGCAATCTTTTCCCCCGCATAACAATCTTGTTCCTCCGCCCACCGCAGGCTTCCCCCCCGCCGCGAATGCTGGCGCCAAGATAACCAAGCTGGGGTCCCCCAAACCTCGACCATGCAGCGAGCCCGGGTGAGTGGAAATCAGCCATCTCTTTGTCCTCGATCTTGAAATGAGCATTCCAGGCAGCTCAGAGCCCAAAAACACTGAGCGCTGATAGGAAACACGAGGTGCGCAGCATGCTCCTATTCTCAGGGCTGAACCCACGGCCGGATGGCTGCCTTTCACTCCCACCGGGCAAAAGCAATTATTCTGCCAAGGCTCGTGATTTCCACAGGGAAGACTTCTCTCGTGTGCCGTCCGTTCTTTTCATGTGTCCGATGTCTACACAGTAGGTCCGGACAACTCAGATGGAAATTCGGACGTCTGACTGTTCCGGCCGCAACGCAGCATCGGCATGCACCCTCCTGACAACATACGGAGAGCAGCATGAGCGACCTGTCTTGATTGGCGAGCCAAAGCCACGGTTGAGACAGCCCTGGAAAGATTGGAATTTCTGGCAGGCGACACGTCGAGCGAGCATCCGAACCGTCCGCTCCGCAAGCCAAGGCCTGCAGCGACCCTTCTTTGGGTAGAGTCGCCTTGTCGGCGGCGCAGGAGGCATCCGAATGGTGGAGGTGAGCGGTCTCGTTGCACGTATGACGGCAAGTTGCTCCTCTCCTGGTTTCCGGAGATCGGGGACGTTCTCGCGCTCTCAAGCTTCGAGAAGAGGCTTCCTGAATCCCATGCCAATAATGCCATGCCTTGCCACGACGCGGCAGTGCAAGGAGTGCAGCAGCCAAGACATGGAATACCATGGTGCCATGTGCCCTTCCACCGAGACGAGAGATGTTCCCTCTCATCCTTCAAGCCACAAGATCAACGAGTGTCACACAGACAGCTGGGCGAAAAGGACGTCCTGGGGATATGCGGCATGCTGGGTGTTCTTGGCCCAGGCGGCGGCCACGTGTACGGGAGATCTAGAGTCGACTTAGCGCCGGTCGAATGGAAAATTCCCCTCTCTGAGTTGCTTCTTGAGGCATGGACAACACAGGGAGGCACTGTCGAGAGGGTTTTGGGGGTGTGCTAAATGGCAGGGAGGAAGGGACGAAAGAGGGAAGGGAGACGCCACGAGGAACGAGGCCGGCGGATGTGGTCAAGACGGGAGAGGACATGATGCGGCGGCGGTACTGGACGGTGAGGGTGAGGGGGGATGACGGGACGAGAGCTTGGGAGGCGCAGCAGGCTTGGACGCAGGAAGCTTGATGAGAAGCTTCGACGGGTTGGATGAGCTTGACGGTCCAGTCAACCAGTGTCGAGAAGAAAAAGGAGGGGGAATACGGCGTAAACGGTGGGAAAGATACCAACAGGAAGACAAGGACGACGTTTTGGTGTGGGAAGTCAATGTCTTGGCGGACTAGGACCCCGGACGAAACGAACCAATTCTGGCAGGACCGCCGAATGTCGATTCAAGCCATCCGACAGCTTGGCACACTAGTCTGCTCCGCCACCAAAGCAGACAACCAATCAGGCGGCACGCGTATCCTCCCCGCCGGCTCCGACAAGCAGGGCAGGAACGACTGGACTCTAGACTCTGGAGTCTGGAGAGGAGAGCCAGGGCCTGTCTGGCATCCATGGAAGTGTCTTCGGTAGAAGTTCGATAGGGGACCGCAACCCCCAGCAAACGGAGTCTGGAGTCTGGAGAAACACGGGGGAGGGGCCGCCGCTCGCCTGCTGATGCACTCACTCTCCCACTGCAGAGGATTGGGTCCGCTGGAGCAAGCGAGCAGGCTTGCTTGATGCGAGAGAGACGCGCTGTCAGCTATCAGCAGCGCCAGTGACCAGTGTGGGAGCCACCGGTGACTGGACAGAGCGAGCGGGCTCTGGGCGACAATGGCAGTCAACGAGAAGCGGAGATTCTGTGTAATTGGATATTCCGTGTACAGAGTACATGACGACGACGATCACATATGAGAGGCACCAAAGCACCTTGCCTTGAGCCTGGTGGTCCGGCTAAGGTTGAAGACCGGGACGGATAAGTGCGCCAGGGCAGTTGGATCTAGTGTAAAACCTACCAGTAATCCAACACCAAACATAACAGTCAAAACTTCCCTCGGTCCTAGCGCCCGCCACAACGGAGACGGGAGGCACGAAAGCAACTGAAAGTTGGCATGGAAGGAGGCTGGAACAAGACTCGCTGTAGTTTCTAGCACTAGGTACTATGTATTTAGTGTGAGGAAATCTCAAGCCCGCCCGTCGGGAAGGAACAAAGGCAAACACTAACAGTGCAAGTGTCACGGGGGACCGTGCCTTCCCCATGATTTGACAGTGTGTGCGTCTGCGTCTCCTGCCAACCTGCCCCGCCAGATTAGGTTTAAGTTTAGGCACGCACGTTGGGTCGAGAACGCCGGCCCCCTCCTCCCACATATCCACCCGTTTTTATTTGCTGGGACCGTCGCTGACAGCGCCTGAAAAAGTACCAAGTACAGCGCACACAGTGGCCTGCAATTCGCTGTATCTTCCCCATTTCAGTGGATCCAGTTCGTCCAATGAGCTGGTCGGCGAACCCAAGATTGGGGTGTGTACCGCTTCCCCATCTTCTCGTAGATGGCAGCTGCCACCACTTCCCGTCCGAGATGAATCCTCCGCGTCCTCTTGACGCGAATTTCAAATAGGTGCTTGCGGGTTTCTCCAGCTCAAGAAACCTGAGGAATTTACGACAGACAATACGATTCTCCATTTTCTTTTCCTCTTCGAGCCCCTGCCTGATGCCTTGCCAGCTCGCTTTGGCGTTGTGTTCCGGCCCCCAACGGCATCCTTTCCAAATCCCCTTCCAATCTATCAATTTCCGCCCTGGCAACCAAATGACTGCTTACAGTGCCCAACCGCCTCATTAGCTATCGAGGCTGCGGCACCTGCATTGGTGGATGAAGCCGGACCAGGTGCCTTTTCGCTGCCGCGCGCTGTTATGGATCCCCCCGGCAGAGATATCGACAGGCTCAGGATCTTGCCGGCTGGTCGGTTGCTGACGACACCGAGATCAAAATATTGACCAGTGTGACGCTGACGGATGACATGTACTTGTAGTGGACAATCTGGCTTGCTTTTGCATGCAGTACCATATCTCAACCGAGGCGGTCTACCTGCAACCTCTCCTCGGCCATCCATGGATTCACCCAGCATCACTATGCACCCCTGCCCTGCACCAGCAGGGAACACACAGCGACGCGTCGTGTCGACCAGGGTCACGAGGGAGGGAGGGCGAGGATCATTGGGGAACCCCCTTTTCGGGCGAAGTTCAGATTCTGCGCCCTGAGACTTCCACTCAACAACATCAACATGGCCTTGGCGATACTTGGCGGCACAAAACGCCTTTTCTTTTCGGACTCCGACGCCGGGCTTCACTCATTTCCAGTGCAGCTTGCATCATGATTCTCCTCAGCCACCGTTATCTGAGTAGTTTCTCGCGATGCCGATCCTACCGTGAAGCAACCGCGAGGCATACTAATAACCAGGTTTGACTGGGACGAAACCGTTCATCATTACGGTGTCAACTCCATTCCCCCGCGAGCCAAGACTCGCCCTCCACGGACCCCCGTCGTTTACTCTCGTTCAAACTCGCTCCATCCAAGTCCTCAGGGTGAGACGACCCTCTGTTCTTCAGCAAGTCTTGCAACCAGATTCTGGTTGGCTCTGCGCAGCTTCGGATTTCAGGGCTATCCTGCCCTTGGCTCTCTTGCAAATTACCGCCTTCCTGGCCTCCCGGACACTATCATCTTAGCCAAGGAGCCCTGACTCGTCTCCGACGCCGGTGATCGAGGGCTGGCAGGCTCTTGTAACCAAACGCCAACAGGCTAGCCCCGTTGGCGACTCGTTCCCAATTGGCACGAAGGACAACCCCATCCTTTTACCCCAGGCCGGGAGGAAGGGGTCTGGGCGGGCACCCGAGCAGGCTGTGCCACGGACACGGTCTTGAAATTCACTTCTTCGTCGCATCGTGATGCTCTCGCTCTCGATCAATTGCATCCGTCGGACGAAGGGCTGTCTCGGCGCCCAGACAGCCTCAAAAGCCACATCGTTGCCCACGCGGGGGTGATGTGAAGAAATACCTATCTGGGGGGAGAGTGACTAACCCACCAACTGTTGGATATGTGAGTACGTTCCACTCAGCTTTTGCTGCCCTCCCACTGCCCTGCACAAATCCCTTGTTCGCATTGTCCTGAGACGTGGCAGGGGCTGCTGAGGACCGCCTGCTTATCGTCGAGTGCCGATCCTCTGCCCCCATCTCCCTTGACACCACCCTCTAAGGGCATCTTTCTGCTTCGGACGAACATGTCCTGCGTCCGTAGCAGGAAAGGCCGGTGAGTCGCCGTGTGTGCGGCGTAGTCCCCAAAACCTATCCGTACTCAGGATTGACAATCCCTAAGGACACAGGGCACACCCGCAAACGTCTATGCTGACACCATAAGGAGATGCACAAGTCCATGGCTGTTGCTTCCTACGGCGGAAGGAAGCCGACAAGCAGAGTTGTGGACACATCCAAGAATTTAGCGAGCGAAAAGAAATCTCAGTTATTCGACTCTTCAACACTACAGCAGATCTCTTGGGCACCGTCCCGCATTCCGAGATACGCGGGAGCTGGCGGTGCCAGCATGCCCATCCCGACCGTCAGGAGGTGTAACCCTACCACGGATGGCTAGACGTCAAGAGCACACATACCACCCTAACACGCTCTTTGCGGCGTAAATGTTCGTTCGTGATAGAGCGCCCACGAATGTGCCTGCATGCCCTGTCAGGGGCGTATTCCGAGGCAAGGAGGTGAAGGATTCTAGACCCTTCGTATCCACAAGGTCAATCTCGAACCTTTGTCTCAAAGTTCTACATATCGCGAGAGCTGCTCTGTCTCTGGCATGGGTTCGTCTGTCGAGAGATCAGAAGCAGTTCTCGAGTCCGATTGCAACCTTTCTACATACATAATCTGGCATCTCCTGCGAGGAATCAAAATCGCACCAATAGTTTCCGGAAATTCCAGACAACGGTATTGTGGGGAAGAACACATTCGTTCCGCCCTCCGGTCTGCACCTCACTCTCACTTTTTTGGTGAGAAGGTCCTTTTAATGAGATGACCCCGAGGTCGCGGGAGACATCCCGGTTCTGGTGTTAGTCGCGCCGCGCCAAAAGTCCCGGGCATGCTGCGCTGGCTGGCTCTCATCTCAACGCAACGCGCTCTAGACTTCCCAGGCCTGCACTCCGTGCCTCTCTCCCGCATGATACCAGACCGGACCGGATGAGCCGCCAATCCGTCAGGGCCCCTCCCGTGCCGCCTGCCGGCTAATTTTCCCCAAGCAGGAGGGGGCGACCGGACCACTTGAAACCACGAAACCCAAGACGCCTCCCGAGAAGGGGGAGAGTCTTGTCGCTGCAGCATTCCGACCCTCTCGCGTGCTCCTCCCGGCTTGGGCACGTAGGCGAGAGTCAAGGTGGTATCTCGTACCGTCCAAAGGATTCTCATGGTCGGGGGGACCACCTCTTCCCACCCAGGGGGGCGTTTTGGTTGGTAAGGGGGGTTTTCAGCTCCTCCCATCGCACAACATGGTCGTAAAAGCTTGTGTCCGGGTGATTATTGGAAGAGATCTGCTCAGCTTCTCTGGGCGATGGGCGGCTAAAAAGCCACAGCCTACGCCGAGGAAAGGGGACGACATGGGTTCTCGATATAAAATAGAAAGAAATAGCACTGTCCACTCCTTCACCAGGCCTTCTCATATTGGTCGCACTCGGCATTTCCCTCCAACCATGGCCTTCAGTGGCACACCGTGGATTCTTATCTTCCGAGTCGACCAAACCCGATAGCGTAATTCGCAGTACCAGGCCCATAGGTAGATCATCACGCGCTCGACACATGCAAGCAGAGATCTCAGGGGTTTGGGTTTCGTTCTCGTGTCAGCCAAATGTGTTTATCATTGCCACAAGTCATTATTCCGAGGAGCCAAGATGCTCGATATACGGACAAACAGACGCCTCTCGCACTGTTCCCATCTATGGTGCTTTTTGTTTGTTGAAGCCATGCAAAGTACTCCGACGCGCCGTAATCCCCCTCCAGTCTCGTCATGACGAGTAAAACAGATATCCTTATACAGCGCGAGAATAACAAAAACACAGCCTTTCTCTCTAAAACCAGGCGCATACTCGAACATGGGCACTCAAAGAGTCTCAACAGCGCGGAGCAGCACCTCGACACCTCTCTTCTGGACCTCCTCTCCGCCGTTGAGCAGCGACGCCACGTCGCTGAGAATACCGAGCGGGATGTAGCATCCGGACTTGGCCTTCTCGAGGCTCTCCTTGAGCCTGCTGGTGTGCTCCCACTCCCTGGCGGCCACCTCGGCCCGCTCGATGACGCGGTTGGAGATGCCGCACATGGCAGCGCAGTGCATGCCGAAGCTGCCCTCGGCGATGCCGTCCTCGAGCTTGTAGAGGAACGTCACCCGGCGCTCCGCCTCGTCGACGTGGATCTGCATGCGCCGCGGCCGGATCTCCGGGTGGTTCTCGAACTCCGCCGCGAGCGAGTGGTAGTGCGTCGCGAAGAAGCCGACGCAGCCCACGTGGGTGGCCACGTGGTGCAGGACGGCCTGCGCGACGGCCACGCCGTCGTAGGAGCTGGTGCCGCGTCCCAGCTCGTCCAGGATGACCAGGGACCGCGGGGTCGCCTCCGAGAGGATCTTCTTGGTCTCCGAGAGCTCGACGAAGAACGTCGACTGGGAGGCGAAGATGTTGTCGTTTGCGCCCAGGCGCGACATGATGCGGTCCACGGGGGTGAGCCGCGCGGAAACTGCAGGGACATGGCATCCAATCTGCGCCATAATAACTGCAATACAAGACTGTGCCATCGTTAGAATCGGTCACAAGTTAAGAGGGACATAATCAAAACACTCACCATTCGCAAGACGGTGGATTTGCCAGCAGCGTTGGCACCCGTCAAAAGGTTAACCTTTGAAGAATCACCTCCCAGCTTGACGTCGTTGGGGATGAAGTCGTCCACTGTGTTGAGCATGCAGGGGTGGCGGAGCTCCTCAAATTCGACAACACTCCTCTCTTGGTCGACAAACTGAGGGCGGCAGCTGGGCTCGCCCAGGGACGAAGATGCCTTGGCGAGACTGACAAGGCAGTCCAGCTGGGCAATGATGCGGATGGACTGCGCCCAAGTCTCGTAATCAGCGTCGAAGCGCTGGAAAAAGCGCGCCGCAACTTCCTTGACGATCTGTGAGTGGGTTTCCTCGGCTTCTTGCAGCTCTCGGACCAAATCGGTGAGCTCCTCAAAGTAGTATCGCTTGACGCTCGCGGTTGCCGACATTTGGCGCCAGTTGCTCGGCACCTTGACCGCCTTGGGGACCTCGATCTGGTAAATCTCCTTGCCGACGTCGGTGAACTTGATCGTCTTGCACTTCAGCTCAGACTTCTTCGCTCCGAGCAGTGAGTTGAGCTCTTGCTTGATCTCCTCGATGCGATCCTGGCTGTTATCGAAATCCTCCTCGATGCCGCGCTCCGGGATGAGGATCTTCTCATCTCTCGCCTTCTTGCGATCGAAGGCCGTGTTCCAGTAGGAAAGCGGCTCCTTGAGGTTGGGCATTGAGGCTATGAGGCGATCGACAAGACCGTTGCCGCCGCCAAAGGCGCCCAGAAGGCTCATGGTGTATTCGATCTGCTCGAAACCATCCAGCACGCGGACAAAGTCTTCGGGCTTGCACGAAGCCGCATGGATTCTGGAGATGAGGCGTTCGAGGTCTGGCATTTTGGTCATCTGAGACGAGAACTGCTCTCTTGTGCTCCGATCAGAGTTGAGCATCTCCACGGCATCCAGCCGTTCATTGATTCGCTGAATGTCGCAAAGCGGGTGGCAAACCCACTGTCGGAACAGTCGCTTGCCAAACGGAGTGACGCATCGATTCAACAGAGTGAACAACGTTCCCTCGGGCCCGCCGTTAGCGGTGTTGGCAAATATTTCCAGGTTGATCAAAGTTTGACCATCCAAGATGAGCGTGCCGTTGCGGCGAATGGGCGTGTACCATTCGAAGTTGCCTTGTGAGAGCAGGCTACCTTCGAGCTTCAGCATACGAAGGTAGTGAACCAGGGCACCGAGGGAAGACATGAGCAGGTCCTTGTCCTTCGACTGAGCCAGGGTCTCCGGCCAGGCATCGCCACCGTCCTCCTTGGCAAAGTAACCGCCGCTCTCAAGCTGTCGACGGCAACCTTCACCGTCCAAGAACTCGACGCCTGGCTTCAAGTAGTTCCAGATCGTCATGGGAGAAGTGTTGTTCTTGAGGATTCGGACAGCCTTGGTAGAGATACGAGACTTCTCCAGGATGAGCTCCCTCGGACTCGTCTGCGCGACGAATGTCTCAAACTTGGTCAAATCGGCGTCGTCCTCGAACTCGGACACGAAGAATTGGCCAGTTGCGCAGTCCACAAAGGTGATTCCGAATGCCGGCTGGCCGTCGACGAAGGACTCCTTGATGGCGGCGCAGTATGTCGCCAGGTCGTCCTGGAGCATGCTGCCATCCACGAGAGTGCCACCGGTCAGGATACACGCCAGCTCTCGGCGAATGATCTTGTCGGCCTTCTTGGCCTTGGCCGAGGTGTCGCCTCTCTCTCTCATCTCCTTGCCGAGGGCAGACTCCATCTGGTCGACCCGAGCGACCTTGTAGCCCTTGGCAACAAACTGGTTGACCCACATGTCGAGCGAGCTCTCCGGGACGCCGACCATGCGCATGTTGACGCGGTCGGTGAGCTTGAGGTCGAACAACTGGTGGCCAATGGTGGCGTCGTTCTCGTAGAGCTCGTAGAACTTGCCCTTCTTGAAGAAGACGACGGTGTCCCAGAGCTTCTGCTTGATCTCCCAGTATTGCTTCTCGAAAGGAGAGAAGTGGGACCATGCGCTTGGCGGGACGTAGATGGAGGAGGGGTTGTACTCCGGGTCACCGGGAGAGTTCCTGTTCATGTCCTGGATGTTGGCCAGCCACGTGTACCGATCCTCCGGCTCCTTGGTATGAGGCTTCACCTTGCCCGCAACAACCGCCTTCTGACGGACCGGCGGGGTTCTGGACTGGCGAGAACCAGACGGGGCGTTCGGGTCATATCGCCATTGCTGAGCCGTCGAGGTGGAGGGCATGTCTTCCAGGTCCTCGTCACTGTCTTCGTGGGCTTCTTCCTTTATCGGCGACGAGACCGTGGTCTTCTTCCGCGCTTGGGTTGTCTTGGTGGGTTCGCGGCGCTTGCGCTTCTTGGAGTTCGAGGGTGCGTCGGACTCGTCTGACACAAGGAAGTCGGCCATATCTAGTATGCTCCGTCAGGATCACGCGTCGCTGTGAGTGTAGGATATGCTTACCGTCATCCTCGTCTACTGCGTCGTTGCCACCAGCTTCCTCCTCGTAATCGTCGCCATCGTCAACAAGGGCAGCCGGAGTCTTAGTGCGGCGGCGGGAGCCTGCAGCTCGAAGGCGAACGAAAGGGTCATCGTCCTCGTCGTCGGAGGGTTCAGCATAGTTCACGGGCTTCCTGGACTGCCAAAGAGAGTCAGCGGGTAGAAGGGCGTGATAGGGGAACAAGAGAAGCAACACACCTTTCGTGTCGGGCTCGAAGACGGCAGGACTGCCCTGGAACTGGGGGCCTGCGGGGTCACAGTCTGAGCAGGAGTGGAAGGCGAGGGCAACGAGTCGGAAGCTACCTTGCGTCCCACGGTGTCCATGTTCTCCTGGGAACTCGAGGGCTCCATGGCGTCGCTGCTCGGCACGGGCGTCATGCTGGGAGGGCGCTTCATCTTTGGTAGCGAGTTCGTCCTGGTGGAGGTGGACTCTCTGAGACACGGGGACGAGTCGGGAGCCGAGGAGGCGGCGGCGGCGGCGGCGGGCTTGGGGGTCGTTCGGGAGGCATTGGCAGACTTGGAGAAGAACTGGACAATGGTCTTCTGGGTTCCCGCGGACGACGATGGCTGCCGCTTGAGGGAGGGCGTCTTGGACGGCGTGCGGACGGCCGGCGACGACTTGCCCGCCATGATGTTGGTGATGGTCTGCAAAGGAGAGGGAATAGACGTTAAATTGAACGAAACGAGACCCACGATAGGGGAGGAAAGCAAGTAGACTGGCAGCTGGGCGTCAGAAAGAGCGGAATTTGCAGTCGAAAGAGGCAATCAACACAACAGCTCAGGGAATTCTATCCACAGCGGAAGATGGAGGTGGTCGTGTCGACAAAAAGCACACACTCAATCTAGATGCTGGGGGGCGGCAGTTGGTACGGTACTGGGACTCGCGTCGTGGACGCGTAACCGCGTCGGGGCCGCGTTCCTTTTAATTGAACCTCCAGGGGCGGGCCAGGGCAAGGCACTCGTCCCGTCACCGACCAGGGTCAGGTGGAGAGCGATGTGGGGGCCTTTCCACTTAACATTTTTCAGCGTGGGGCAAGTGAGGAGCACGGGCGCAGTCTGTGCACCTCTCCCGGGTGTCCGGGCGACCACTCCGTCCCGGGACGGCATGTTATGGGTCTTCGCCCCGATGCTTCGGGCACCCACGACGTTATAGGAATGTCAAGGTTTTGTTGCCAGACGATCGCACGCACAGAATCAAGAAATCTGTTGCACGCCAAAAGAGTGATATTAAACTGAGAGTGGTCCATAGCAAGTAAATAGACACAATTAGGTAGACTTGAAAAAAACTAGTCATGCTATCCATCCGTTGTCCCTCCACGCGTTGTCTTCTTCATCATAAGCCATCGCTGCCAAGGGTATCTCCAATTCTCATCATACAGTATTAACAATCGCCTGTCTCGTTGGAAAATTGCCACGTTGGTCGGCTTATTTCTCGGTCATCAACGTGCCCTCGGTGTGCTGCACCGAGGCCTTCTTCTGTCCGTCGTGGTGATGCTGCTCATCGAGGTCTTCGACGTCATAGAGGGCAGGGAAAGGGTCCACGTCCCGACGCAGCACATGCTTGTTGAGGTACCACGGCGCCTTTGTCATGTAGTACTTGGCGTGGTCGCGGTTGCGGACAGAGAAGACGGTGTCGAGCTCCTCGAGGGTCAAGTTCTTCGTCTCAGGGAGGAAGAAGTACGCGACGACGAAGCCAACCACGTTCCAGCAGGCGTACCACATGAAAGCGCCCGTTGCTCCGAAAGCCGTGCTCATGGCGGGCCAGGAAAAGCTGATGATGAAGTTGAAGCCCCAGGTCACGGCAGTGGCGCTGGCCATGCCGATGTCGCGAATGTGCAGCGGGAACGCCTCGGCAGAGTACGTGAAGGGCACGGGGCCGGCACCGGGAGAGTACACTGCCGCGAAGATGTAGATACCCGTCGCGACGCAGGCGGTTCGGGCAGTGTCACCTTCAGGAATAAAGAAGCTGAAACCGGTGAAGGTCAGGGAAATGGCCATAAGGGGGAAGGTGACCAGCAGCAGGTTCCTGCGCCCGAAAGTGTCGATCGTATAGAACGCCGGCAGCGCAAACAGCCAGTTGACGAGACCCATGCCCATGCTCGTCAGCAACGCGTCGGATCGAGAAAATCCGCTGTCCTCGAAGATCTTAGTCGAATAATACATCCTGGGTCACTGTCAGTCGATCATGTTCTCGGCATCTTTCCTAGAAGCTGAGCATTTCCGCCCGGGGCACTCACACTACATTAATTCCGCAGAACTGCTGCATAAACATCACGAAGTACGCAAATGTCGCGGCGCGGCGGTTTCTGCGCACCGTAAAGAACTCCTTCCAGTTGCGGCCGCTGCGGGCTGCCGTCTCAACCTCGAGCATCTTGTGGGCGTGATACATGTCGCGAGCCGCCTGAATCGGATGGCTGCGTAGCCGGCGAACGGACCGGAAAGCATGCTGATACTTTCCCTTTTCCATGTACCAACGCGGACTTTCAGGGCAAAAGTACACCTAAGACGCGGTTAGATCTCTAACCTTTTGGTCGTTCAAGCCAGCTGCTCCCGAGAGCGCAGCTTCCATATCTCGAGTAGGGACTCCTGAGTAAGCTCACCTGAATCATGACAATCAATGGAGGAATAGATGTGCTGCCCAGCATCCATCGCCACTGCGTGTCCTCCCCGAGAAAGTCAGTGTTGCGGAAAGCAACCGAGACTATAAGTCCCAAGGCGATGCCAAAGGCTGTTGATGGTCAACATCACCAAATAGTTCAAGAGAGAAGTTGAGAGACGCAACACACCTGTCCACATTTGCCACATCATCGTCAGAGCACCACGAATTGTCTTGGGGGTACTCTCGGCGCTATAAACGGGAGTCGTACTGCTCTTGGCACCGACGGCAAGACCGAGACCAAAACGAGCAAGCAAGAGGTTGTACCATCTAGCATGTATTTGTTAGCAGACTATTTGAATCGCAGCAATTCCAAACTTACGTGTCCGCAGCAGCCATCCAGAAGCCGGTCACGACCGAGAAGAAGCAAGAGATGAAAATGGTTCCGCGTCGGCCTGTCCATTTGTTGAGATACGGACTAGTCCAGCATCCAATGAGGGCGGAACAGAGGTATGGGGCTCCATTCAGTAGGCCTTTCATCAAATCGTCGGTGATGTCGAACGTGGCGTAGTAGTATTCCTGAGTTTCGGTTAGCCATCAACTCTCTAGGCAACGGAACTTCGCACGAACCTGAGCGCCATTAACGGCTGTTTGGTCCATTCCCTGAACAATAGCACTTCCAGCGCACAAAGCTGAGAAGAACATGATGTTAGAACTTAAATGGAACATATATGCATGATGGGTTGAGCTGCGTAGCTAGGGTAGGGTCGTATTCAACCTCACCCGGGCCCATCCCTTGACGCGACAGGGGCTACTCTAAAAGTAACCACGGGCAAAGTAAACAGAACTCACCACAGAGGAAGTAAAGCTGGAAAGGCTGGGCCCATCTATGGGTAACCTCCTTTCTTAGAACCGCCTTCTCGTCTTCGCTGAGGCCAGGGATGGTCTCGAAGCCGTCGGGGCGGTTGATGGCCTGGGCGAGCAGTGCGCCCTTACGGAAGTCCTCTCGGTGCTCAGTCAGGCCATACTTCTCCGTAAAGCTGTCGGCATCCGCTATGAGCTCATCGTTGGTGAACCCAGCAAGCGGGTTGCGGAGCTTGGCAGCGGTGGTATGCTGGGCGGACTTGCTGTCCAGTGGGCTCTCGCTTCCGGACGTGCGTCCCTCGGTGTGGATGTCGTCGGCCGGAGGAGACTCCGTGTCTACCTTGGGGTCGGGCATGGCGCTGATACCGGAGAAACTCTTATCAAGCCAGCGTTGGGTGTGATCAAACTGTGCTCCTTGTGAGCCAGGTCCCTGAAATAGCAGCTTTGGTCTTATAAAATAACAAAAGAGGGTCGATGGAGAACGAGGAGCGGGCGAGGGCGTTTATAGACCTTCGACCCCATGGGCACAACCCCTATCCCCGGAGTTGGCACGACCCTCGATGTGGACCCATGAGTTCCAAGACTGAGGGGGTTCCCTCTGGTTCATGATGGGAAACATGGCCTCCGGCCAATGTCTGAACGGCTGACTTGGAGGAGTGGAACGTCCAAGACCGGCGTCTGGGGGAGAGGACGGTTGAGCCATGGCCAGGCTGCGTAGACCAGGTCCATCTGACCACGGCTTATTCGACTCTGTGCGGGTTTCCTGTTCAGGCCAAGCAGATTTCAGTGGAGCTGGTGTGCCATCAGGCTGGTGTGCCTCGAGGCCTGGGAGTCTTAGAC
This sequence comes from Colletotrichum musae, assembly GCA_027406025.1. Classification (NCBI taxonomy): domain Eukaryota; kingdom Fungi; phylum Ascomycota; class Sordariomycetes; order Glomerellales; family Glomerellaceae; genus Colletotrichum; species Colletotrichum musae. The sequence goes on from JANVYC010000004.1 coordinate 6,124,448, forward strand.
GTGCGTGACTGTCCCACCATCGACTGTCGGAATGGTCTAGGTTGGGCCGTCCGAGTAACCGGATGTCTAGATGCATCAGGGAGACCCAGACGGACGCTGCATACCCTGCGCCCGCGTAACCCACATGCGATGATGCATTTGCATAGTGTAGCGTCACGCTGCCGCTGGGATTTCCAATGACGTGGTGCAAATTCGCCGTCGTTTCCACAAATTTTGATGCAAGGTGGTGGCAAGCAGGACGGCCGGTTGCGTGAAGAAGAGGCAGACACTCGGGAGAACAAGATAAGAAACGAATGAACCAGTCTGCCAGAGCACGGACACCTACGAGCAGCCTGTGCCAATAGCGAATTTCCATTTCGTCGCGACCAGAGCAGATAAGGCCATTGAGGCAACCTGACAAATGGAAAGTGCTACACCAAGTCGCCGGCGGGTAACCCAGTGTTGAGCCGTCAGCCGCGTGGAGGCTTCGACGTCGGCGAAAGTTGTTTGCCAGTGAGCCTCGCCTCCAAGATGATAGCCAAGGGCAAAACGGTTGGTGGCAGTCGGATGATGATCGGCGGCGCAGCCAAGCGGACGTCGCTCTCGGCGGCGGGGACTCCGACTTGGGAAGGCCAAGAAGGCCCATTTAAACGGACGCGCGAGAGGCAGAGAAATCTCGGAACCCCCTGACTTCGGTCTCGGCAAGCGGCGCGGCACTCGTCACACCCACGAAGTGACGGCCAAGGGCCAAAAGGACCCGCACCGATGTCTGTACTCCTCGACTCCATACTTCTCGAGCCGCTGGACGAACGACGTTCGGCACCTCGCAGCCTTTTTGCAAACTTTTTCCCGCTCTTGTCAGAGTATGACTTCATACCAAGCCTCCGCCAGGTCGGGAACGTGATCCTGCCGGGTGTTGGTGAAGCGTCAAGCACATGCTGTGGCGCCATGTGCGATCGCTCCCGTTCGTTTTGTCTACGCCGCAGCCCGTCCGCTCTCGCCGGCCAATGGCAACACGGGCGTTTTCCAGCTCTATTCCTCTGCCGAACTGAATCCTGATGGCGGCGCATCTCGATGCGAAAAAGGGAGTGAAAAAATTCTTCTGTCGTCATCGCCATTGAAGACGCTGGCAATAAGACGGCGATTGAGCTGGAGAGGACATGTGACGGCATCTATCGTGTTGGTTCCGACTGCTCGAGTTTTCTTTTCGTGTCGCCGCAGCGGTTCTTCACCCTCCATTTCGTCTCTCATTCTTCCAGCCGACCGCCATGCCGCCCTTTGTTTCCTCTTGCGCATTCCTGAAACTGTCAGCAGACAAGACGCGAACCCCCACTCCAAGAGAAGACGAGAAACTCGGCCTCTCTTGGGGCTCTTGGTGAGCGGGGAAGACGTGAACACGAGGTCGACCGAACAATGGCCGAGACACTCTCCGAGGCTTGAGTCAAGGCTTATGAAGACGGCGTTCTTGTGTTGGGGTTGAAGCGGGCGGGAGGCCAGATCCATTCGGCCGAAGCCTTTCGAGGCAGCCTTCAGGGCCGGTGGCCATGGTGATCGAACGGAGTTGGTGTGCTCCCATTCGCTGTGGCCTGACCGACGCTGGTCTCACTGTGTGCTGACATGGGCGCTGATCTCTCACTCGTGTCTTTGGACGCTTCAAATGTCGCTGTTTTCCGACATGGGCAAGTTTGGAGACAATAGCAATCGTGGTGTTGAATGCTGAATGCCAAAGATTGACAATGTACATGGGTGAATATGTGCTACAGGCGCACCTGCCACCTGAAGGAGCTCAGAGCTGGCAAGACCAATGGCACCAGCTGCCGGAGATTCACGCAGAGCTTCCAGCTGGCAACAGGTGTCCCCCAAACGATATGTACAGCAAAGAACGGCAGGGACGATTTTCCACCCTTCATCTCAGGGACCTCCGTTTTTATATCTGACTCCCTTTCCCCATTCTTATGCGAACCATACTCTTAGCCGATGGCCGCGACGTGGTTCGTAACCAAGCAAGTCCACTCGTCGGTTCCGTAGTAGATGGTGTTGGTGTCGTCGTGCGTCTTGCCGGTGCTGATGGTGTCGCCCAGCTGCCAGAAGGCGTCGGCCGCCATGCCCGGCGTGTTCGCCGAGGTGATCTGCCACGGCCTCTCGAGCTCGCAGTGCTGGGTCGGGGTGCCGTCTTTGTTTCTGTCAGCATGTACTCTAGCGAGGCAGATCGTGTTGTCTGACTCACATTCTTCAAAGAAGCAAGGCTTGTTGGCGGCCGCGCAGTGAACAGCGTGGTCAGTCACCCACTTGTTGCCGGCAGCGTACCCAACGCCCCCTATTTATCCGCAGGTTAGTCACTCGTTATTTCCTTCGAGCACCAGAGGAAGGGAAGTGGACTTACATGAATTCGGGTAGAAGTGGAACGTCGCAAAGTCCAGCGTGGTGATGTTGAGCAGGCCAACCCAGTCGGTGCCCTCCGAGTAGCCGTACGGGTAGCTGGTGTCGCCGGGCAGGCCCATGCCCTCATCGCCGAGGGTCACCATGTGGTTCGGGTCGAGGCTCTTGACGTACTCGGACGTGGACTTGGCCCAGTTGTAGATGACGTTCGTGCTGCAGCCCTGGCAGCGGGGCTCGTTGGCGAGCTCCCACGCGAGGATGGCCGAGCTCGACTTGTACCGGCTCACGACGGCGTCGATGTACTTCCTGTACTGCGCCTGGGCCGCCGTGTTGGTGTACCAGCCGTTGTGGTCGCCGCCGAAGGCGTTGGTGTACGCCCGGATGCCGCCGTAGTCGTTCCAGTTGTTGACGAAGTTGATGATGAGCTTGATGCCGTTCCTCTCGGCCGACGCCACGACCGTGTCGATGCGCTGCAGGCCGTTGACGCCCGTGTTGATCGTCGAGCCGGTGGGCGTGAGGTGCTGGAACCAGTTGTCGTACTGCGGCACCTCGTTGACGTCGCTGAAGCCCCAGATGCGGAGGATCTTGAGCCCGGACTCCCGGAGGTGGCCCATCACGAGCTCCACGTCGGCCGCGTTGGTCAGGAAGCTGCACCAGTAGCAGTTGGTGCCGGCGTAGTACTTGGTCACGCCGTCGATAGTGAACTTGGTGCCGCTGGCCGTGGGGAAGCCGGTGCCCGGCGGGGGCAAGGCCGAGGTTCTGGTTGACGTGCGGACCGAGGACGTGGTCGCCGGCCGGGTGGACGTCGCGAGCGTGCTGGTTCGGGACGTCGTCACGGCAGTGCCTATAAAGTCGGGCAGTTAGTCTAGGCGAAGCATCTGCCAAGGGCTGCGAGAAGACATACCAGGCACACACTGAGAGTACCACTGGTTAGAGAATTGGCACACGGCACCGGCAACGCACGTCGTGCCTCCGCCCCAGTTCTGGCCACCGCATTGTTCCCAGAGTTTCTGCTGCGCCGAGGCAACGGCTGCGAGAGAGAGCACGCCGGCGAGAATTGACTTCATAATGGGAGAGTTGACGATGTCCTTTCTGTGCTGGCGAAGTAGCAACTGACAGAAGATGCCGGTGGGATGTGGCCGTCTTTTATTCTTTGACTGTCTTCACGAGAGGTGTTCTCGTCGTCTTGATCAGTCGTATCAATCAGCCTCACCGGATCGTCGTCCTCCACCCCCTCGAGCGCTTCTTGCCATGTGACGATGAATTTCCATCAATGGCGTTCCAAGACACAGGCCTCACCAAGAAATGGCTTACGGCTGGACCCTTGATCGGCTGACAAGGTGCTTTGCAATAAGGGAACGCACCCGACGAGACCGGGGCGGATGAGTTGAACGTATTCAGGAACGGTCGACACCACCCCGGAATCTGGAGACGGATGGGCCGAGAGGTCTGTTCGGCCAGGATTTTGTGTTACATTGCATGCTCAAGGCGTCCCCACGTTTTCTGAGTTGGATTTATCGGGTAGGAGAACCAAGATCTTGGTTCTCGCTTCCACCGATCGACCGACATTCAGCCCATCACTTGGGATGTCGGAGCCGATTTTCGACCAGCCAAAGCTTCGACATGAAGCAACACCCCTAGAGCAGTTCCCTCGGTGCCTGATACAGGACAAATGATATCGGTGGAGAGACACCTCAGAGAATTGTGGCAAAAAACCGGATGGCCTTCTTAGGCGTTCTTCCGCCACAACTAATGGACGGGGCTGCAACGGCGGACCATCGTCCCCCGAATTCCGCTTTCGAGCATCGTGCGTGGATTACCCCGCGAACGGAACCACAACGCAACGCTAAGCTTTACTCTGCTCCTTTTCTTGAAAAAGTCAAAACTATTAAGGGGGAAAAGACGTCCAAATTCTCGACGGGCTGTCATGCTCCTGGTTCAATTCAAGTCAATGGTTCCACAGCTCTGCGGGGTCTCGTCGATGCAAGTGGCTGGTTGCTGTTGACTGTTGCCCCTCCGGCTTCCGCAGCTCGCGACCACGGGAAGGTCAGCCGATCGAAATGCGCAATTGACAGTGATTCGCCAGAGCTCAACCTCTGGCCCAGGACGAGACTGGACGCGGCTTACGGTTTGTGGAGACGGACACGCAAGCCGGGGAGGAGACGCGAGGAAAAGAGCCTCGATCTTTGCTCTCTCTTTCTTTCATCTCCTGCAATTTCCATGTTGTTGATTTGTCAACAATAACTCTCGAGAAGTCTTCCATAATTATCGTGGTCAAAGCCCTCGTCATGTTTATCGTTTTTGCTGTCTTTCTCATTCTGGTTGAGCTTATTGCCCTCGTTTACCTCTCAACCTTCAGAAAGATCTCACAAGTTGACAGCGACGGCTTCACAGAGATCCGTCAGGTATTCGGTGACCCTTCCAGGTATGACTATATTCCCAATACGCCTCTTATCTGCGGGATCCCCCGTGCCAACGATCACTTCTTTAGGAGCCGTTCGACTTCAGACGTGATGTCCACGAGAGGAAAGCTCGTTCTGTTTCCAGCTGTTGAGCCCCGAACGGGAGGATCCGCGAAGAACTCCTCGACCATGAACAGGTTGGCGCCGATCTGAAACGGAGCTGTGACAATGCCGCCTTGCGCCGCGGGTGAATCGTTGGAGACGGTGCCGAGATGCTCGGCCGACCTCCAGCCGTCCTTAGAGCGCAATACAGTAATACCCTTGGCATTCTCAGAGACTAGGAGTACCTTGCCGTCGTACCTTGGAGGAAAGTAGATGGCGTCGGTCAAGTCCAGCGCCGTGTTTGGCGTCCGAGGTACGAGCTCTGGCTTTCCCTTGCTGTCCCTCATGTTGAAGCGGTAGATCTGACGGTCCTCGTTGTTGTTTGACAGCAAGGTGTCTCCCGTGGCTGCGAGCCCCGCAAAGCCAAAGTTTGTCGGGACGATCTGCGCAGGCAGGAACCACGGTTCGAGGATTGCGCCCGCGCGGTTGACCTTGAGGATGGTGCCTGGGAATGAGCCAACGATGTAGGTATTCCCCCGAGGGTCATGTTCGATATCCTGAAAGCCGGCGTATTGACCCCTTGATACAGCGGTGATGTTCTTGTTCCAGAGGACACGCTTCTTGGCCGGATCGTATTTGATGATGAAGTTGTCGCCCGATATATCTCGGCCACCGGTGTTGAAGGGGGCGGCTGCGTCGACGACGACAGAGACGAGCCTGCTTTGCGGATCGACTTCGACTCCGCCAATATGAAGAGCGGGATTGTGCGTGATGCCATCGAACATGATGATGTCAAGTATCGCGTCCTTGTAAGGGTCATAGACCACAACGCTAGCATTGAATAAGGACCTAATGCCATCAGTTTTGATTTTTTTTTTTCGGTTGGTAGAGTGCTCGTACCCAAAGTAAACTATAAAATTGTTGACGTCCCAGTCCGCATTTTCGGGGTATAATTGAAGTTGATTGACGATAAAGCTTCCCTTCGTAAACGGGGGGCAAGTGCTGTGCGGTTTGAGAGTGGCTTCGATGGTCTTCGAAAAGGCTGCCAAAGATAACAGAAGCCTTGCTGCCGCTCTCCATGCGCTCATTTCCACTCATGGAGTGCCAGGGACTGGATCTCTCAGGAAGCAGGCAATCGGGTTGGCGCTCAGGAATGGAAGCAAGCTCGACTGTCGTTCTTCGGGATATCGATGAAAGCCATGGGAGCCGGAAGACTTTGAAGCGCGAAAGAATTTAAAGGTAAGGCCAGAGATGAGAAACGAACGGTGCTAGTACTTGGGATTCATCTGTGCTGGTCGCGGTCAGCTCTCCAACTGTTGAGACGGACTAGGTGACATGATGATCGACTTCACGCTCTGTACGAGTAAGAAGAGATGGAACGGAAATCCGGGTTTTCTAGCAGATATTATTAGCAGGCTTCCAGAGTCATCAATCGTGCATCTGGAGATGGTTCCAGTGTGGCCGGGAGTTCATTCAAACCAAGGCAGATGGAACCTCTGGTGGAAGGGAGAACCATGGATGGCAGCCTTGTTACCGGCAAATTCCCAGAACTATAGCATCGGCAGTTAAGCTAGATGTAGAATTTGGGGTTTGAATGACAGGTCGCGGGTATTGACATCGGCAGCGGCGAGACATTCCGAGTCGACGGCAGTTTGGGACGAGACCGTGCCTCTCGGCGCCCATGACAACGAAGTGCAGTCAACGTCGGCATAGGAGACATTGCTCCTGAAAGACCCATGCACTGTCGAAGCGATCTCGACATGGCACTCAAAGTGGGAGCGTCGGCAGGAAGTTCCCGAGAAAGGGCAACTCTCAGGGATGGCGAAGACTGCGAAAACTCACACGGCGATGCTGTCGCCAATAGCAGCGCTGCCGCCTGGTTGCCGCCATGTGGGCGCCAGGATGTGGTGTTCGAACTTGTCAGTGGGATCTGCACGAGAGGCCGACGAAAGATACGCGAAGGTTCGCGATTTGTCCAGAATGATTTGCATATATAATAGTCTTTCAGCGAGCAAGGAAATATCCATGATTGACTCACGATGTTGTGGAGAGGAAGACGAACCAGGGGTACTTGCACTTGCCACTAGATCTACAACTTCAAAGTTCCACCTAGGTTCCCATCCATCCAGCCTATCAGATATCTGAACCTTCGGGCGACAGCCCCACTTAGGACCTCGCTAGGTTGACCTAATCAGGACACGCTAGGCAAGTGGATGCCATCGGCGCTAAGGAGCCGAGCCGCGGGGGTACCTGGGTACCTAACCGCTTGACCGCCTTTGTCTCCGCGCCCGTTCCTACCCTTGATACCCTATTTCAACGAGTCCGATCTACCCAATCATCATGACAGTCACTAGGTACAGAGTAACAGTCGCAGTCGTTATATATTCTAAGGAATTCTCCATACGACTTTTTATAAGACTGTCGGCATATCAAACTCTAATGCCCAACCTCCAGATACCTTACACCGCACGCACCCCGGCTTGCGGTCCAGACTCGAGAACACCTTACAAATCGGGCGGGTTTCACCGCGAACCTTGAACAGGAGCTAGCGCCAGTTCCTTCTTGCCTTGGGGTCGTATCACCGTGTGGTTTCTGCACAGGCCGCGGCATGATCTCTCAAGCACGTGGATGGACTTGTCTTTGGCACTTCATTTCGTGATCGCTGACTGACCATCGTCAGCCAAGCCCGTTTGTTTCGTTTCGCGGCATTCCTTTGTCAAGCGTGGGAGCCGTCTTGAAAAGCTTACTTTCACTCCCGCTTCCACTGCCCGCCATGGAGGCTTCTGTGGCAGATACCGGACGGCCCTACGCATGATGTGGCAGGGCCTTATCTCCGGCTGGTCAAAATCGTTTAGAAGAGAGCCTTGTCAACGCCAGACACTGGGCCCGAGGGTTACCACCGTGCTACGAGGGAATCCGCAGCGCCGTTTAACCTCTGTCCATATCTCTACGAGCGTCCATTCTTGAATCCACGGCGACAGATCGTCTGCAGGCTGACCGCCAGAACACACGATGCAACGTCAATATCAGCACGACGCCATCTCGACGCTGTCGCACGACCTGCGTCCAGGTGGCCATACGGATAAACGCCTCGCATTTCGTCCCAAGACATGGCGCCGCCCAATGTCACGTTGACCCTCCCTCGCCAGTTGTTCGCTGGCTCTAAATGCTACAAATGTCGTCCGTTCTGTCTCGTTCGATACACAAGCCCGAGCGGGCTGCTACTCGTAGATTCCTCGACTCGCCGCTCTCAAATATTGTCTTTTCTCCTATCCAGCTGGTGCAACTGCGACGTCAGGCGCCAGATTGCTTGAGAGCATACCCGCGTAGCTGACGTTTCAAGCGTCGGTTTGCCAGTAGAGCGCCGGGTACACGAAAAGATCTGCAATGCAGCGGGGGAGTACTATCGAGGCCGCCGCCTCCGACGATGAAACGGTCGTGGTAGTTCAGGACGGCGTTGCTCTGAATGCTGCCGGTCACAGGGACCAGCTGTCGCGACAATATGGCTTCCTCGGGCTCGCCAGCATGGCTCTCACCGTCGACAACGCCTGGATTGCTCTTGGCTCGTCCATCTCTGTATCCATCCGTGAGTACAGGTCGAGCCTTCATCGGCACGTCTTCGTACCGAGCTGTAATTAATCTCCAGGTAGTCAATGGTGGCCCACCTGGTATCATCTACGGTCTGCTGGTCGCCGTTTTCTACTACACCCTTATCGGTTTAAGTTTGTCGGAAGTGAGTAGCGGCATATGCCTTTCTCTGGCACCCAAGATATCTACGACTCACTTCTAACGCGCCTTTCAGCTCGCCTCGTCAGTGCCCACAGCCGGTGGCGTATATCACTGGGCAACTATTGCGGGTGGTCCTCGATGGGGACGGGCTCTGGGCTTCTTCACCGGGTGCGTACATGAACCTCTTCTCCCTCGCTGGATATGATACTGACGTGTATCCCCTTAGATGGATCAACTTCTACGGCTGGATGTTCTCCCTGGCCTCGCTCATACAAATCACGAGCAACATCGCCGTGAGCATGTACGCGGTGTACAACTTTGACACTTACACCAGCGAGCCTTTCCACGTGTACGTCGGCTACCTCATCATCCTCTGGGGCTCCGCCGCATTCCTCGTCTTTGGCAACAAGTACGGCCCGCAAACCCAGCATGTGGGCACCTTCTTCGTCCTTATCGGTGGCGTGGTTACCATCATCGTCCTGGCCACCCTGCCCAAGCGCCACGCAAGCAATCACTTCGTGTGGGCATCTTTCGACGAGAACAACGTGACGGGCTGGCCGGGCGGTATGGCCTTTCTATTAGGCGTCCTCAACGGTGCTTTCACGATCGGAACCCCCGACTTGGTCACCCACATGGCCGAGGAGATGCCGCATCCGAAGAAGGACCTGCCAAAAGCCATCATGTTGCAGATCTTCCTGGGTTTTGTCTGTAAGACATCTCTCATGATTATCGCGTAGAATTCATACTGACCTGGCAAATCAGACGCCTTCTGCTTCGCCGTCGCTCTATCATACGCGATCACGGACATCACCGCCCTGCAGGGCGGCTTCAACTCGTTCCCGCTGACCAACATCTACGTCCAAGCCACAACCAGTGCCGACGGCATCCGGAACCCCGGCGCCGCCTTCGGGCTTCTCTTCATCATGCTTGGCTGTACTGTGCCCTGCTGTCTGGGTCTCATGTTGACAGTAAGCCCTATCCTTACCCACCTCGTTAGATTCAAGACAACTCCTCGAGTACCGTACTCATTGGATCCACAGGTTTCTAGAACGTACTGGGCGCTGGCCAGAGACAACGCGGTCCCTTTGTCAAACCTGTTTGGACGAGTCAACGAGCGACTCAGCTGCCCCATCTGGTCGACCTTGTTCGTCGGTGAGTTTGCCGGAATATTTGGCCCATAACCGTGCTTACTTTTTAATCCTAGGCGCCGTGGCCACCGGCTTAGGGGCCATCCCACTCGGCAGCCCTACGGCCTTTCTCGCGCTGGCGGGGTCCTTCATCATCCTGACCTCCGTATCGTACGCCATCCCCTTCGCGGCCAACATGATCTCCCGCCGGAAGTACTTTCCCCGGGGACCATTTTACCTTGGTAAGGCAGGCTACGCCATCAACGGTCTCGCGGTGCTCTTCATCGCCTTCTTCGATATCCTCTTCTGCTTCCGTGCGTCTCTTACCCCTCTTCCCTGGTTGTAGTTCTATAGAAGAGAAGCTTACACAGCATCCAGCTTTCGTCCTTCCTGCCACTGAAGCGGGCATGAACTGGAGCAGCGTGATACTGGTCGGCACGGTCGCGGTCACGGGTCTCTGGTGGACGGTGCACGCCGTCAGGCACTACCCCGGCCCGAAGGTGATGGCCCTGTACATCCACACGGATGGCGTGGCATGCGAGACGACAGAGAAAGGCGCAGCAGCAACAGTAACGGCCACAGAGGTCAAGGTGACAGAGGCGGCTGCTACTCTGAAACAAAAGCAGTCAAACACCATGCCTTGACCGTGTAGGTTACCTTGTGGGCTTCCACTCTCGATTTTCGTCAAAGGATGTTGCTAGTCACAACTTTGGGGATGCTATGGTAGCCATAGACAAAAGCCTCATATGCAAGCCCACAACATAATTCACGATTCTCACTGTTGCCTCACAATTGGGCATACCTCTCAGAATTCATAGCCCAGTTTATAAGAAAGAGCAACAGTGCTGACGGATCATAAAGAAAGAACAGACCGGCACCGACCACGGTCACAGTGACTGGCGCAGTAAAACATAGTCGTACAAAGACACATTCTGAGAACTAGAACAAAATACGTACAAAGCCCAGGCCAAAATCAAGGGCCACTGGATATCTCAAACATAGCCAAGAGCCCATGGAATTCCCCCGCTATCCGGCTGAAGCCAGCATGCCGAGAAGAAGCCTAAACCTCTTTCACCCAAATCCAAGCTAGGTAGTCTTTCTACCTGAAAGCAATGATTGCCAAATCAAAGCTGCATAATATGATGAGCATCCAACTCCGAAGGCTTGGCGTTGCTCCCGTTCCTGCGACCAAGAATCGAGTTCGCCTCTGTGACCCATGCTGGGACCGGTCCTAAGTCGGAGGAAAGAGGCTGGTCCTCCTCAAAATCGCCAGCAGCCTCAAACGATGGCTGCTCGGCTCCCATGAATACATCCTTGCCGTTGGCTTTGATGGGGCCAGTGTCCGCCTGCTGTTGCTTCACAGGCATCCTAGGATTCTATCCAGGACCGTGTACCACAGCGGCAGCCATGTCACCTTTAAAGCCGAGAAACTCGCCCTTCGGACCCCACGCTCCCTGTCCATTATCCTTTGGCTGGATGGTCGAGATGTCCTGCTTAGTCTCGAGGTCGACTGCAATGACCTTATTGTCAGGGCCGAGCCTCAGCAGCGCCATGGGGACGGGTTGCCCGTTGTACCGGTCGATCTTGCAGATGTAGCGACCAACCTGAAAAGGACCGGGGTGGCCAAAGCTGAAGAGCGATCGAGCAAGGCGCATTTGGTTATGGATTACATCGTACAGTTCACCGAGGACCTGGTGATTATCCCTTGGTGGCGCTGGCAGCGGTGGACCCCTCCTGCTGCGAGGAGGTTGGCGGAACGGATCCTCCATGCCTGTCTCGCGGACCGGGCTGCTTGACATGATGGCCCCGGACTCATAGCGGCGTGGGGTTTGGTTGGCATCAATCGTTCGTCCAGTACTTGGGGTGTTTCCTGGAGATAGAGGCAGGCCGTTGTATAGAGGCGTGGGGGGGCATAGTGCGGCCGGATCTCTCGTCTTGCGCAGCTTCTGAGGGGTTCGAACTGTGACGATGCTTGCTCTTTGGTTGCTATCGGTATCTGAGAAATGAAACCAAATAGGACAAGAAGTCAGTAGATGTTTCATAGGTAATGTCAAGGTGGTTTTGTGAATATTTCATACAAAGACAGGCTTGGACGCGTCCGGACGAGAGCGCGGCCGTCATAGGATTCTGCGCTGGTCGGCCAGATGGACTGTAGAATGTTCTGTGGGCTTTTCATGGTCAGTTACACTACGATTTCATCCGAGGTCTGGGGATTAGAGACTTACGCGACGATGCGTATGCATGTTGGCTTCTTGGGGTCGCAGCCCTTGGAGGCGTCTGGGTTGCGAAAAGACGGCGCGGCAGAAGCCCATCAAAAGCGTACGTATTGTGGGGAGGAAAATCACGAGGATCGTAGTGCTGAGCCATTGCGTAGATGTCATCCATCGGAGGGAGATCCATATCGAAGTAGTTACTGTCGACGGGTTGCTGCGGCGTGTTTCCACTTCGGTCTGTAGTCTTGTCGTCTGGGATACCATCGCCTGCCGTCTTGTCGCCTCGGACCCTATCATCTGGGATCTTGAGGCCATCGCGAATTTCGTCCGCTCGGTGCTGTATCTGAACTTCGGCACAGTAGTCCGGCATCTCGAGATCTGAGCGAATGGCATCGGCGCGTTGTTGGATTCGGAATTCAGGCTCTTGGTCCAGGTCCATGGTGGAGTGGCGGAAAGAACGGGTGGGAGGATGGGTAAACGAGGGTGGGGAGATGCAAATAATTCCCTGTGAAGTCGATGATTTTTTTTCTCGGATCACATACCGTTGCTCGTACTGCGTGCTAAAGTGGGCGAATATACAATTGCTTTCTGAAGTCGACGGCGCTGACGAGATCTGGAAAAGGTGGCCGAGGTTGAGAGGGGACAAGGGCTGAAAGAGGTAGGTAGGGGAAGGCAGGAGGATGAGCCCAGGCTTAGGTAGGTAGTTACGTTGCCTTGGTACCTAGGTGTCTCTGGTAGCCCTCTTTCCTTAATCAACAAGTGAATAAGGCAAGAGCATCCTTATTTTTGCAGTGTTGGTCGTGGGAGAACTTTTTCCATCCCAACAGGGCAGGCGGGCGGTCTCTGACTATTCCGCGCCTGCAATTTTTTGGTACGAGTCTCTTTGACAGTCTCCATGGCCAGGTACGATGCAGACGACTTCCAAAACCTCTCAACAGTCTTGCGAAGAATTAAACAGGCTTCTGCTGTGCCTCACAGGTGTCTGTGAAAGAGAAAAGTAGGAGGCATATCAGTATCAGATATCACACTTGGGCAACAGCTTTACCACACTGCCTTGCTCATTAAAGCAGGTAGTCCTAGATATGAGACAACACAAGTTGACAACCATACGTCATTGGTAGTGCAGTTTGAAGTCTCGACATGGATGCTATTCATTATTTTCTCTGGAACCGATGCATACCCTAAGTGACTACTAATGCAGCTCCGCAAAGGATAGCCATCATATCTCTCGCCCCGGATTTTGGATTACTCTCAAAGCTCAACCATCATAACCTTGCGGTGTGTTGCCCCTCAAGCATCACAAGGTAACTCAAGCAGCCCTCGGAGCTCAGAACTTGGGCGGCGCCGGTCCTGGCGCCGGTGCCGGCGGTGGCGACCCGGTGCTGTTGCTAGGCGTCGCCGTGCCGTTGCTCATTGACGTGCCGTTGCCGGGAGGCTCGGGCATGGGCTTGGGCTCGGGCTCGGGCTTGGGCTTCGGCTTGGGCTCGGGCTTGGGCTCGGGCTTGGGCTCGGGCTTGGGCTTCTCGCCGCCGCCGCCGCCGCCTTCGCCCTTGCCGCCGCAGCCCATGGCGAAGAGCTCGATCTCGGCGCACTTCGCGCCCTGACCGTCCTTCTTGTAGATGTTGAACTGCTGGTTCTCGGCCTCGCACTGGAAGAAGCGCGTCTGGTCCTTGAACTTCACCTTGCCGTCGCAGCCGACCTCGAAGCCGGCCTCCGGCTGCTGGCCAACGTCGCACTGCAGAGTCTCGGTGGGAGCTTGATAGAGAAGTCGTCAGTGTTTCGTCTCAATGTCGTCAGGGGTGAGACGGGGTACTTACGAGTCCACCAGCAGCCTCGCTTCATCGAGTCGATGACCTCGCCGCGGTCCATGCGCAGCTTGACCGGCTCGAGACCGATCCGGAGCTGGCCGCTCTCGAGCTGGCCGACGGAGCCGGACACGGAGCCCTTGGCACGGAAGCTGAACGACTTGCACTCGGTCAAGCCGCCGCCTCCTTTGCCGCCGCCCTTGCCGCCGCCCTCGCCCTTGCCACCACCCTCACCTCCTTTTCCTCCGCCCTCGCCGCCTTTGCCTCCGCCCTCACCTCCCTTTCCTCCGCCCTCGCCGCCCTTACCTCCACCCTCGCCTCCTTTTCCTCCGCCTTCACCTCCCTTGCCTCCGCCCTCACCTCCCTTGCCGCCACCTTCACCCCCTTTTCCTCCGCCACCACCGGCGGGGCATTCGCCTCCCTTCTCACCTCCCTTCCCACCTCCTCCGCCGCCGGGGTTGTGGTCCGCCGGCAGGATAGTATTCGGGTCGTCCCTGGGGACGAGGGCAAGAGCGAGAGAGCTCGTCGCCAGGGAGACGACAGTGATTAAAGACAGGCGCATTTCGTCTTTCTAAGGAAGAATGTGACAAAAATGGGCGACCAACGAACGTCGGTGACAGGAGTTTTTGTTTTGGTGGTGTGCTTTTCTTCTGTTTCTTTATTTTTCTCAATGGCTCTTTTCGCCGGGAGGGTATAAGTCCCGTCTTCAAGATGGAAAAAGAAAAAAGGAGAAGACTTGGTCTCTTGTGTGAATCCTTATCGGACTGTCGATGCAAAAGCGAATGCTGCAGACCTCGGACTGTAAGGAAGAAAGAAAAAAAGGATACAGCATACTTTTTCCCGATCTGGAGGTAGGACACCATGAAGTCTTTTTATCTTCGGAAGCTTTTGCCAACCCCTCAAAGCTTCTCGCGCTACCCCTCCTCCTTTGCCGTACCTGAGAAAGGGGGGGCATCGCTGCGAACACGAAGGAAAGTCTCTTCGTCTGACTAGCTGGATGAGGCAGGAAAGAGGATTCTCTCCGGATGGAGGAGGGGGGCTGGCGAGTCGGACGGCGTGCCCGACAGCGAGCATGATCACGAATAAGTCGCGAGGGTCTGGGCAGAAAATCAACACCATCGCCATCATCACGAACCAACCAACGCCAGCACCCAGCCAAGACACGGAAAAAAAACAAGAATCATGAACTCCAAAACATCGGATACACGGTCCTCCCACGTGGGTCCCGAAGTCGGACATCCCTTTCACCATGTAAGGAACGTATTATGCAAAAGGCAACTTCAGACGAGGCGGACTCATCGAGATGCGACGCCGAGAAGGGGGAAAAGGTGCGCCAAGCTACGCAAGTAGAAGACCATCGAATCAGAGAAGCTGGCGAGGATCTCACTTCTTCCGAGGAGCCGGCCAGTTTCTGGGATGCACACGACAGGAAAAGGGGCAAGAAGAAACAAAACAGAACCGCGAGAAACTCTCCCATTACTCAGTCAACGTCGTGAGAACTCTAAATCTCCCCATAAAACATATCCACTCGGTCTCAGCTGCTCGACTTCCTCGTCGCCTTCCGGCTTCCTTTCAAGGGTCTTCGCCGCGGAGGCCGGCCGCGAGGCGAACGGCAGGCGACGAAACCACGAACCGGGGGAAACGAAACAAAGTTTTCGTCGACGAATCGAAAGCTGGGACGACCACAAACACGGAAACAACGGACGGAAACGATAAACTTTTCGTCGGCAAATCAATTTTCTTGTTTCTAACTGATGACACAAGTCATTTGCTTGACTGACTGCTCGCTGGTGAGCGTCTTCCCGTTTCTATACGGAACATTTCTGCCGGGGGGTATCAATGAGACCTGTCACCTCAAGTCACAAAGCCGGTTGTTAACAGACACAGAGCAGATAAACTCTGACAGTCGTCACGGGTATCATACGATATCACACGCTGAGCTCGACCTTCAAGAGCCTCAGTGAGGCCTCGGAAGATACCTTGCAGCTGAAGGCAAGTGCTGAGCGGCGACGGGAGGAAGAAAACAGTGGCCAGCGCTCTGCTCCGGACGGGCCACACCGCCGGGTCGCCAAGAGCTTCCGGGCTCCGGTTAAGCTGGTTACGGATGGCCCTGCCCTGTGCTCAAGTGTTTTCATACCTAGAGAAACATGCACGCGCAAGAAATCCCGACTCCTGACGGGCACATCCTGGGCTTCGGACGTTGCCCCTGAGTCCGGGGGCCCCGCTGAGTTGTTTCTGATTTCTTCCACCTGAGTAGGTGATGCTGCCGAAACTTCGGCGGCGCAGCGGATGAACATCATTTAGCGTTTGGGGCTTCATGTCTTTCTCTTCTTGGCCGTGGCGCTTCTCGTGGTTCTCGTGCTCCGGTCCGAAATGGCCCGGACCGACGTGTTGTAGCTCGTCTCCGAGGCTGCACCGTCACCGTTCTCATTGCTGCTGGCAGAGCCTTCGTCAGACTGCTCGCCCAGAGAGATCATGTCATCCGAGGCTTCACCAGCACCTTCGGACGCCTCAGCCAGGGACTTGTCACCCTCGGCCTCGTCGTCGTTAGATCCGAAGCCCTCAAAATCACCGTCTTCTTCCTCTTCCTCTTCGTCGCTGTCATCACCAGCAACAGTGGAAGGTCCCATTGACGTATCGGGCATGCTCTCGGCATCATCCCGCTTGCGCTTCTGGGGCATCTCTCCGAGCCGGCCGCCACGACCCTCGATACCCTCGGAGGTCTGGGCCTCCGGGTCAACGGGGGCAGGAGTGAACCAAGGGATCTTGCCGCGCATGAAGTCGTTGAGGACCATCTTGGCAACACCGTCCAGATCAGGCTCTCCCTTGCGGAGGAGACGACCGCCCTTTCGAGCAAGCATCTCCAAGAACTCCAGGTGGTTCTTCCAGCCCTTGAGCTCGTACGTCCGCTCCATGTGATGGGTCTTGACCTTCTCGAGTACAGCGGGGATGTACTGCTCAGGGTGTTCAACGTTCTCGACACGAACAACACCACGGAGCAGCAGGTCCTGAGGAGTGTCGGTCTGGGACGGCGGGACGATACCGGGGCAGTCAATCATGTCTATGGAAGTCAGTTCATGCACGGTATACCGAAGACGTGGAAAACTTACAGATCTTCCTGGTGAGAGTGATGTACTGCCAGACCTTGGTTTCACCGGGAATAGGCGCGACAGTGGCAACCTTCTTTTTCCTCAAGGTGTTGACGATACTGCTCTTGCCGACGTTCGGGTAGCCAATCAGACCGACGGCGATCTGCTTGCGGTCGCTGTGGAGCTTGGCGAATTGCCTCAGAAGCTCAATGAGACTGCCCTTGCCGAAGGGGTTGGTGATGCTAGAGTGCATCGCGAGGGTAGGCCTCTCCTTGGAAAAGTAACGCACCCAGCGAGCCTGTGTCAAGTTAGTCTCTGGCGCAACTAAACAACGACACAGAAATTGTGTGGAAAGTATGTATGCTTCGCTACTAAGAAATACCGCCATGTAGAGGCTCGGAAGAGCACTGGCAGACTTCAACTCAAAGTGATGCAATTTCGTCTCATGATGGGAGATCCAAAACGGATCCCATCAGCCTTGATCCAAGGACCAAGACAGCGAGACGACCCTCGATATTCCCAGCGTGTAACGGAGAACCTTCCATTGAAAGCGACAACAAGTGTGCGAAAGGATTCCTGACAAAACGACTGGGGTCTGAAAGAAAAGGAAACATTGGAAGAAAATGACAACTTACGGCAACGGTGGTAGGGACCAAGTCCGTCTTGTTCAGAACGAAGATCAGGTGCTTGTGAGGCGCCTCCTCCCTCAGGTACTTCTCAACACTCCTGCAGCGCGTGCCCAAGGGGTCACGGGCGTCCAGGACGTGGATGACGACGTCGGAAGAGTCGAGCACACGGTACAGCTCGTTCCAGATACGCTTGCTCTGACCCTTGTTGAAAATGGGCTCGATCGACATGGTAACGTGACCCTCGTCCTCGGCGTTCTCAGCCGAGCCCGAGTTGCCACTGAGCAGCTTGGCCTGCTCGAGACGCTCGTTGTACGTGTCCAGGCTCTTGTCCGCATCGCCGGCCAGATCCATGATGCTGCTGGCGCCAATCTTGACACGCTTGCGCTGTGCTTTGGGGCCGAACGTGTCCCCGAAAGAAGACGTCTCGATGGTCATCTTGGCCTGGTGCTCCTTGAGGCCGTTGATATCGGAACCGTCCTTAATCAGCGACATGGGAAGCTTGTTGGTCTTGAGAAGGACCTTGTAGGGGTCGGCGGCCTTCTCGGCCATGGCGCCACGGAACTCCGTCAACGCCTGCTGGGAGATAACGCGGGTGTTGTTGAACCACTTGCGGTTGGGCTCGATCCGGGCGTTGGGGATCTCACGACTCTGGAACGAGGCGTCCTTGGTGATCTCGCCATCGGCGTTGCGCTGGGCCTTTCCATCTTTGAGGATGTTCAATTGCCTCACCCGCTTGGCAGAGCTGCAAAGGGCTTGTCAGAAAAAATGTCCCAAGGCGGCGACTGTGGAAGCGTGATGGACGCGTCTTACCGGTAGAAATTTTCGCCCTTGACCTTGACATTGCCCATGCCATCGCCGGTCTTGCCCTGGCGGACCTTGCGGTTCGCCTCCTTCTTGCCGGTACCCATCTTTGACCGCGAACTCGCCCAGTCGTAAAACTTGAAGTGTAGAGGAAAAGGGACTGGGCAGGAGCTGGAGTCGGTGAGTTGAAAAGGAGGACTGAGAGAAGGAGGTTGGCTCGCGCAAGCTAAAGAAGATCTTTCTGCGCTGGTGGGGGCATTGGGAATTTTTTAGCGGAGCTGCTGAAATTTTTTGGGGACTTCGGGTCCAAAACGCGCCGTAGCGCCGACACGCCAATCAAAACTGTCAAAAGTGCCTCCGCACCTGCGTCTTCACATTCACCCCGGTGTGGTATGCTGTGAGCTCAAATCTGCCACTCAACCGATCTCGAATTCGTGCCACGCCGGCGTGTCTCTATCGCGCCCTGGACACCGTCGAGAAATTCTCAGGTCCATGATCCCAAACCGCCAGCCGGTTGCTTCTCGAGCCCCAACGACCCCGTCCTCGACCTCGCTCCTCTCTCCACGCCTCGCGTCGTCGACCTGGCAGTCGCCTCCCTGCCGAAAATGT
Source organism: Colletotrichum musae (assembly GCA_027406025.1). Taxonomy (NCBI): domain Eukaryota; kingdom Fungi; phylum Ascomycota; class Sordariomycetes; order Glomerellales; family Glomerellaceae; genus Colletotrichum; species Colletotrichum musae. The sequence goes on from JANVYC010000004.1 coordinate 6,143,312, forward strand.
CCGCAAGATGCTCCTGCACGCGCCTCGCGCGCCTCCCCCCCGCCGCTAGATCCAGCGTCAACGTCACACGACCCTTCTCGACCACGAGCGCGACCTTGAAAGTGCCCCCTCAGTCTCCCGCCTGGATCCAGGTCCCGCAGCCGCCCCAGTCGCAAGCCTCCGAGGTGAAGAATCCCAAGGTGAAGGGAACCCTCCCCGTGCCTCGCGATCCTTTCCCCGTCAGGGACGCCGACCGCAAGACCCGGCCCGAGTACATCGAGGCGACCATGCCCAAGGCCTCGAACGAAGCTTCCAAGCGGCCCGTCGCTCCCGGCTCCCGCGAAGAGCACCGCCGCCGCATGGCCGAGAACCGTCGCGAGAACCTCGAGACCGCCCTGAAGGGCCTCTACCAGCGCAAGCAGAAGCACGTCGAGGCCATCAACGCCGTCTCTAAGCGCCGCCTGCGCGACCACCAGCGCGCCGCCAACGCACCGGAGCGCGAAGACGACGTCTTGACTCGCAGCTCGATCCTCTCCACCCTGGCGAAGACGCAAGCAGTCCAGCCCGACCCCCTCCGTTACGAACGAGCCGCGGAGAGCAAGGCTAGAACCGCCGCCATCGCCCACCAGAAGAGCGAGGCCAAGCAGGATGCGCTGATGGAGATGTACATCAACGCCTCTGAGTTCATCGTGAGCGAGGAGGATCTGGAAAGCGAGGTGGAGAGACTCTTCGCCGAGGACTACTGGAAGCGCCAGGGCAAGTCTATGGCCCACGATGCCGACAACGCCTGGGACGTGTGGGGACACCCCCCGACGTTGCAGAGCATGATGGACGAGATGTTGAGGAAACAGCAGAGTGCCATCAACTTCCAGCAGAGCGAGCAAGACAGGACTGTCAAGAGGCAGAAGGTGATTGCCGAGGAGTTGACGGGCGGCAAGATGCACTAAGGGCTACCACCGCAATGGACCGCTGGACAGCGCGGAGCCGGCTGCGCTGGCCAGATGTATCACAAAAGTGTATTGGCTCTGTAAAATCTCACATCTTACGGTGGCTTGGATCAGAGAGCATCGTCAGGTCTTTACGCATCGCCATGTCACAACCGGGGAGCAAAGCTGCCTGGGGCGCACAAGTCAACTTGTACTACTATAAATTCTTTGTAGCATTATAAAAGCCACCAATATCAAATTATCAAAAGACACGTCCTCCAGCGCCGACGAAGAAAGACCCCATATGCACATTGACAAGATAATTGCCATTGGGAAAGGAAACTGCTGTATGTGGCTCTGTGTGTTCTCTATATGAAAACGACCGAAGCCGCCACAGTTGTTGCGCGGGCGGTCTCAAGGCTTTCGTATTCGTACATTGTATAACCATAAAATGCCTCACTTGCCGACAGGCGTCAGCTCATATGCTTCACCTCTTCTCTACGAGGAGGATGTGCATGGCGGCGTAAGCCAGGAAGAGGAAGACGAGGCCGAAGACGCCGAGGCTAACAACGTCGGTCCACAAGGCGTCGTTGTTGAAACCAAAGGAGCTCAAAATTGCTGCTCCGGGAACGGTGATGTCCAGACCGTACTTCTTGTCCACCAATGTAAGCTGGAGGACTTCATTCACAATAAGCGACTCGAATCCGTAGTGGAAGATGGAGAGAGTCTGAAGCCACAGAGCGGCCTTCGGGATCGCGTTGTGGTTCAGCAGCAAGCCGGCAAAGAGCAAGCTGAACAACATGACCAGACTGCCGATCAGGTTGGCAACGCCGCCATCCTTGCAAATAATGCCAATAAAGAGGCAGATAGCGGCAGCGGCGAAGTTGAAAAGAACCAGGACAAGAATGAACTTGAAGAAGTGGCCGGCGTCCGGGACAAGTCCAGTCATGGGGTAGATAATGGCGCCCATGAGGAGAGGCGGGATTATTCTCAGCGGAATAATGTCGAACAAAATCTTGGCCGCGAAGTACGTGATGGGATGGTAGTAGCCATTGGCTCGTTCACGAACGAACAAGAGCCTCTCCGTGGCGAAGACGTTCAGACTGGTCAAGGTGCTAAAACCGAAAAGAGCCAGAAGGAAGAAGAATAGACCCAGACGGTTCTGGAAGCCCGGAATGTCGTCAGTAAGCCCGTAGAAGAGATATCCGGAGAGAACGGCGAGGAGAATCGCGATAGCATAGTGCGTCAGCATCAGAATAGGGTTCCTGTAGAGGTTCTTCCACGTGCGCTGAGACAGAATGATGAACTGGCGAGTGTAGCCCACACGAGCGTAGCCTTTTCCGATGGCGCTGATATTGATGTTCGGACCCTCTGGGCTGTATCCATTCGCGTTTTGTCCGTTAGCGCCCTGAGCAGCGGTGATGGACTGTTGAATCTCGTCATGCGTAGATCCAGCGATATCGGATTCCGCAAATGATCGAATCAGAACGTCGAGGCCGGTACCAATGTAGGCGGCGGGGGGCAAGTCGTGGGGGTCTTCGACGTGAATCGAAGGAACAAAGCTGGCAGGCTGGTTCTGTAGCTTGTAAGAACCGATATCCTCTCCGCCGGCGTCAGAAGAGGCCGCAGTCTCCACATTGTTCTTGCGCCGAGTGTAGAGTTCCCGTTCTTGACGAACTTTGACCGAGTCCCGACGTGTGTTCTTGGGCCGTGAAGAAGAAGACTCAACGCCGCTGTCGTCTCCAATACTTCCAGAGATGCTGGCGATCGACTTGACGGCTGTCGTGCTGCTAGGTCCCAGGCTCGCGACTTCAGCATTGAGCGTACCATCATCCTCGGAGGTGGTAGATCCAGCATGCATGGTAAGGTCCACCAGATAGTCGGCAATGTTGAAACCAGGGGGGCAGGAGTAACCGATGTGGTCAAAGTAGCCTTGGCACTGGGAGAAAGGACCCGAATACACTGTCCCTCCCCGAGCCAGCAGAATCAGTCTGTCGAACAGAGCCACGATGTTAGATCTCGGCTGGTGAATCGTGAAGACAACGGTACGCTTGTAGTTCTTGGCCAGTGTAACCAGACACTCGATGACGTTGAAGGCGTTGTAAGCATCGAGACCGCTGGTGGGCTCATCCAGGAACAGGATAGAGGGGCTGGTGACGAGTTCACAGGCAATACCGACTCTGCGCTTCTCTCCACCCGAGATGCCTCGTCCCTTGCCTTCTTCAGAGCCAATCAGGGAGTCTCGGATGTGGTAAATTCCAAGCTGCTTCTCAACCTCGAATACTCGCTGTTCCTTGGCGGCGCGACCCATGTTGCGGGGGAGACGGAGAAGAGCGCTCGTGAGGATTGTCTCGTGAACCGTGAGAGTAGGCAGCATGGTGTCCTCTTGGTCAACGAAGCCAATAACATTCTTGTAGTCCGTATCGTTGACCTTTTCGCCGTTCACGAAGAAGTCGCCCGAAACATTACCTCGCTTGTTCTTTCGGGCCAGGATGTCGAGGAAGGTAGTCTTGCCAGCTCCCGAAGCTCCCATAATGGCAGTGACCTCTCCGGGATGGGCCATACCCTGGATGTTGTTCAGAATTCGCTTGCCGTTGAGCTCGTAGGCCACGTTCTCGAAGTAGAGCGACGCAGGCTTGTGGTCGGTCATGAGCTTCAACGTCTCGTCGTCAGAGTCATCCAGAGCAATTGCGCCGTACTTGAACTGTCGTCGAGACAGGTACCAGGTAAGCAGAATGACGGCGACGACGAAGAGCGAGCAGCCCGCAATAACACTAGCAATAAGCGGAGTGTTGATCTTCTTGACGGGACGCTCGTAGCCTGGAACCTCGGTGTGGTAGAGACACTCGCCGGAGCGGCAGGTCAGCTGGATGCTGCTGTCGCCGATCAAAGAAAGGATGAGATCGTCCATTGCAGGTTCCTTAAACGCGCAGTTGTTGATCCCTCCATTCTTCTGAAGGCACTTGAACTCGGCCGGGCCCTTGATCTCCTCGACAAGAAAGTCGCTGATGTCAACAGAACCGTTTTCACCGCAGAGCATGCGCTCGGAGATGCAGTTGCATTCAATCTTGCTGCACTTGTAGTCTGTGCTGTTTTGGCTGTCGTTGATGTCGGCCTCAGAGACACATTCGTTTAGGTGGCAGTAGAAAGACTCGCGCTCATCAACCCAGACTGCGAGGCGTCAGCAGGTCTTCCGGTACAAAGCAGGGACAGACTTACACTGAAAATCACAGTTGCCCTCGCCCTTGTTACAGGTGAAAGTGACCTGAGGGCGCTTCTCGCCGAGGAGGTCGGTGATCTTTTTGTTGGTGACGTCGCAGATTTGGTAGTTGTGGTTGATGACCTCGCCGTTCTGGTAGCAGACGCCGCCCTCCTTGGTCTCCATGAGAGCGTCGCAAGCCTTATTGCTCGTGCAGACGTTGCAGTTGATACCGGTCCAGCCATCGTCGCATTCACAGACGTCACCGGATCGTCTCGGCCGGTCGGTGTTATCGCCGCGGGACAGAGATCCGCATACTACAAACGTGTCAGCGGTGGGACCTGGCCGTGCGACAGCGAGGTTGGGGAAGAGGAGCGCGTACGTGGTTCGAGACAGTCGTCGCCGCCGAAGCCTTCGGGACAGTTACACTTTCCGGTAAAGTCATTGCAGCCAGCGAACTGTGTGCACTTGTGGGCGGGCAGCAGACAGTTGAAGCTGCGCGATGCGGCGGTTAGCAAGGAGCGTCGCGCAGCTAGGTTCGACAAACGGTGACGACGACGGGCGGCGCCGGCGCCGGCACCGGAGCATGATTTCGACTTACCAAGGGGGGCAATCAGCAGGGCGGTCGTCGAGCAAGCTCAACTGAGCACGCAGCATGTCGGCGGTCGTCGAGTAGTTGCGCTGGGCGGCGACCAAGGACGGAAGACATGCCAGAGCCCCAATGAGGAGGCCCCTCAAGGCGAGAGGAGCCATGGTGGGCGGGCAGGTTGAATGGAGAAGACGCCGAACGGGATCGATATGCAGATGACGGAGGCTCGATCGTGGCGGTCGGTATGTTTGAAGGAAAGAACAACAGAAGCAGGAAAGGTAAGAAGAGAAGGAGGAAACAAGTCGATGGCGGATGGACAGCAAAGCGGCGGATGGAGGAGAAGCTCTTGGCTGGGGAGGAAGCGCAAGGCCAGAAAGGTTGATACCTAGGTATGCTGGCAGATACGTATCTATGGAGCAAGAGGTACTTTCAAAGCCATTCGTTCACTGTGGGACGACAAAGTACCCAACCGCCCGAAGTGAGGTACTTACTTGACTGTCACACCCGCCCGACTGTGTACCTGGATGGACACGGCCGACAATAACCCGCTGGCCCCCAGCAACCAGCAAGCGGCTGCACCTTCGGGCGGTCTAGGAGGTACCTCGGTACCTGGCTTATCCTTCAGGTGTTGGGGAAACTGTATGGTGGCGTCACAGTGGACACGTCGGCCCCACTGCGCCAGTCGGAGACGCGCTCCAGCTTCCCGTGGGGTGTTGGTGGCTGGAGGGAATGCGAAGCAAGGCAGACCTCGGGCAAGTCACAGAGTTCGGGTGCCTGAGGTGCCATCTTTTAGGTGCCTACCTAATTATCTAGCGCCCACTCAGGTACCTGATTATCGAACTGCGTGCTGTAGGCGGACACTATTTGTTAGTGCGCGCTCTTCTTCCACTCGCTCAGGCAACCAGCGCCGTGGTACGCTAAGAATACCAGCACGGGTTGGGCCCGTTCTCCCCCCACGGCGTCCCGTCGAGATGATTGATCCATGATCAGTACACTCCCACGCGCAATCTTGCAGAGATTGATGAATGTTACTGCTCCTTTGCAATGCGGCCACAGATCGAAGCGCAAAGTCAAGTAATGCACATTCATTTGTCGAAATATGGTGGCCTGATATTCGAGTTTGAGAGCAGTAAGTCACGTCGGCTAAATGGTTGACTGCTGCAGCTCCTTCGGCCTGCAAACCCCGCCGGGCATCTGTGGCCGCCATGCCGGAGTTTCTCGACCGGCCCAGGCTGCCAAGGATGCAACGCAACACCTACGGACTGAGTTCCCCTGCGCATACAGATTATACGTATGTACCTACCTACGTGCCTATTCATACTACGTAGTAGAGCCTATCGACATACTATCTATCTATGTTTCGGTCAAATACCTAGAGACTGACGTTTCCCTATTCCACAATGTCAGAGCTCCAACCGCTCAGCCTGATCTCAATGCAAACACGGCCCGGTGTCTGAAAAACAGGAGCCCAGGCTTCCGCAAGGATTCAGACCACCCTTGGGCCCTCCAGCCAATCTTCCTAGCGTAGGCGGGAGCCGCAGCCGGAGCCCCAAGTGACGCGCGCTCTGTAGACAGATCTTTGACATGCATTAGCACTCGGGAGGGTGCTGTAGTCTCTGACATGCCGCCGTCTGTGCTCTTCTGTTTGATACCTGACACGTACTCCTCGCTCACTTACGTGCCTGGTTAGATACACCTTGGCTCAGGTAAATTCCTTGCCGATAGAGGTATATGGTAAAGGTTGAGAGCTGGGGAGGTCGAAGCGGCCTCGCAAGTTGCTGTGGGCATTGTTTTAGGACTGTAATGCCAGAGCTCTTTAATGGCTTGGCATTGTATCAATTCCTCCGCTCGCCCAATTCGCTTCGCCTTTCTCTTTCCTTCCACTTGCACGAGAGTTTAGAGTAATCGGTATTGCAAAATGGTCCGGATCGCGGCGTTCGAGGTGGAGCAGTGGATGGACGAGTACGAGACCACGCCCGGCTGCCTCAACATCGCCGAGACTTGCGCCGCCTCCGTCTCCATCGACGAGCTAGTCGGCCTTTCCGAGGACAAGGACGGCCCCGGCCCGGTCGACTTTTCCACCAAGCTCGTCTACGGGCCCATCCGCGGGTCCGCCGCGCTCCGGCAGCGGGTCGCCGATCTGTGTGGCCGCGACGGCACATCCGCACCCAGCGTTCTCGGCGAGGAGGACGTCCTCATTACGCAAGGCGCCATCGGAGCCAACTTTCTGCTGCTCTACACCCTGGTCAACCCGGGCGACCATGTCATCTGCGTTTACCCCACCTACCAGCAGCTCTACAGCGTTCCCGAGAGTCTGGGAGCGAGTGTCTCACTGTGGAGGCTGAAGAAGGAGAATGCCTTTGTTCCGGATGTCAAGGAGCTTGAAGGCCTTGTCAGGCCAAACACAAGGGTATCGTGTTCCGCTACCTCCTTGTGCGGATGCTTGCGGTAGTGGCTAACGGCGGCCCAGATGATCATCATCAACAACCCGAACAATCCCACAGGGGCTCCGATCCCTACTCCTGTACTTGGGGAAATCGTCGCCTTCGCCAAAGCCCGGGGCATCGTCGTCTTTTCCGACGAGGTGTACCGCCCGCTGTTCCACGACTTCTTCGAGGACGGCTCTGCAACTCCTCCCCCGGTCACAACTCTGGGCTACGACAAGGTCGTTGTCTCGGGCTCCATGTCCAAGTCCTACGCGCTAGCCGGTATCCGCATAGGCTGGATCGCTTCGAAGGACAAGAGCATCATTGAGGCCATCGCCTCGGCTCGAGACTACACAACCATCAGCGTGTCTATGATAGACGACCAGATCGCGTCGTACGCCCTGTCGAAGCCGGTATGGGAGCCATTGCTGAAGCGCAACGTTGCACTCGCGAACACCAACAAAGCCCTGCTGGAAGCGTTTATCCAGAAGCACGCAGACACGTGTTCGTGGGTTAGGCCAAAGGCCGGCACCACTGCGTTTGTACAGGTTACCCGCAACGGCAAGCCTGTTGACGATGTCCAGTTCTGTCTGGACGTGCTCAACAAGACCAAGGTATTCTTCGTGCCTGGCTCAAAATGCTTTGGGAACGGAGATGACTTTGCCGGCTACGTTCGCATTGGATACGTGTGTCACACTGAAGTGTTGGAGGAAGCGCTTCAGAAGCTCAGCGCATATCTCGAGAGCGACTTTGCGTAGGCTGTATTAGTATGTAAGTAGGTACATCGGTGGTGTTGTAGGTATAACCTAAGCACAGGGGTGTTTTCAGAGGCCCGAACGTCTTGAGAGAAAAACAAGAACCGCAGAGATTCTTTCTTCACTCGGCTGGAAAATATTAAGAACGATCCTCCGTTCCCAATCATTGAGCTGGTTCGATTACATTGCTGTCTTGGAAAAGCTACCGCCCGTACATTAATAGAGACTGAGCAGGACGAGGAATCCCGGGACGTAATCCCGCTGCCATGATTCGTCGATCCTCCGATAAGACCCGCTTCTCCACGAAAACACGTGCCGTCGTGGCGCGAATTCCGAGATCCCTGTCGAAAAAAGTTTTGGCGAGAAAATCGATCCCCGTATCAGACCATTCTGTCCCTCAAATGGGTCCCGACTCCCTTCTCTCGTAATACAATTCAATTCTCTTCTTCCCTCTTTATTCTTGTTCAAAATTCTTGTGTCTTAAGCCGCACAAGCTTTTTGGTCACGATGAGGGCTTCAAGGGCCGTCAGAGTGCCGAATGGCGGCTTCTTCACAGGCGCAAAGCCGGCCGCGAGCCGACAGTTCAGCATCGCCACCAACGTGAAGGCGGCGGCCGCTGCCCCCGCGGCGACATGGAAGACGACCTCCAGGCGAGCCTTCTCCACGACCTCCGTCGCCCGTTCGGCCGCCGCCGAGGCCCTCCGGATGGCCCAGGAGAACGCCGCCGCCCTCACCCCCGAGCTGGTCGCAGCCAAGATGAGCCCCGAGGAGGCCCTCCGCCTCTCCCGCGTGCGCAACATCGGTATCGCCGCCCACATCGACAGTGGAAAGACGACCTGCACGGAGCGTGTCCTGTTCTACTCGGGCCGCATCAAGGCCATCCACGAGGTGCGCGGAAAGGACTCCGTCGGCGCCAAGATGGACTCCATGGATCTCGAGAGAGAAAAGGGCATCACCATCCAGTCTGCGGCCACCTTCGCCGACTGGAAGAAAACGGAAAACGGAAAAGAGGAAACCTACCACATCAACATCATCGATACCCCCGGTCACATCGACTTCACCATCGAGGTCGAGCGAGCTCTCCGCGTCCTGGACGGCGCCGTCATGATCCTGTGCGCCGTCAGCGGCGTCCAGTCCCAGACCATCACCGTCGACCGTCAGATGAAGCGCTACAACGTCCCCCGCATCAGCTTTGTGAACAAGATGGACCGCATGGGTGCCAACCCGTGGAAGGCCGTCGAGCAGATCAACAAGAAGCTCAAGATCCCCGCCGCCGCCATCCAGGTGCCCATCGGCGCCGAGAGCGAGTTCCAGGGTGTCATTGACATTATCGAGAAGAAGGCTCACTACTTCGAGGGCCCCCGCGGCACCGTCGTCCGATGCACCGACAAGCTCCCCCACGGCTACAACGACATCGTCGAGGAGAAGCGCCAGGAGCTCATCGAGAAGCTCGCCGACGTCGACGACGAGATGGCCGAGCTCTTCCTGGACGAACAGACCCCGACCATCCCCCAGATCAAGGCCGCCATCCGCCGCTCCACCATCGCTCGCAAGTTCACCCCCGTCATGATGGGTTCCGCCCTCGCCGACAAGGGCATCCAGACCGTTCTGGACGCCGTCTGCGACTACCTGCCGAACCCCTCCGAGGTCGAGAACAAGGCTCTGGACAAGAAGCGCGACGAGGCCGAGGTCAAGCTCGTGCCCTACAACTCGCTCCCCTTCTGCGGTCTCGCCTTCAAGCTCGAGGAGAACAACTACGGCCAGCTCACGTACATCCGCGTCTACCAGGGCAAGCTCCGCAAGGGCAGCTACCTGTTCAACTCCCGCACCGACAAGAAGGTCCGCATTCCCCGCATCGTGCGCATGCACTCCAACGAGATGGAGGACGTCAGCGAGGTCGGCGCCGGCGAGATCTGCGCCGTCTTCGGCGTCGACTGCGCCTCCGGCGACACCTTCACCGACGGAAACCTGCCCTACACCATGTCCTCCATGTTCGTCCCCGACGCCGTCATGTCGCTCTCCATCAAGCCCAAGCGCACCTCCGACGCCGACAACTTCTCCAAGGCCATGAACCGCTTCCAGCGCGAGGACCCCACCTTCCGCCTGCACGTCGACGAGGAGTCCGAGGAGACCATCATCTCCGGCATGGGCGAGCTCCACCTCGAGATCTACGTCGAGCGTCTCCGCCGCGAGTACAAGGTCGACTGCGAGACCGGCAAGCCCCGCGTCGCCTACCGCGAGACCATCTCCCGCAGGACCGACTACGACTTCCTGTTCAAGAGGCAGTCCGGTGGCCCTGGTGACTACGCCCGTGTCGCCGGCTGGATCGAGCCCTTCGAGGACCCCGAGAAGAACTACTTCGAGACCCAGGTCGTCGGTGGCACCATCCCCGACAAGTTCCTTACGGCTTGCGCCAAGGGTTTCGAGGAGGTCACCAACAAGGGTCCTCTTCTCGGCCACAAGGTTATCGGTGCTAAGATGATCGTGAACGATGGTTCCACCCACGTTACGGATTCTTCCGATTACGCCTTCAACCTGGCCACCCAGATGGCCTTCAAGAAGGCTTTTGACGAGGCCGGCGGCCAGGTCCTCGAGCCTCTCATGAAGACCACCATCACCGCCCCCAACGAGTTCCAGGGTAACATCATCATGCTGATGAACAAGCGCAACGCCACCATCCACGACACCGAGGTCGGCACCGAGGACTTCACCCTCATCTGCGACTGCAGTCTGAATTCCATGTTCGGCTTCAGCTCCCAGCTGCGCGCCGCCACCCAGGGCAAGGGCGAGTTCAGCATGGAGTTCAGCCACTACGCCGCGGCTCCTCCCCACCTTCAGTACGTTTTCCTGCCTTGTCTATCCGTGATCTTACCGCTAACAACCACCGCAGAAAGGAGCTTATTGCCAACTACCAGAAGGAGTTGGAGACCAAGCGCACCAAATAAGCCAAACGTGGCAAAACCCCCGTGGGGTCTTGTATTTAAACCGTGGCCCGTCTCTGGCACCACGTGTCGTGTATCAACAGCGAGCCGGTCCCCGGCGTCCAGAGGTGGCCGAGTGGGGGACCGGTCGTACGCCGCCTACTTGGGCGGCGTACATACATGTATATCTAATGTCATGCCAGGATTTGTAGAGCCTGGACGAAAGATCACCTTCCGGCGCCCTGTGCAATTCAGGGCCATATGGGTATGTGATTCATGATAGAACTAGACTTTTGAAAACAATACAGACCTCGTCTTCTCTCTCGAATTAAAGAATCAGGTCTGGTACATAACTCTCTCGGCCGCGGCGTGTTATGTGCGGTGCAGTTTCCATACTCGTCTCCTTGCTTCACGTGCACTGCTTGATCAGCCTCTTGGACGGGCGTCTCGAGTGCCGGCTGGAATCTCTGCTCAGCATCGAGCTGGTTCTGCTGTTGGTCTGCCAGGTGTAGGGCGGCGACGTCTGGACGTTGGGGCGCGGAAGGCCGCACCTTGTCGATCCGAAGCGACGTCGTGATCGACGAGCCGGTGTCGATGGCAAGCTGATTCCGTACTCTCCCCGGTTGATTCTCGATGCGGACTCATCCTCACGCTCTGCCCGCCGGCGGCGTGGAATCGACATGACTTTTCGAACCTTTTCCCGCGTCCAGCGTCCCATCCGCAGGACGACCGACGGTCTTCCACCATCACCTGACGGCGTAAAAGATGATGTAGAAGCCATCTAAGGTCCTGGGTTAGCATATCCCTTCGCCAAAGCAATCCTGCTGGCCGTCCATACAGAGGATCCCGATCAGGGGGAACAATATCCAGAGCAGCAGGGTGATGAGAACCTCGCGCAGGTCTTCTAGTGACAGATAGACGGCCAGTGGAGGCACGAACAGGTTGATTAGACACAGCACGATGATGCTCAAGGTGGTCCGAGTCCGGCTGCGCATTGCTGGATGCTTGATTGTAATTCTAGGAGTCATTCGAGGCGGAAACAATTTGCTGTAGGGAAAGAATGTTGGATTAGGTATGGACTGGCTTGGTTGTCATTAGCCTGAAACCCGACAAAGTTTGGATGTTTCGCTGAACACCTAGATACTTGGGTACTTGAAGAAACGTCAACGGCAAGAGCGTCGTGGGTAGGTACTGAGTCCTTGCGGGGTAATGGCGGCAGGTGCAACTTGTTCACTGTGGCAGGGAACACCAGAGCAAACACACATCACCAAGAAGCAGCGGCGAGCGATGAATTGGGTCTGCAAGGTTCTACTTTCATTTTTGGCACAATATGGGAGGTATCAAGGGCGCAGACGTTGCTGCGTCGACTGCCATATCCAGTCACGGGATATTTCATCCGTCTAGATTCTCTAAGTCACCATCTTTTGTCTTTTAAAGCCTGCGCAGGATGTCCTCGACGACCTCGTCGGTCTTGGCGGAACCACCGAGGTCGGGGCTGAGCAGCTTGCCCTCCTCGAGGTTGGCGTCGACGGCGGCGTAGATCTTGGCGGCGGCGGTCTCCTCGTTCAGGAACTCGAGCATGAGGGCGGCGCTGCGGAGGGTGGCGATGGGGTTGGCGATGTTCTGGCCCTGGATGTCGGGGGCGCTGCCGTGGCAGGGCTCGCCGATGGCGAAGCCCTCGCCGACGTTGGCGCTGGGGACGAGGCCGAGGGAGCCGACGAGGGCGGCGGCGCCGTCGGAGAGGATGTCGCCGTACAGGTTAGGGGCGACGATGACGTCGTAGTCCTCGGGCTGGCGGAACAGCTTGTAGACCATGGAGTCGACGATCTGCTCCTCGACCTTGACGCTGGAGAACTTGGGGACGCCGAGGGCGAGCTTGGAGGTGCCGCGGAAGAGGCCGTCGGTCTGGGAGAGGACGTTGGACTTGTGGGTGATGGTGACGAGGGGGCCGGAGTGGATGCTCGGGGCGCCGGACTCGCGGATCTTCTGGCGGCGGAGGGCGATCTCGCCGGCCATGGTGGCGATGCGGTGGGAGGCGTTCTCGCTGATGCGCTTGATGGCCTCGGCGACCTTGCCGTTGGGGCCGTCGTAGGTCTTCTCCTCCTTGACGTACAGGTCCTCGGTGTTCTCGCGGACGATGACCATGTCGATGGGCTTGGCGGCGGTCATGACGGTCTTGACGGGGCGGACGTTGGCGTAGAGGTCGAGCTTCTTGCGCAGGGCGACGATGGGGGAGGAGTAGCCCTTGACGGGGGTGGTCGGGGAGGAGACGGCGCCGAAGAGGGCGCCATCGCACTCCTTCTTGAGGATCTCGACGGTCTTGTCGGGGAGGGCGGCACCAGTCTGCTCGAAGGTCTCGAAGCCGGCCCTGAGGTCGGTGAACTCGAACTTGAGGCCGAGGTAGGCGGGGAGGGCCTCGAGGACGCGGCGGCCGGCGGGGATGACCTCCTTGCCGATGCCGTCACCGGGGATGAGGCCTGCAGGTGTCAGAAAAAAGCCAACGAGTCAATTGGGGCTGCAGGAAAATGGTCTCACCGATTCTGAGTGTTCTGACAGACATGGTGGGCGTCAATGGGCAGCCGATGCGTGGGTTGTCTGCTGAGTGAAAGAGGCAGCTGCGCGCCGAGACTCTGCGTAAAAAAAGTCACTGGGACGGTCGATATCGGAGGTCGGGCCAGCCACACCGAGGGCCGATCGGCGAGCGACCAACGGGCGGCCGTGGTTGGCGATGCAGGGTCCGACGCATCGGGGCTTTAAAACACGGCTAATTCCGCATACGGCACACATTGTCACACACGCAATTCTCTCTAGAAGCATGATTCAGTGTCTTTTCTCGCATTGAGCCGTTCGTCACGAAGTGTCTGGGGCGCACCATGTGCGACGAACGACGCAACTCTGCCATCTCATCCCCCGCGGCGCGTGCCGGGTACTCGGGCCAGCATTCTTCATCAATCAGTCATAATTGCAAGGTGCTAGAGCCTATTACCTGGTGAACCGAAATGCCAGTTGCCAGGTGCAAGCTGCTGGGGACGCTGCTTGCACAGCGAATTCGGGCTAACAAACGGAGATTATATGGGCAAGGTTGACGCCGGTTTGGCGGCCGACGATGGCAGCACCCCTGAAAGTCTCCCCACACTCGACTGCCTCTAGCGCCTTTGGGGGAGAGGAGAGCACCTGGAGCAGGCACTGACTGAGCGGCCGGCAGACTGGGATGGGGGAGCTTCGAAGCCTTCCAGAGCTCTTCTTCCCCTCTCGCGAGCCCACTGTGGTGGCATGTGCAGGCAAGGGAAGGTCAGGTCCGGGCCGAGATTGGGACTGTGAGAGTCTGTGACTGACTGGATGAGGCGGGAAATGGAAGGGAAGAAAGGGGGGCCCAGCGTCGTGTTCCAGATACACTACCTATTACAAAACCATCGCGCTTTTTTTGCAGATGTCAGAGGAAAATGGGCGATGGGGATGGATGCAGCAGTTGCCGGAGCAGCAGCGGGAATTGATTGCTAGCAGCATGATGGTGCGGATAGCGCGTTGGAGTAAACAATCCCCTTGTGCCGTCCTTTTTCTTTCTTGTCTATGGTGTAGGTATCTTTCCTCCCTTGCGACCCTCCCTCTCGTCGCGTCTCCTCCTCTTCTTTGTGCCCCTTTTTTTGTTGAATAAAACGCTTGTGCGGGATAATGGGTTAAACGGCAATTGGCGGTAAGCCCATCGGCACTAATGCACTTCGGATAGACAGTTGGAGAGGCGTTCTGAAACAGGAGACCGTGCTTAGTAGCTTTTCCACTAAGGAGGTGAAAGAAAAAATTAATAGAAGGCGCGAGAGGTTAATATCTGATACAGTGGCAGCGAGTCGATGTCCCTGTATCATCATGTCGACGGTACACATCATCTCCCTTTCCGTGCAAGCCGTACTCAACGGTCAGGCACTAGCAGCATGAGGTGTCAACGACGGCGGCGTTGGTAGGGCAAAGAGGGGACGATGGAGGAGGAGGAGGAGGTGGTGGTGACTGGATTTCCGGAGGGAGAGAAAAGGGGGTCCAGGTCTAGGTCCAGCTCGAGCAAAACCCGCCAGACTCAGAGTCTACGGATACCTCGAAGAGATGCTCGTGTCCGCTGTGCGGCCTCCGCAGCTTCGCTAGAAAAGTATCCGTCCGTACGGATACTCTGTAATGACATTATCATCTATTGGCATCCCTGGGCCTATCACCACCCACCAAAATGACAGACCCCAAGGTGGAGGGAGGGAGGGCTTCCGGGCACTGGCCGTTAATGAGCTTCTTCCAGAACCATGTTCGACGACCCTGGGCCAATGGATTATGGATCTGCCACTTTTATTCTAGCGAGAGAGGCCGGGGGAAGGCATCGTGTCGACGTGCCGCGTCGTGTCGTGTCGTGGAGTCGAAGCTCCTGCATCTACACTAATACTAATTCGTGGTACAATATGCTATGTACCTACCTTGTACGTGCATATTACTTTGCATGTGCGTGCATACTTCACCACCGGCGGCCTGTCACGAAATATCAAAACGCGTCCCCCACGGCCTGTGATGTGTCACTCCCGGTTCTGATGTCTGCAGAGAAGCCTTCTTTCTGCTGCTTCGCTGGCATCGGGAACGGTCTAGCAACGTAGCAGCAGAGCGAGCATGTGCACGTATCCAGTTGGATGGGAAACCCCTGAATGAACACACAACCACGCCCCTCACCAGCACCGCCGGCGCCAGCACTAGCACAAGCACCAACGCCGGGCCGTCGCCCCCTGATGCTGTTGATGTGCGAACCTAGTGTAGTGGTAGGCGAGGAGACATGGAACTGGCTCTTATCCTGTTCTCTGCCCCGTGTTGTGCAAGTTTTCATGGTGCCGCACTGGAGGGAAACCGAGGAGAGTGATCCGTACACTAGAACGGTTAGAAAAATGGAAAATTAAAAAAAGAGCTGATGTGGTCTGGTGCCGTTCGAATTGGTAAATAGTGGCCTCCCGCGTGGCGGCCATTTGGGATCGATCCAGTCCGCTCTGATTACGATTATGGGATTATGGGGTGGCCGTAATTTAAATGCCAGCCCTGACGGACAGCAACCTCACTTTCCTCCTCGAACCACCCGCACCGCACCGCACAGCACATGCTGCCCACACTCTGACACTGCCTTTTGCCTAGACCTTGACCTGGACCTGGACCCGAGCTGGAACTGACGGGACTGACTGACCACCGATCGACTGACTGAACGGGCCAACGAACGGTAGCTCGAACTGGAGTACCTTGTCTTCTACTACTATTACCACCTAATACCCTACCTTGAGTGGACAGACCCGAGAGAGACACTCACTCGCAACTGAGACATCAAACACCACCCACCACACACTCGCACGCACACACACACACACAACACCACAACAACGACCCGCCCTCCAGCTGCCCCCTCGGCTTGATCATGCATCTTCCATAGCAAGACGCTGCTCTTCTCGTCTCTCACCTCATCCACCTGTCCAACCATCAACTTTTCAGCTGCTCTGCAGGACCGTTGTCCGCCTACCGAAAGGCGCTTCGCTTCGCTGCACTGACACTGCCACTCCCGCCTTCCGCCCCCAACAGGCTTTCACGAGCGACACGTCGCGAACCCAGTGATCACTCACTGCTACCTCCCGAGTTCTCCTCCTCTCCCAACCTCCTGCTTCCCGCAATAAACGAGCCCTCTGCGGCATGCGCCTTCTTGCTCGAAACTCTACACCTTCGAATCTGCTCTCGTAAACCTTTACACATCGCGCCGCGCTTTCTTCGCCCACCATATCGCCCAACGAGATCGCCGTCGCGCCTCCCACGACCTCCCTCACAGCTTCCTCTCGAGATTTAGCTGAGTACTTGGTCACACGGCAGCGACCCAACGCCCCAGCCATGTCGGCCGTCAAGAACCTCCGGGCCATGTTCGAGCAGAAGCAGGACACGAGCCCCCCGGATCGCGGAAGGTCACCTGGTCTATCCTCCAGTAAGTGCCCCGAGTCGCTGTTTCCTGTCTCCGTTCAGTCATCGAAGCCAGCGCCCTGGCGGCGTTTGCTCCGAGAATTCTCCACAAACACAATAATGTTCGATCAAACCTCTCCTACCACGGCTATTCTACACACTCGACAACCTTGAACTTTTGCTAACGATGCATCTTTCAGATGGAGCCAACACTCCTCCCCCCGCACGCCCGCTCTCCAAGATCCGAACGAGCTTCGTTGCCATCGAGAAGGACGGCAGAATGGGCCTGCGCCGAGATCCGAGCAACGAGTCGAGCCACAGCATGTCCCAGCGACGCCTGAGCATCCATACCGAGGGAGACGCTTCGGTGTCGGGCCAGTCTGACAAGACCCCGGCCACAGAAGAGACGTCTGGCGGATTCAAGAAGAACGTCGTCGACGAGACCATTCCCGAGTCTCCCCGCAAGCCCGTTGCGGACGATGCCGTCAACGAAGCTCCGCGGAACCTCGGCGCCTTGACTGACAAGCCGAGCCACAACCCCGACAAGCACGTCGATATTGAGACGCCCACCCCCGAGCTGCTGCCCGGCGACCCGACCCAGAAGACTCCCGCCGAGACCCCGGCAGCCAACGGCACCGCCGCCGCGAAGCCGGCTCCGAAGACGGGAGCTGCCAAGACCACGGCGAAGCCTGTCACGAAGCCCACTGCCACCCTCGCCCCCGTCGCAACGAAGGTTAGGGCGAAGACGCCTACGAGGTCACCGACCGCGACCAAGGCGCCCTTCCTGCCGCACGCTAACTCCAAGCTCGGCGCTCCCAAGCCCCACGGCGAGCTGGCCAAGAAGACCCCTGAGAAGTCGGCCGCTACTACGCCCAAGACCGGTACGAAGGCGGCCGGATCCAACAAGAAGCCCGCACCCGTCCAGATCTCCCCTCCCGGCGCCACTGGCTTTGTGAAGCCGAAGCCCAAGTCGCCTACGAGGCCCCTGAAGCTTCCCCCTTCCTTGATGGCTCCGACCGCCGCTTCCGTCTCGAAGCTCAAGGACGCGCCCCGCGAGACTCTTTCGCGGGCTTCCGGTAACCACGGACGGCCTGCCAGCAGAGCGAGCGCTGCGGCGGCGGCCCCCAAGACGCTGAAGCGCCAGAATTCGGTCATCAACCGCCCTCGGCCCAGCATTGGCCCCCCGCCGAAGAAGCCCCTGCAGGACCACCCCATCACCAAGAAGGAGAAGGAGGTTGACGAGAACTTCCTTGCGCGCATGATGCGCCCGACCCAGAGCTCCAGCTCAAAGACAACCGAAAAGGCCCCGGTCACGCCTCCCAGGCACAGAAGTTCCACGCAGGGCAGCCACAAGCAGTCGTCTGCCTCGAGGAGCCCGAAGAGAGCGATCAAGACGGCGCTGATGACGTCTCGCACGGGAAGCCCTGTGGCTAAGAAGGAGATATCTGTGGAGCCCATCGTTCCGGAGACTGCGGAGGTGGAGACGGCAAAGGAGACCGTCGAGCCCGCTCAGAAGGTCGAACAGCCCGCGGAGGCCAAGGCGGATGTGGCAGAGCCTACCCAGGCACCGGAGCCTGTCGTCGAGGCCAAGATTGAGGAGTCTTCGTCTGATAAGACCTCCGAGCCGGAGCATACTGAGACCGGCGTGTCTGGGTCAGACGGCGTCACGGCGGACCGCCCCGAGTCGCCCGAGTTCGATGACCTCACCCAGCAGACCGCAAGACTGTCCATCGACGAGACGGAGAACCAGGAGCTTAAGAGCCCCGACGAGTTTGAAGAGATCCTCGCCGGCGAGAAGGAGGCTGTGGAGGAGCAGGCGGAGACGCGGGCGGAGGCCAAGACTGAATCAGCATAAACAGTTTGTGTCCAAGAGGTGTGGAGATGGTGAATGTATAGTTAGAACCATTGGGGTGTGACATGATACCTGACCGACAAAAAGGCGTAAATTACTTCTTCAAGAGTTTTTAGGGTTCCGGAGCATGGAGAAGCTGGTGTATGGAGCCCAGATTAGTTATAGAGAATGGATATCACTTTCGAGAGATTAGTACGTTAAACTGAGCTCACCGGCCCGTTTATTGCGAGGGAGAAACTCGATGGTTTGGGGCCTTGCACCCCATGGTTTCCTTTGTCTGCGAACCACGGCGAGCTGCGGAAACGTGTCCGAAATGAGAAGAGTAACTCAAAATGGTGTGTCCATGTATTCTCTAAAATACAGATTTTGTACAGTTTATGGAGGACAGTACTCCTACAGGGCTTCCGCAGGTCAGCCGTTCCGGTCTGCCGCATGGTGCCTTATTTCCCTCAAGACTCCGTTTCGAGGTCACACAATCCCTCGCGGTCCGGAGGTTGCCACCTCTCTTTTCTCTTCCCTTTCGTGTCCTTTCCACCGTGTCTCATTTTTTTCACATCCGTCGTCCTAGAGCCCAGTTTACCTCGCGCGGCACAGCACCATCCCGCCGACTTTCCTGCTCAGGGCCTCCCTCGCCTCCAGGACGCCCCTGTCCGTGGCGAGGTAGAGGCACTCGCCGAGGACCAGGCCCTTGACGAGGCCGTTCTTGGTGGGGAACCCCCTGACGATGAGCTCGAGGTCCTCGATCTTGACCATGATGGGGCGCTTGGGCTTGGTGACGGTGGTGAGGCCCTTGAGGACGGGCTCGTTGTTCCAGTACTTGAGGCCGAGCCAGAGGCGGCGGGTGGCGACGTTGGCCGAGGTGATGGGCTCGGGGGGCTGGGACATCTGCTCCGGATCCGGCGGGGAGGGACCGCCGCGGTAGATGGAGGATATGAAGCCGGAGCGGTGGAGGGCCTCGGCCAGGCGGAGGTTCTGGTTCGTGTTGACGATCGAGGTCATGCCGAGGCGGGCCCGCGAGGCGTTTTGCAGGTGCGAGCACATGTTGATGACGTGGATGAGGCCACCCATCTTGGCAGATTTGTGTTGAGCCGGGGCTCGGGTATCGTTTGAGGAGGGGTGTGGTGTTTGGAGGTTGTCGCAAGAGGGGGAACGTCGCGGGTCTGGGGAGAGAAAGAGTTAGCAACCGGGTCAATTGCTGAATGTGCGCGTGGAATCGGGCAGAGTGATACTCACCAAGTGCCTCAATGACGTAGTCACAAAAGTATCTCGCCGCCTGGAGCGTTCGAAAAGGAGTTTGGCGCGTCGTCGGGGGTGGACTGTCACCTCACACACCAATCTCAGGGAAGCTATCGCCAAATTTTTGGATCGGCCAACGGTCGAAAACGATGACTAAGCTTCCATCGGTGGTGCTTCAGCGTGGTCTGTGTCTCTGCTGGCCCCACCCGACGGGTTCCCTTCTCCCCCACACCTCCTCGTCACCCCCGGCCGGGCCGTGTCATTGGTTGTTTTCGACTTCGTGTAAGCGCCGAGTTGACCACTCGATGCGACCACCTGCATGATTCTACCCAGATACGGATACCAGCCCGAGGCATGCGTCTATACGCCGGCAGCTGTGCTGTGAGCAGCAGCAGCAGCATGAGCCCTGCAAGAGCAGCTTGTGAGGAACCCCTGGACCTGCTTCCCCCAGTGGGAAGTAGTGTGACTGTGGTACGGTACCGAGGGGTGCGAGAAGAAGAGCCTGCGAGAGGAAGAGAAAGAGAGAGGGAAAGAGGGCAAACCCGTGGAGGTACGTGAGAGGGGAACGAAGCTACTAGTGGTGGTTCCCGTCTCGTCCAAGGAAACGAGAGAGAAAAAAGAGATATATTCCATTATCAAAGCCAAAACCAAAACGTATCTGTCTACTCACCACAACCACCACGATCTACACGCCAAAAGTCGCAAATCCTCTAATTCACCCCGCCCTCCCTCCAGGTCGACAATCTCTTGTCCTTCCTCTTTCGCGCGTTGGCAAATCTGCAATAAACGTGCCACACTCTATTTCCGTCCCTCCTGGGCACGCGCGCCGCAACCTGGGG
The DNA here is from genome assembly GCA_027406025.1 of Colletotrichum musae. Lineage (NCBI taxonomy): Eukaryota > Fungi > Ascomycota > Sordariomycetes > Glomerellales > Glomerellaceae > Colletotrichum > Colletotrichum musae. Next base: position 6,163,983 of record JANVYC010000004.1, read on the forward strand.
CCTTCTTTTTGCCGTCGCTGCTGCTTCGCCTGCCGCCCTTGGCCTTTGACCTAGGCGGGGTAAAGGTCATCCACCACCAACAGCTCTTACGATTATTTTGAGAAGCAGCGGGGGGGGGAGATTGCGTACCTCTTGCTTGCTCGCCTGAGGCTGTTACTTTTTTAATCCGAAGGTTCTATTTCGGGAGCTGTGACGCGCTGGTCAAAAGAATGGCGACCCGGCCCGGCGAGGAGAACGTCGCTACTCTGTGAGCTTCTCTTCGTTTTCTTACCCTCCTCCTCCGGTGACCGGCCCTTGGGATTTTTTGCTCAGAGATCGTCCGCGACGACTCTCTCGCTCACTATCGTCACAATGGCTGACTGGCCCGTTACGCTCACCAGCTTCGGAGACATCCATTACTTCTACGGCCCGCCGACCAACAACCCGCCTCATCACCGCTTTGACAAGGGGTCGTACGTCTACCTCTTTGAGAACGCCAACGACCGCCGCGCGCGCATCGAGATTGCGAACCAGCCGGGGACGGACGACCAAGATGCATTCGACGGATGTTGGTTCTCCCCTGCCTGCCTCGAAAGCAAGCTCACGGAGGATGAGGGAAACTGACGATTGAGCAGTCCTGGACCAGACGCACGTCCGGTATTCCTACAACCACCAGTGCATGGTGACCCTCACCGTTGGCGAGACCACCGGCCAGACCGAGTGGCACCTCCCGACCTACGATCCGCACAACCAGAACAAGTACCACTACAAGCTGCACTCCCTCGATGTCTACTTCTGGAAGCAGGAGGACGCGCTGCAGTTCGTCAACGGCATTCGCAGGGTCCTCCCGCCGGCGCAGGTCGAGATCCTCGACGAGCCCGCGTCGCCGTCGAATCACCACCACCACCAGCAGGCCGATCCGGTGAGCGCCGTAGTCCAGCAACTCGAGCACGCCGCGGTGTCGGACCCGACGTACGGCACCTCACAGCAGCCGGGCTTCCCGGGCCCGCCAACCTCTGCCGTCCCGGCGCAGCAGCAGAGCGCCCCGCCAGCCAGCTTCGTGCCCATGGCGTACAACCCCGCCGCCCCGGCAGCCCCCGAGACGATCCGGCACCGTGAAAAGACCCCGCCGCCCGAAGACGACGGAATCGATCCCCTGGCGGCGGCGGTCGCGTACGATGCGCAGGCGCCCTTCTCCCCGGGCTTCGTGCCGCCCCCCGGCTTCCAGTCCGGCCAGGTTGGCGGCGCCGGGCTCCCTCCCCCACCTCCGCCCCCGCAGCAGTTCGGCACGCCGCAGCCCGGCCTCCAGCGCGCCGCCACCATGCCCGTCCAGGCGGTCCACGGTGGCCTCGCGTCTCCCGGTCTCACATCGCCTTATGGTGGTCAGTTCCCAGGCACGCCGGGCCTTCCTCCCCCTCCACCGCCTCAGCAACAGCAGGCCACGCCGCAACCGCAACCGCAACCGCAACCGCAACAGCAGAAGCAGCCGACCCCGCCGCCATCGCAAGCCACGCCCCCCGTTGCGAGCCCCGGCGGCCCCGCACCGCCCGTGGGAGGGTTCTCGCAGTACTCGTACGGAGCCCAGCAACAGCCGGCGGCGGTGGATTACTCGGTGCACTCGCAGGTGTACCGGCCGACGGAGCAGGAGGCGGCCAAGTACAAGGGGTACATGGTCAAGCCGGAACCGGCGGGCAAGCTGGAGCAGAACGCCGGACGGCTGGAGAGGGGCGTCTCGGGCATGCTGAAGAAGTTTGAAAAGAAGTTTGGCTAATATTCTTTTGGGACGTGTGTGTGAAATCTGGCTGGATGCCCGAGATAATTTGTCACGAACTAATACAGAGAGATTCGCAAGAAGACACCATGGAATTGAAGTTTTGGGCGCGCCGATCTGGCGTTGCGTCCGTTTCCTTGAGATTATCGCGCGGGCTTACCATCACCATGCCGAGAAACGATGCAAATTTCCTTCACATCACTGTTCAGAGTCGTTCCCGCCGAGAAGCACGGGGATTGCGTCCGCAATGGCCCCATTCAAGTCTTGCCACGGGGAGCATTCTTGGCAAGAATACTGAAATCAATCTGACGGTATCTCCTCGTCCCTAGGGCTGAAGCGGCGAATTCTACGTCATGCACGGATGCAAAGACAACGTGGTGGCCTGGGAGGATGCGCAGCATTGGGGGCCGGATGTCATCAAGGGTCGAGATGCGCCTGTGGCGGAGTGTCAGAGCCTCTCCTCGTCGGCAGATCACCGGGAATCGTCCTGTTGGCGGTCGCATTGGTTTGGGTGTGTGGAGGCAGGCTCACAGGATTCGGACTGCAGAACGCGGGAGGCGGATCCTTCGCAGCAGCAGCAGCGCAGCAGCAGCCTCGGTGGCACAACAGCCGTCTCTTCCTTGGTCAGTGATTTGAGTTTCTTTCAAGTTGGGAGGTACTCGGCTGAGAGAGGGTGACGGTGCTTCGGCAACTTTCGTCGAAGTTAGCTCAATTCCTCGTCAACCACGGGCGGAATGAGGGCGCGGGCAGTTGGGGTAGATTGACAGTGTCCGTCTGGCTCGTATAAACGAAAGCTGTGGCACGTTGGCAGAGCAATCCAACGTTGCGTCGCGCCTGGCCCGATGCGGGACGGATTGCAATTTCACGGTGCTGCGGGTGTTGGGCGTTGGGGACCGGCGCGCTAGAGGCCGCCACTGTGGTCCAAAGTCTCGTCCGACCCGAGGCACGACCGGTTGGTCCTGTGGAAGAGGCGTGGTCCATGATGATGGCAGGCCGTCGTCCTGGTCAGCGCTAGGTGCTCTCTTTCAGCTGCGAATGAGAGCGCGAGGACGGGCGATCGGCCGCTTTAAGACGACGTGCAGGTTAGTCTTGGACAGCCGATGCGTCTTGTCTAAGACCTGCGTTGAAGCCGAGCATCCGCCCCTGACGGTAGGGCGCGCGTCCTGGAGAACTCGACCAGGTGGTTTTGGTTGCCAAGGGGAGATTCGCAATCATGCGTCAAAACTCGGAGCATGGCTGGAAGAAGGCAGCAGCAGGCAGGACAGGCATGGCTGTGCCTGTCCTCTTGACCACGACCTGATAAGAGTCTTCAGTTGGCAGCGCCAGCCACGAAATCGTGGAGGGATGAGGCTGTGCCGCAGATGGCGGGGCATCCTTGCTCTCGCGCGCACAAAATCTGGCGGTTGGCGTTCGTTCGCGCTTTTTGCTTCCCATCTTAGGGCCAGGGGTACCCCCTGCAAGGTCTGTGGGCGACAGCGCATGCGCATGGCCTTTGAATTTGGAGATCCAACGGGGAGCGCGGTGGCTGGTGATGAGGGGAGCGTTATTAGGCGGTCGGTTTCGCTGTCGCTGTCTGGCTGTTGCTCTGCTCGATGGCTGGCGATCGCGCCGCGCCTGTTGCTGTTGTTGCTTGAAATAGTATAGGTATCCACAGCGCGGGCAAGATTGGAGATGGAAACGACCCTTTCTTTCTTTGCTTTGCGTTCGGTTCGAATGGATCGCAAGTGGAGAAATTGAAGCTCTCGATGGACCGAACCAAGCCGGTTGGCGGCATGGGGGACCTTATCGTTCCTCAGGAGCGACACCCCTGATCGCTGCTAAACTCGTGTTGTGGCAAGTGACAGAAGCCAAAAAACAACAACCATGCCGTCCTTGAAGATGGGTCAGTCAGGACTCAGGGCTGGGCTACCTAGTAGTATCCGTAGTAGGTAGGAGCAGTAATAGCAGCTGGTCGCTGCATTCAGGAGCAGGAACGGATGGTGCCTGTGTCGTCGTCAGGTGGAAGAAGGTGTTTCGTCTGATGTCACCTCGTGGACTCGAGTCAAGGACGAGATGTTAGGTCCGGGTCCGGTTCGCCCAAGTCGCGGAAGAGCGTCTGAACCGGCGGGATCGAATGGAACCGTTGCAACGAGCCAGGACAGCCGTAGTTCGAAAAGGCGGCGCTCCGGGCGGGCAGGGCTTGGTGTTGGTGGACGGACTGGCGCGCTTTCTCGAAGCTGAAGCTAAGTCGATGGAAGGTGCCTAGCGATGAGGTGATGGCTTTTTGGCAGCAGTACTAGCAGTTGGAGCTGTATTGGCGATTAGCAGCTTCTGCACCGCCCGGCACCGCCTCAAGCCCCGAGACTGTGGGTTGGGGTTGGGCTGACTGGGACCGGACGGCTTGTTGGTGTGTGTGTCTCGGGGTCTTGGAGTCTTGGAAGCTTTTGGAGGGGTGGTGGAGAGGAGTGACGCAACGACGATCACCTCCTCGCGTCTTGTCTTCGGATGCGGGACGAATTGGCGGTGGTTGTCTGATGATGTTGGTGGTGCGCGAGCGGCCTTGCTGTCGCGAGGTGTGGCATGGTGGTCACACCGTGATGTCGGTGAAGGCCGGCGGCATCCCGCTCGCAGTTGCCGTATCCGTAGGAGGCAGAACGAACACCGTGAGGCAGGCAAGTACCCAGGTAATAAATCGAAGAAAACAGAGACGCCGGTTCCCGAGGTTGACGGACGCAGGCAGACAGACAGGGCTCTTCCCTACTCGCGCCTTCGTTTCGCGCGGTAGCACCCGAGTCGAGTCGCGTCAAGTCGGCTTGTTGAATTCGACATTGCTACAGTGTAATACTCGGCTCTTCAGACGGGGAAGGAGGAGAAAGGGACAAAAAGAGAGGCCCGCGATATTGGATAGAACTGAATTGGGTTGTATTGTACCTCGATGTACCCTGAATACTATGCGTAGGTATAGTAGATACCTCGGTGCATCCGGTAACCCACTTTGAGGCATACACGAGCCCCGAGGCGGGTCTGTATTAGTGTGAGAGCACCTGAAGCACAGCACAACAGACCTACAGAGCACAGCACACAAGCACTGGCTCTGTCGTTGCGTTGCATCTGCACTGCACCGACCTCCAGCACGTCCTTCATGAGTGGGAGCATCAGAAATTCGACGATACCTTAATTAACAACAGGAGTGGGCGAGCTGGACTCAATGGACCCAAGCCCTCGCCGCACACCTGCAACTGCAACAGCAACTGGGGCTGACGGGACGGGACCTGACTGAGGTGACGCTGCTGCCTCCGGGTCCAGGTCCACCCCCCCTCCACTCTCCCGCTAATAAGGTGGGTGGGTTCCATTCCATTGCCCTTCAGCAGGTCCCCTACCACCCTAGGTCCAGTGGACGGATACTGCCTAGGTACCTCGATTATCCTACCTACACCACATAACAGTAGGTATCTCAGTGGTCGGGTGTCGGTCACGCCTGTAGGTCTTGCACAGCACATGCTGCACCCACACTACCAGCCTCGCACTCCCAATCCGCCCGCCTATGCCCAAAAACACCCTCGTACACCAAGGTACCCGGTCCTGGTCCTGATCCTGGTCCGGTCCTGGTTGTGTGTTGCTGCAGCACTTGTACTTGTTGCACTGCACCTGCACTGCACCGTACCGCGCTGCACCGCACCCTCGCTCACCTCACTCGCATCTTTCCGACCAGCAATCTCGAACGCCCTCTCGTTTTCTCTCCTCCTTCCCGACCGACACGCATCCTTTTTGAGCTTGCTACCTACGTCGAATCCACGAATCGTTCTGTCTTCATCCATATCGCGATTCCTTCTCATACCACCTGCTGTCGTCGTCGCCGAGTCTCTCAATGTCCCAGCTTTGACGCTTATTTTTCGCTCTGCGCAGCTGGGAGGCCCCGCCTTATTCCGTTTCCCGCCTGGCCTCACCACCACCCGTCCACACATCGTACCGATAAACCTGCCGACCCGTCCGTTCCGCCGACGCCCATTCTGCATACGCAATGTATCTTAACATGCCTCCCGGCGTGCAGAGCCTCGAGGCCAGGACTTTGCAGCGCCGGGAAGAGGTTGACGCTAGGAAAGTCACCATTATTGTAAGTTGTTGCGCTTCGCCAGTCATGCCACGCCTCTCAGCCTGCGACCCGAGTTGCTGACCTCTGTCGCCACGCAGGGAATTCTTGCCGGTCTCGTACTCGTCATCTTCCTCACATTTGTCATCTTTTCCTGCCGCGCATCGCGCCAAAACCGAAGAGACCCCGGGAATTCTAGTGGCTTTTTGAAAATATGGAATACCGGTGGCGCCTCCAGGAGCAGATACCAGCAGGCCCAGGATGAGACCTCCAACTCGACCGAACAGCTCGCGAGCCGCCGCTCCCGTTCGCGCCCGACTTCCGTCGCCTTCGATGCTGCTTCGACCAACCAGTCTCAGACCGACGCCCGCTCTCCCAACACCGCCGTCAACCGCAACACCTCCATTCGCTCCGTCATGACCCTTCCAGCCTACAGGCCCGACGCGAACGACAACGAACAGGTCTTGGGTCGTGAGGGCGAGCGCGGAGGCGTTGACGTCGTTATTGAATACCCCACCGAAGAGAACGAAGAGGAACTGCGCGACCAAGAGATGGAGGCACTGTACCAGATCCGCCTGGCCCGCCGTCAGGAGCTTGCCGAGCGCGAGGAGAGGAGGCGGGAGCGCCGAGAAGCTCGGGAGCGCGGCGATCACGTCGCATTGGAGGACATCCGAACACGGGCTCGTAATGCCAGCAACAACAGTGTCGTTGCCGTCCTCCGCGAGGAGCATGACCGCCTGAAGAACGAACGCCAGCGAAACGTTTCCAGTGTGTCATATGCCGACCTTGGTGTTGCCCGTCACGACGGCACCCGCATTCGCGCCAATAGTACTGAGAGCGAGAGGATGGGTTTGCTGTCGGACGCTGCTAGTATCGCTGCCACATCAACCAGGTCCGCCGCCGAATCTGCCCACAGGAGAGGCCGCAGCGCCAGCTCCGTCCTGAGCATCGAGAGCGACCTTCCCTCTCCGGGTCTTCCCAGATCCCGCGCGAACTCCCGACCCGATACCCCCCGACTTGACACTCGCGCGGGTTCCAGCCCGGAAGTCGTTGAGGCGGATGTGGGAGAAGCCGGCATACCCATCTACTCCCCGCCCGGCTACGATGAAGTTTCGCTTGACGATGAGCGCTCTCGAAGCACCACGCCTCAGCCGGCCCACGAGCCTCCCCCGAACTACCCTGGCCCGGCCCAGCAGCGCGCAGAGAACCTTGCCGCCAACATGGCCGATCTGGCTGCAGAGGAGCATCCACACGATGATGCGCCCCGGCAAGAGCAGAGGCGGATACCACAACTACCTAGCTTACGACTGCAGCAACTGCCGCAGATTGTGATCGAGCCCTCGAGCGCCAGGCCGTATGACAGGTGACGGCTGGCTTTGCGCGGGCATAAATAAAACTGAACCGGATGATAAACGGCTGGAACTAATGATCCTCGGTGAAGACGAGCACATGCTTGGAGGCCATTTTGATACATATGGGGCCCGATTGGGCAATTTGCATACATGTTGAGTCGGGGTCGCTCGGTTGAAGCACCGACGTCTCATTTGTATAATACCTTACCAGCAAACTGGATATCGGCGTTGGGCGAATCTCGGTCTGGATGGGGCGAGCTGTAAAGGATACCAAAGCGAGTTGAGGAAGTAGCGCTGCGTCTCGGTGGCCTACGTGCCCGAGAGAGCAATTCCATTTATTTTTTTCAAAGCAATGCCTATTAAGAGAGCCGAAGTAGTTGACATTATTCTGGGTGATTTTTTGATGTCGTCCTGGAAGGTCCGGAGCACACTACCTATCGCAATCACAACCCTCCAAGTTGGAACGGTTGAAGCTGATGTCAGTGAATGACAAACTGACAAACCCTAGCGCACTCTGTGAAGAGAGGGCGGTAAAATCGGCTTTTTGGTCCCGAGCAGCTGGTTGAGCACTTGGTTCGGAGATGGGATGATTGATCGGATCACCTTCGCGGCACTTGGCTTGGCTGGGGTGGTTAGCATCATATGCCGTTCTACTGACTCGAATGTCAGCAAAGCGGGTATTCGCTTAATGAGGGGCATATGGTGTAGTGGTATCACATCCGCTTTGCAGTCTCTATCAGTATACTGTGTGCGGAAGGCCCAGGGTTCAATCCCCTGTGTGTCCAAAATCTTTTGTCATTTCGTCCATTGGACTCAACTTTTGCTCTCCTTGCGTCCTCCTGTTGCTTTTCTCTCGTTTTGGCGTCATGATGCATGCGCTGTGGCTGTCTGGGCTGGGGAGCTTTGGGTACACGCTCTGTTCACCACATGGTTGGGAGGTAGGGTCGGTGACGCGAAATTCTATCCCAAGTGTACACACTCATCTGTCCTTAGAATTCAAACCTTGTGACGACTGACCTGCCTAGCGGATGACCTTAAAAAGATGAGACGTCAATTGACTGGGTATGTAAGTAAATATGATCTAGTAGCAATGCAGAGCCGAGCTGCACGGTAATGTCCTCTCAAAAAACGCCGGAACCCAAACAACCCATACTCCATCCGCATACCGTTCCCAAACGGCAACCTCTCTCTCAGACACGGCGGCCGGAACGAAATCAAATCCAGTGGTCGTCGAGCGCGCGATTCCCGTCGAGGTAGTCGTACACCTGCCGCGGGTCCTTGCAGACGTGCTTCGCGTCCCACCCGTCGCTGCCCGTGAAGCCGGGCGGGAAGGTCGTCTGCGTGCCCTCGAGCGCGACGTCGCCGGCGCAGAGGATGGCCTGCCTGAGGTACTCGAAGCAATGCTGCAGGTGCCAGCCGCCCTCGGCGCCGTCGGTGCCCTCGGGGATGTGCGAGTGCGTGTCGACGTCGGCGGTGCCGTTGACCGTCAGGCCGGCGTAGCTCTCGAGGATGGCGAAGAGGCAGTGCAGCTGGTGCGTCATGGAGGTCGTGAAGACGGTGCGGGGCGCGAACTCGGGCAGCGGGACGGGGAGGTTGTTGAGGAACGAGGCGTTTTTGATCTCGAGGTAGCCGAGGCCCCGGGGCACGATGGAGAGCCAGTTCTGTTGGTAGGAGGTGTTGGTGAAGAAGGACTTTGGGTCGTCTGGGACGAAGTCTGTCGTCGGGTGGAAGGTTGTGATCTGCTGGGAGACTGGGACATAGAGTCAGTTGCGAGGGTTCAAGCAATGCATGGGGGACAAGGTTAGAGCTCACACTTTGGTGCGAAGCCCGTCAAATCGCCAACGGGCTCGAGACGCTTGTCATATGCTGGTGTTTGCAGGTTATACCGCCGCTCGACGAGGAGGCCGACGATGACGAGGAGCAGAGCTGTGTCGAGCAGCCACCGCCAGCGGCGGAGGGCGGCGCATGCTCTGGCGCAGCGACAGCGCTTTCGCCCTCCCTCGATATCTGCCTGCTTCCAGTGTTGGTTGTCGTCTTCACTGAGAAGGGAAACGCTGACATCGGTTATGGCATCGTCGTGGGGATCGTCATGGCGGACGTCGGTATACTGGGCAGCGTTGGGCTTCATGACCTCCGAGTGTATTAAGTAAGATAGGTATGGCACCGTAAATAATAAAAAAGAATATAAAAAAACCATAAAGCTATTACTTCAGTATGTTCTCGTATCAGATCGAGAGTGAAGCTCCAGGCTTATCAAATCTTGAACTCCCAAGAGCTCGGTTAAGGTAAGGAAAGACATTGAAATGAATCAAAGACTGAGACTCCTGATCTGCCGTCCGGGGATGGGAAGAAATGCGACATCATGTCCCTCCCAGAACTTGAAACATCCACTGGGCTGATATCCTTACCACGATGGCGACGCGTGGTGGTGCTCTGAAGGGGGATCCGACACTCCGTGTCTGAGGTGGGCGGATGCGGGAAGTGGGAACTGCAGGTGTTTTGGGAACCCGTGCGGCGAGGGAAGGCTTCTTTCCCCTGTGGCTTTGGGCTTGGCCGCGTGTATCGCCGCGTGTTGGACCTTTTCTTACAGTGGAAATGAGCATGGCGAAGGCGATTGTCGGAATAGCAACCTCTACTTCACTAGACATCTTGGTGGTGCGTCGAATGGCGCTTGTAGAGAAGGCGGGCTGCCAGAGCGAAATAAGCATAACTGTCACCATTCTATCTGATGCAGTCAGTGGCGCACTCGGGCCATGTTAGCTTAGTGCTTTGTTTCGATTCGAGAAGCTAAAACAACGATTCATAGGTAAAAACCCATGAGTTCGCATCGTACGTAGTAGACAGTACGAAGAACTAGCATGAGGTCGATCAAAAAATAGATAATAGTCAAAAATGACAAAAGATATGATAACTGTGAGATTCGAACTCACGCATCTTGCGATACCAGAATGCTATCCTCTTTGAGGATCAAGCTTTTACACTTGAGTCTGGCGCCTTAGACCGCTCGGCCAAGTTACCAGCTGATCCAATCGGATCGGATTCTTGTTCGGCCCGGTGAGTTCAGCGCCTGAGTAGCCTTCGGCTTTGCAGGCCCTGAAACCTTGAGCCTGTGTCCGTCCCAAGCCGACGCAGAGTTCTGAGCCAGTTCCGTGCTGCTGGCTCTATCCTTGTTCTTTCCCGCTCTCCCGTTCCCTCTTCGTCGGCGCGTAAGTTGATACCGTTCTTCGTCTCCCGGTCCAAAGCCAGTTGGCTTACACCATCCGTATCATGGAACCGCCCGAACGGTTCCAGACCGGCCTCGGCGATTCTCGCACCGCCGAGATCCCACCTGCCGACATCGTCAGAAAGGGCCCGGAAATCAGTCGAGGCCCCAGCGGACCGGGAAGACTAGCTCGACTGGGCTAGCCGATGGGAACAGGGCGGAGAACGCGAAGAGGACGGGAGTTGGCATCGGCAATCTCGCCGACGCTCGCCGTGAGCTAGTGTTACGCGCGCGGCGGTTGCTGTTACTGCACCTTTGCGCAGTAGTCATCGTCCAGAGACGTGCTAATCGTCATCGTGGTATGTAAATGGCCGGCAGGTGACCTCTGGGGCTGCCGATCAGAGACAAAACGGCGGTCCTCGAAGGCATGCCGGCAGCAAACAACCTTGAACCAGCAAATCGACATCTCGAGGGGGGCTTTCCTTTCCGTCGGGTGCGTCTTCCGACCGCAACCCTCCCAGACAGACCCTGACACCGCCCTCCGGGGCCAGTGGCGGGGAAATAGCTAACCTCATTAACAAAGAAAAATTGCCCTGGCTGGTTTGTTTTCTGAAGAGGCGAAACAGTGGACCCCGGTGGTGCAATACCAATTCTTCTCTTCTGCATGCTCTTAAATAATCAGCAGGGGGGGCCTCAACTGCGTTTGCCGTCTCCCGCTCCCGATTTCTAATACACTCTCTCTTCTGCTCCTTGGTGAGACGAGGATAACACCACTCTCGTTCGGAGATACGAGTGCTCTAGGGACGATCTTTTTGGATGTCGCAAACGATAATATTTAATGTCTAATTTCCCCTCCGTCTGAGGCTCAAGAGTCGAGGCACAGGGAAACGCAGAGATCGCCGCGACGTAGCAACGAAGCAAGGTTCACACGCCAAGACTGCACGAGAATAAGCTCCTCGGCTCATCAAAACGACGAAAAACACGAGACGAACCATGCCGTCTTCGGAGCCAGCTCCGGCGGCCCGCGCCGACGAGAAGCGCCCTCCCGCCCCCGCCCCGGGCTCGGGACTCCGCTCAGACAGCCCGTCCAAGACGACACTGACACCCGTCCCCGATGATGACGAAAACGACCCCGATAGCCCGAGGATCACCGCCACCACCTCCCGCCCGGGGCCCGTCCCGGACGGCGGCTGGGAGGCCTGGCTCCAGGTCCTCGGGTCGTGGGTCATCCTCGCCGACACCTGGGGCCTCGTCAACACCTTCGGCCTCTACCAGACATACTACGAGCGCACCCTCGACGCCACGCCCTCGGCCATCTCCTGGATCGGCTCGCTGCAGGGCGCGCTGCTGATGATGGTCGGGCCCGTCTCCGGCCCGCTCTACGACGCGGGCTACTTCCGCGAGCTCCTCTGGGCCGGCATCTTCCTCATCCTCCTGGGCCAGTTCATGACCTCGCTCTGCACGACGTACTGGCAGGTCCTCCTGTCGCAGGGAGTATGCATCGGCCTCGGCTGCGGCCTGACCTTCCTACCCTCCACGGCGATCCTCAGCCAGTACTTCGAAAAGCGCCGCGCCTTCGTCATCGGCATCGCGTCGACGGGGTCCCCGATCACCGGCATGGTCTTCCCCGTGCTCTTCGGCCGCCTCGAGCCCGTCATCGGCTTCGGCTGGGCCACGCGCGTCATGGGCTTCATCCTGCTGGGGCTGTCCGTCATCCCCGCCGTCTCCATGCACACCCGCCTGCCGCCCTCGGGCCGCAAGCGCTCGCTCGTCGACACCACGGCGTTCCGCGACCCGGCCTTCATGCTCGTCATGCTCGGCTCCTTCTTCGCCTTCCTGTCCATGTACATCGCCTTCTTCTACATCCAGCTCTTCGCCGTCAGCCACGAGATCGGGTCCGCCTCCTTCTCGACGTACTTCGTCACGCTGCTCAGCGCGGGCAGCATCCCGGGGCGCGTGATACCCAACTACCTCGCCGACCGCCTGGGCGCGCTGTACATACAAATCTCCCTCGCCGCCGGCGCGGCCGTCATGATGTTCGCGTGGCTGGGGATCCGCGACATGGCGGGCCTGGTGGTGTTCGCCATCATCTACGGCGTCTTCTCCGGGGGCATGGTCAGCATCGCGCCGAGCGTCATCGTCAGCCTGTCGCCCGACCTAGGGCGTGTCGGCACCCGGATGGGCATGATGTTCTTCACGTCGGGCATCTCCATCCTCATCGGCACGCCCATTGCCGGCGCCATCGTTGGGGGGTACAGCGGCCCGGAGTGGCAGGCCATGATCGGCTACGGCGCCGCGGCTCTGACGCTGGGGTCCATGTGCTATACTCTGGCCAAGATCTTTCAGTTGAAGAAGGCCAGGGCCATCAAGGCGTAGGGTTTCCGGCTCATTTGTTCGTATTTCAAATCGTACATTACCACACGTGTAGGCATACATGTCCATATATGCCCATGTTAGTATCTCGATAGTCAAGACTTGTATATCATTCACTGCCTGAGAATTTCAAGCTGGAAAAATGCCACAACGACGACAGTCTTCTCAGCTACCGAACCCACCACCAAGCCCCAACTCCCGCGATCACGGTCCCAAAGACAGCTGCCCACCTCTTGAACCCCCGAAGAAGCTGCTCCTTTGCCAGTGCCTCGATGGCATCGCCGTCGTTGATCCTGGGGAACGGGACGTCCGGCACGGGCTTCCCGAGGGCTTTGCACAGCGGGCCCCAGCCCTCCTTGACGTCGAAGAAGAGCAGCTGGTCGGCCGGAACGGTCCTCCTGAGCCACGCCTGGTGGACGTCCCACGTGCTGCGGTCCGGCACGGGGCCCGAGTGCGGGAACAGCTCGTGCCAACGGGTCCTGGACAGGACGTCGATGTACCGCGGGAACCAGCGCATGGTCGGCACGAGGAAGAGGGCGAACGAGAGGATGGACTGGAGCGACGCGTCGCCCGTCTTCTGGATGCTCCTCACCCAGGCGTCCGGGTCGCGCACGGTGCAGATGACCAGCACGCCCGGGTGCAGCTGCAGCAGCTCCTCGGTGAAGAGCATGCCGGGGACGTCGACGAGGGCGGCGTAGCCGTCGGAGAAGTGGTGCCGCAGGGTGTCGTCGACGACCTTCTCGTCGGCGGGGGACCGGACGGGTGTGTGCTCGAGGGCGCGGATCCACGAGCGGATCTCCGACTCCGGGCCGCGCGTGACCTGGGTGCCGCCGTGGTGGACGGGCCCGCCGAGGAGGATCTCGAGGGCTTTGCTCAGAGACGCGGTGCCGGTGCGGGGCAGGCCGGCCGCGACGACCTGGAGCTTGGTGCCGGGCTTCGGCTTGGAGGCTTCTTGTCCCATGGTTTTTTAGGAGGGTGTCTTTGGGTTTCTCCCTATTCTTTTTGGTCGATGAAGGGGAGACAAGAGAGAAAACGTGACGATGTCTAGAAAATCAGCCAGACAGCCAAGCTTCTGCTGTCAGCTTACATCAGATCGGAGTCCATGTCGTTCGAGACCGAGACCTGTGGCACGTTTAGGTAATCGAGTGTAGGACAGAGACGGTACATCAACATATCAGTCGTTATCAGACAACCGATAACTCAAGGCGACTTTTGCAGAGAAGCCAAAGTTCTTGAGCAGACGATGCCAAAGCTAACAGTATGTCGGTGAGCGTCGGTGAAGGTATCATGAACAAAATTGTTCACCGAGATTACCTAGGGTGGGTATCTGAGATCGAGATGCATCGTTCACATCCTGACTGCTGCCAATTAGGAATATCCATAGATATGGGTAGCTTAATATGCATCCGAGTAATGATGAACACGCAGATTTCGACACAACATCGACCGACTCATGAAGTGCCGCAATAGCGTGCGGTTCCCGTGGCACCGGTGCCGAGTTCGTCCTATCACGACCGCACCCGGGACGGCGCCCCGTCGCGTGCTGCGTGTTGCTGATTCATCCCCAGATGAAGTCGCTGGTGTAGCTTAGCAACGCTTAACTCAGACCGATACCGCGTCTTACCTAAGTGGCTCTAGCGCTGGCGCTGCATGGCCCCATAAATGCTGACAGCCGCCGGGGATACGTACCGAGATTTCTTATGTAAGGTGCGTAGAGTGCTTCGCGCACTGTCTGTTTGGTGATCTGATCTGATCTCCCAGTCCCCCCACCCTCCATCGGACGAGAACCTACATCTGCATATCCGTCCAGCGTCTCGAGACCTCGGACCAGCTGGCTCGATCGAGTCAACGAGTGTTCTTTTACAAAGTGCCGCGCGCGTCTCCCCGAGGGAGCCATCCTCGGAACGGAGCTAGTGACGAATCATACGGGCCGGCAGAGACGACAAGGAGGCCGTTGGAGAGGGATTGCTGGTGTATTTCGTAAGGCTTATGGGAGTTTTGGCTGTGTTGTTAAGCACTTATTCAGCGCCCTGCCCTTCTGGCACGGACGTACCCGTCGAGAGATCGCAGTTTGACAGGGCTCGGATGGAGGAGAGGGAGGTGTTCTCCGGCTAGCTGCCAACACACCCAACACAACCTTGCATTATGTGGTTTGCAACATGATGCCAAACGAGAGCACCCTCTTTCTCGGGTCTATGACTTCCCTGCCTCGAACTGACGTGCCTATCGCATCTTGCCTCGTCGTAACTGCTCGCCTTGGATACGCATGTTGCCTTATCTCCAGACGGTACGGACATTACCTGAGGAAAGAGCGGCATACCTAGGTAGGTAATAGTAGGTACTGCTGTATGGATATCTCGTACCTTGCCGCGTGGAAGGTGTCGAAGATGATTACAAGCACTGTAGTACTTCGGTACGTTCCTGTCCTCGAGCCCCGCAATTGGACTGGGTGTGGCGCCCCGCATGGAGGGGAACCACCTGATGTTGAGGTACCTGTTTCCTCAGTTGCGTAGGTATCTTGAGGTGGTCATTCTTCCTCAAGCTACCTAGATGCAAGTAGCTTGAATAGAGCTAGGTACAGGAATCTCCCCTCCAAGGGCAGCTTCTCGTCCTTCCTGCTTACCACGACTTAGCTGAGCAGCTTCCATGCCGCGGCCGCGACCACAACCTCCAGCTTTTTTTTGATGTCCCACTTGGCCAAACGACCCTGATGAAACCACATCGCGTCGGCCTGCCATCGTCATTCCAGTACTACGCCCCCTGGGGTACCTGACTTACGGCATGTCTGGCACGTTCGACCTGTCTTGTGTCTTCTGCTTGCCAATCTGCAAAGCCATTAGCGTGCCATTGATGATGCAAGACGCCCGTACCCATCCCCCTCCCCCCCCTCTGCCCCCCTTCCGGCGCTGGGCAACGGCCGTCGAGGGGAATGGCCGATATAAGAAGATGCCGTTCTGCCCTTCATTGACTCCTCTCTTGTGTTCTCCCTCTTCAGTCTCTTTCAGTTAAGCACTCATCAGCGACCTCAGTACTCCCTCTTTTCTACCTCTTACACAGAGCAAATCATTCACCATGGCTCCCAAGATCGCCATCGTCTACGTGAGTAACAAGCTTTTCTTCTCAATCGGGCAATTGTCTTTCCACGATCTGCCAGCCCCCGCCATGGCATCGCTCTTCTCAGAGTTGCCATGATACACACTTGCCTACAACATATCTCTGCCGTCCTGCGGACATTGGCACCCTCTTGATGCGTTTGCCCGCACCGCCGCGCCCTGAACCCCACCATGATCGACCAACTCAACTCCAAGCGCCCCGGAGCCTGTCATTAAGAGCAACTTGCTAATGCCGTGCGTCCCCAACAGTACTCCATGTACGGCCACATCCGCCAATTGGCCGAGGCCGAGAAGAAGGGTATCGAGCAGGCCGGCGGCACTGCCGACCTCTTCCAGTAAGCTCCCCCTACCTCCGAGCTATACACACCGTCGGAAACCTTGTGCCTAACAACTCTTCTCAGGGTCCCTGAGACGCTCCCCGAGGAGGTGCTCACCAAGATGCACGCTCCCCCCAAGCCCACCGACGTCCCCGTCCTCGAGGACCCCGCCACCCTCGAGTCCTACGACGCCTTCCTCATCGGCATCCCCACCAGATACGGCAACTTCCCCGCCCAGTGGAAGGCCTTCTGGGACAAGACCGGCAAGCAGTGGAGCACCGGCGGCTACTGGGGCAAGCTGGGCGGCCTCTTCATCTCCACCGCCTCCCTGGGCGGCGGCCAGGAGTCCACCGCCATCGCCGCCATGTCCACCTTCGCCCACCACGGCATCATCTACGTCCCCTTCGGCTACGCCAAGGCCTTCCCTCAGATGACCGACCTCAGTGAGATCCACGGCGGCGGCCCCTGGGGTGCCGGCACCTTCGCCGGCGCCGACGGCTCCCGCCAGCCCTCCGAGAAGGAGATCGAGATCGCCACCATCCAGGGCAAGAGCTTCTACGAGGTCGTCGCCAAGCACGTCGGTTGACTGCATGGCAGCGATGCCGCCGCCGCGGCCGGGAACGGTGCGAACGGGGCCGATAAGCCGGCCCCGCCCCCGGCCGAGAAGGAGGACCCGTCGGCGACGGAGACCCGAAAGGCCCCGAGGGAGTTAGATGAAGATAACGTCAAGTCGGGACCCTGCGGACTGCCTAACAAGTGCGTCGTGCAATGAACACCACAATCTAATGCCGTAAAATGATGAGGACAAAAATATATTAATGATTCCCCCCCACCCATATCCGATCCAAACTGCTGCCGATGTGACCGTGCGCCCGAGTTGCCCACGTTTGAACATGCCGGAGACGCCCATCGCGAGACGTAGGTCGTCGTAAAAAACTTGGAAGGACCAGGGTCAGATTTAACGTTCGCCGCACAGGGGCGGGGTTCATGGCCCTCCACACCCTCACGAAGCAGGGCAGACAGATCCAAACCGGCTGACTGCGTTTGCCGCCGCGGGCGTAAGTGAGCCGGCCCCGAGGTACTCGTATATAGGTAAGCACCGCGGCTGGATTACTAGTCACAAACGTTCAAAGTGCCGAAAAGCACAAGGCAGCGTGCGGCGCAAATCATCTCGGTGAGCTCGACGGAAACCTGGGGGAATCTCTGTAAAGCTCGGTTGTCGAAGGCGGCCTCACGTTGATGTTTTTCTTTTCCGACGAGGCCGTTGATATAACGTACCACCTCGCCCATAACACATCCCTCAATGCCGCGCATACATGCATGTGCCGAACGTCAGAAGACAGGCTCTAATCTAATTCTCGACAACTTCTCGTCGATCACACACACTCATTAAGTATAGGTACCCCGCCGCGCGTTTCGCGGCCGTGCGCAATGGCGATGGCACCTGAGGTTTTCTTGTGGAGAAAGCTTCGATAGATCATGGTGCAGATGGACGTCATACTTATCTGCATCGAATGGAACATGGCTTTAATTTTTTCAGATCTATTTATGTAACGCCAATGACCATGCACATCATTCGCCTTTTGCGAAGGCGCCGTAGAAGTAACACATGAAAAGTACACAACCTGCTGACCATCTACATGAACAGAATGTTCCTCATATTCTTTGCGTTTATCATAGTGTACTCGGCGTACACCGGATCCTTGTTCTTCATGCCCAGGGTAACCGAGAGCAAATTCGGCTCGGTCCAAGTAGCGCGCAGACCGCGAGATTCGAGGCGCTCCCACCAGTCAAGGTATACGTTGGACGTCATGCTGTGTCGCAGATGTATCTCTACCATAAACTGGCCGATAGGTAGCGTGTCGGGGAAATCTTCGCTGAGAGCATCCATGGACGCGAATTCAGAACCTTCAATGTCCATCTTGAGAATGTCACTGTGATGTTCAAGTCAGCGTCTGGAACCAAAACTGGAAGGTAATGGAAAGTATAGTCATACACGTAGTTATGACCATTCATCTTCATCAAATCGGCGATGCTGTAAAACGGAGGGTCGCGCGCCTCATCCGTCTGTCCCGCGATGCCGGCGCGGAGGAAGTGGGCCCTGTCACGGTTCTTCGGCGAAACCTGCTCGCCAAAGTCAACGACGGAGAAGTCGTAGGCCCAGACGACGCAGTTGGTGCGCTCCAGCATCTCCTGCTCTAAAGTTGGGGTCCTTGGTTAGTAACAGCCACAAGGTGCAGACCGTTCGGCAGGGGGCACTCACCGAAGCTGGACTCGTCTCGCACACCGAACGAGTAGATGACACACTCTCGGTTCTTGGGGAAGTTGACGTACTGCGACATGCCGCACACCCACTTTCCGCCGTCTCCCATACGGCCGACGCGCTCCATTTCGTGGGGGCAACTGTACGTCGCGGGGGTGAAGTCCCAGATTGTGTAAGGTGTCTTCACGTAACTATCGTGGTCGAAGCACGGGAAGCTTTTGATGAAAGGGTCAGAACAAGTTTACCGGATACCAGTATCAATGGGCTGGGGAAGGGAGTTGCGTTACGTACAGGGGCATCTTGGAGGAGTCGCCCCAGTCGGCAGCAATCATCTCGTGGCGCTGCCTGACGGCCTTCTCGAAGCTCGCTTCGGCGGTAGCCATGAAATCGCGCATCGGAGAACGACTGCTGCGGATGTTTTGGACGATGCTTTCCACCTTACTGGATGCCCATTCCTTCGCGGAGCCCTGCTCGGTGAAGGAGTGGAGCAGAGCAAAGGTGAAGAGCAGGCCGGCGGCCAGCCAGAGCATTTGGGCGACCCGTCTGTTGTTGGTGGCCATGACCATCTGATGAGTTTCTCAGCTGAGAGGACGATGGTATTTTGGTTGTTGGAAGGGGTGGGAGAGATTGGGAACAGAAGACAAGAGGATGTCAGGTCGTGGACGAGGTAAGTCGGAGATGAAACTTGATCCACGCCCATTCTGGCTGGAGGTACCCAAGGTGCTTGCTTAATTGGCAGGAACCATGAAGAATGATGGCCACGGGGAAGGAGCAAAGGTATGGTATCTCTTGCCAAAGGGGAGGCACACTAAGCAGCATATCGAGAAAGTGGAAGGCATGCCTAGTGGTGTCTTGTGCCTACCTTCCCCCCCTGAGACGTTGAGAAAGTGGGTGCTCGCCACCGGGTAGGTAGGTATACTGTGCAAGGAGATAGGTAGGTATCGAACAGTGGCTATCGAAGAACGGTCAACGTGTAGATGGAATGTGTCTGCTAGGAATTGCTGCATCCTTTATTCATGAATATGGGCATTTGAACCATTACCCGCAAAGTTCATTGTCCACCACATGCATGATCCAACGCCACTTAACTGCTTCCCGTTGGGAGGCAGTTGCCAAGGCACCTCATCTGAACCTACGCAACGGTCCGATCCTGTAAATTGGGACGAGGCAGGCAGCCACGCAGCCAAATCAGAAACCGCCCCGCCGTGCCGAGTCGACCAAACCCGCTGAGGCTTCTGGTCTGAACTCACAAGGTCTCAAGGTCAAGGGGTGGCAAAGTTGGGCTCGAGCGAGACATCTCTGGAATGAAGAACTTCCCTTGTTCAACTCGCTTAAGTATTTGCTGTCTCAATACTTCTAGTAGACGGGAGGCGCACAGAGAGATCGGGCTTGTTGCAACTTGCCACAAGATGTGATGTGGGTAATCCGAGACAGACGAGCTTTACAAATATGCGACCCAGGATCAATATATGCGATAGGATACCTCCCGAAATGGCATATGGTGTATGTTGCTGTATTTCTGAATTCAGAGCGACATGACAGAACGGAACTCCTTCGCTTGGCCTATTTTTCACCACGTATGTCAACCGCTTGACCAATTCAAAACGCCGCTTGTGCCGATGTCTGCTCACTTTCATGACCTCCTTGCCCAGCAAGCGAGAACAGACCTCATTCGACGGGTATAATTCCTTCATCAACCAGACAGTGGCCGTATCGCCCAACTCCCAATGTTTCTATACATGCCGCACCAAGTACCACAAAACGTAGTAGAATGTCATCTCAGGTCTAGGTCCGAAGGCCTGATGCCGTCGACGGCGCGCTGTCTGTGTCCCTAGCAAACACTTCGCAGTGCTTGCGCGTACTGGAGTCGCCGTCGCTAATACGATCGCAGTGCAGCGTGTATTTTCTCTGTTTTTGTGTCGACTACCCCGGACATTTATCTCTTGAACAAATTTGTCTGCGAGCCGAAAATGGGGTTGGGTTGGTAGGAGGAGCGGTAGGCGTCCATCTCCGTATCGTTGCCTTTCCCACCGTCGGTCAGGTCGCAGGGAGCAACCTTGATCTCGCCTCGAACGATTTCCGCAACGGAGACGAGAGGGAAAAGCAACACAAGCAGCGATAGAAGCTGCCCGAAGCTCCAGCCCTTCTCGCCCCCGTCACTCAGCTCGTACTGAGGACCCTGGCCAAAGGCATCCGAGGCAATGATGCAGCGCACCGCGGCTCCAATCGCCGATGCGGCCATGAGGAGCATGCCGATGAGCTTGATGAGCTTGGAGAAGCGTTGCGTGCGAAGGTGGAGATACCAACTCGCGAACGAGAATACCAAGACGTTGGCGGCGATGACCAGGACGGTGCCGACGTAACTCCACCCCGTCATATTGTTCTTCCCTTCGTTGCCGACCCTCCAAACGCAGGCGACGGGGAGTTTCGAGTCTTCCATGCCCTTTGATATGCCCTGCATGATGAAGACGCCGTACACAACGTTCAAGACGAGGTTGACAAACATGAGAAACTGCCGCAGCCAGCGTAGCACCCAGTCGCGGCGGAAATCGTGTACGAGGGCGAGAAGGGTCGCATTGTGGACGGCCAGAGACATGTTGGACAGTGTCCAGATGATGAAAAAGTGATAGGGCACCATGGTGCTTATCCTGGCGAGCCCGACGGACGCAATGCCGATGCCCTGGAGGATCTGCTGGTCTGAATAGCTGCTGAGAAGCTTCCGGCGGATGTTGGAGGGGTTGCCCTTCATCTCCTGCAGGATGATGGACGAGCTGATGATGAGCGAGACGCCGGCGGTGATAATGAAGGACAGCAGGACACCAATGCCGGCGACGCCTGCATCGCTGGGCACCGGCGCGTCGGCCGGGATGGTGCAATTCGGGCCGTCGAATATGGACATTTCGGGGTTTGGTTGTCACAATGGTGGGGGTTGTACGGTGTCGACCAATGTATGCTCTCGGGTATCGATGTCTTCGTTGTCGGACGGTCCGTCGTGAGCGCGGTTCTATCGCCAGCGGGGGAGAATTGCGGGATCGTTGGATGTGGCTGAAAGAGTGAAGCCAGGTCGCCTCGCTGGTTGTTCAAAGCAGCAACATGCCAAAATTGTTACACAAGTGATCTTTGGCAGGTGCGGGCTGGACCTGAAGGTGCATGCAAACAAGACCGTTGAAAATTGGATAAGATACGGATAGGAAGTCGCAACTACGAGGCTCGAAAAGATAGGCAGTGGCGTGGAGGATCTTCCTCCTTTTTTACCCTTATGACGTACGGCTAAGCGCTGCCCCTGTCGTCTGAAACGGTCTCCCGCTGGGGAAGATCCCTGAAGCCGCTGAATGACTGGCTCACAGGCACTTTCAGCGGCCTCTAGGCGTTGATGCCCGCTCTACCGTCCGTGGCTGTGCCCCCCGGGCGTGGTGGGAAAGCCGCCTGTGGACCGGAGCGAAGCCCACCACACTGCACCGGGCGCCTCTGCGCAGATCCACGGATCCCTCACGACCTCCCGTCCACATTGTTGCACTCCTCGACTCCATCTCTGCCGATCCTGGGGTCCCTTGCCCACCACCACAATGCAGACCACCAATCCCCTCATCCGCCCCCGTTTTCCACGTCAGCAAAGGGTTTGTTTGTCTTCCGATGCTCGTTTGCCGTCCGTTCGTCGCTATCCTGACCAGGCGAAGGGGTCAAAAAAGAAGCCGTCGATGGCTAAGGCTAGGCAACTCGATTAGCGCCTCGCCGATCCTCGTTTACGACCGCCCAAGCGCATCCGAGGCTCGTTCCGTTAACCATTGTTTCTGTCGCTCTCAGGTTCATGGCGGTCCTGGGAGTTTATGCTGATTTCCCCAAGCAACCGAGACGGAGAAGACTCCGCTTGCGACCCCGTCCTCTTCTCTGATGGGGGATTGCTAGAGGTGCTAGGTGGCTGGACTTGATGCTCGGCGCCTTGCTTGCTGCTTCAAGAGTCAACCTCGGTTTCCGACGCAGGATGCCGGGAGACCTACTCAGCTTCGTCGACTTTCGACCCATGACGCTCATCACGGACGTCGCGGTCCGCTTCATCGCCGTGTGTTCTGATGGACCTCGTCCGTCTTGCTTTCGATAAGCCGCATCTAGCTTCAGAAGCATGTCCGAGACGTTAGACTTGAGAATGACGATTTCTCTGTTCATCTCCAAGACCGGCATGGTGCCTGATGTGGTGTTGACGCTGATGGTGGTCAGATTCGCATTCGCCCATTTCGAGTGCGCGACACTCACAAGTTGGCCACCGCTACGCAAACTCCCAGTGTTCTCCTCTGCTCCGCAAACCGTTCTCTCATCTCCGCAAACTCGCTTGATCTGAGCGACAGCTTCAACCGTTTCCACAAGCTCATCTTCGCCGTTAAGTGGCTGCCGACATGCTCCTCAAGCTTGTTCTCTAGCAGACAGAGCTCATCGACCGATGCTCTGAGGGCTCGGTCGAGCCCCACCAGTGTTGCGGGATGCAGCACGCCTTCCGCCGTGTCTCCGAAGTCGAGATAATTCTTGAGCGTGCCGAGGACCGACAAGAGTTCTTTGATGTCGATTGAAAGGACCGAGAACAAGCGAGGGGCATCGTCCATGGCGTCAATTTGCCTGCTCACCGTGGCACCCAGCTGCAGGGCTGCCACCAAGAGGCCGGCGATGCCGCTGAAGACAGTGTTCGCCTCGGCCATCCCATGGCAGTCTCAGCCGGCCTCATGACATTTGGCTGCGAGGAAACGAGATCACGGCCGCGGCTGATACTCCACAGAGCAGGATGTTCGGGTCTTTTGTAGCAGTGGCACTCAGGCGGCCGGCCAGCCGGACAATAGGGCCCCTGGGGCGCAGGAACGCACTATGCCGGATGTTCTCCCCGGTGATGGGTCACTGACACGATCTTTGCAGGGGACAGCAGGGGTTGTGCAGCGGGTCAGAGCGATCGTATTGCCAACCAGAGGAATCCAGGCTTTATGCGGCATCGATAGCGGCTGGGATTGCTTCCACCTGCCTGCAGAGGACCACTTATACGTGGTCGGGCCGCGGGCGAGGAGACTGTGCATCTGATCTTCCAAAGTGAGTGAAGATCACTGTATCTGCGTTCAAAGTATGATTTATTGACGTGAGTTCTAATAGCAGTGTAGATATCTTCGTTCGGACATTCAACTCAATTCGTGGCGTCGAAAACGGAGCTTATTAGACGCCAATGAGTACTCAGTGCTGGGCCTGAACATCCGCATCGCCGTCCTCGGCCGTCAGCTTGCCCTCCTCGTCTGGCAACCTGACAATAAGCAACAACGTTAGCGCAAGCACACAGAACCCGGCAACGCCCAAGTAGGGCAGCCCGATCCAAAGCCCACCCATGCGCATGCCCAAGCTGAACAGCCCCGCCAGCATGGGCTCTGCATACGTCTGTCCCGCCGTCTCGACCAGCGACATGATGGAGTACAGCCGGGTTCGGTGCGCCGCATCGACAAAAACCGTACAAACACTTCTCACGTAGCTGCCCCATCCGGTGCCCAGCGATAGGATTGCGAGGCCGAAGATGAAGGACCCGACAGTTGGCGAAGCCGACATGATCAGGGATCCAATCAATAGGGCGACGGAAGACACACGCGCCATGTACAGATCGCGTTGGTGATCGTCCGGGAAACGCAAGGGTTTGGGCGCGGTGGGCGAGGCGAGCAGCTTGGAGAAGGCTGGGAGAATGACAATAATCGAGAGAAGCACGCCGAAGCCGTACAGGGCTGACAAGTAGCCGGTCTGCGAGAGCGAAACGTGGAAGCGCTTCGAAGCGAATATTGACATGAACTGAGACGTTGACAGAATCACGGGGTACGAGCCGAGTAACGCTACAAGCAAGAGGACCACGGATGGCGACTCGAGAAGGGTCAGTGACTCTTTTAGTCGAAGGTACACGTGCTTGATGCTGGTTCGGATCGAGGTTTCTGCATCGGGTTCGTTCGCGGTCAGAGTCGGTGTCGGTGGTACCTGATCAACCGGCTTCGTCTCTGGGACTAGATGAATGGTGAAGATGAGGGTCGAGAACAGGCCGAAAGCCAGCCAGACAACGGGCCACGGGCCCGTTCTCTCCATCATCCATCCCGAGATAGCTGGGGCGCACAAATTCCCAATCATGGACGCCAGATGCACACGCATGAAGCTCTTGGCTCTTTGGGAGGCTGTTAGCGAGCGCCGAGGAAGAAAACGGCAACGAGGCCACTAACCTATTCTCCGAGGTCGTGACATCAGCGAGCATCGAGAAAACGATGGCGCTCAGAACGGCATTTCCACCTCCGAGCACCTGCAACGACGGCCCAAACCAGATGGCCTTGATGGGAAGCGTTTGAGGGAAGGCGCAGACGACGGCGAACCACAGGTAGCTCAGAACCATACCGATGACGGTTAACGAAAAGACCCTCTTCCTCCCGTACCGGTCTGCGACGATACCCCAAGGGAAGGCGGCCGCGGCACCAATGGAAGCCTGCAGGGCACCGTAGATGGCAAAGATGGTGGCAACCTTTGACTGAATGGCGTCCTCCTTGCACTGGCTCTCGTCAATGTCGTCGCTGACCAAGACGCCGTAGTAGCTGCGGCAGACGATGTCCTCGACCATGCGCGTGGCAGGGATGGTCCACAAGCCGCCGGCCCCGGCGCCGACGAGGATGATGCCACAGAAGATGCCGACGATGAGATCCGGGTTGTGGACCTTGGGAACATGGATGTTCTGGGCGGCGCGGAGGATGGAGTCGGTGCGACTACGGCCGGTGCCGGGGCGCCGCGCCGAGACGAGGGGCGTCGACTCGGTGGGCTCATCGTCGGAGGAGGATAGCGGCGTGGCGTCATGGCGGACGGCCTTGGTGTCACCCTCGGCGTCGGGCTCGGGGCGGGGATGCATCTTGGGTGACTGCAACGTAGTTGTGTGACAGTCTCCTGGGCTCGGGTGTGGCGCTCCTGTCAGGTTGTGCAAGATGAGGAAAGTGATGCAGCGATGTGCCAGAATCGAAAGGGCCAAGACGGGGAGGAAAGTCAAGAAATATGAACGAGTGTCATCGCCGATGCCTTGCGGCGGTAGATGTGAATGCGGTGGTGTTGATAGTGGTGGTGGTGTCGAGGGAGTTCATCCCTTGGGTCACTGACGTGAGATGATTACCATGGAGACACGCGGTCTGAAACGAATGGAAAGAAGCTTCCTCTCCCCCCCTGTGCAGTGCCAAAAGTACCAACGAGCCCCGCCAAAGAGTCTCGCTTTATCCGTACCGCCGCCATAATTTATCGCGACTTACGACGTGATGGCGACAGCGACGTGCGCCTCGTGCCGTGGGTAGGTACTGCAGCCAATGTGCGCTTACGCCGGCGCAGTCGTCAGGACTGCGCGGCATGGCACGCGACATTTGGCGGGGGATCAACCGGACGATGGTTCGCGCCCAAAGAGGCCAACACAGGCGACACGATCGTTATCGTTCCTGCAGTACGGATAACAAACGGAGGATTGCTCCGGGTTGGGGAAGCAAGACCTACCACGCAGCAGGCTGTCGTCATCGAACAACAGGAGCACCACATAACCAGGGCGTAGACTCGGTACGGTGGAAGAGTAAGCCAGATTTGCTGCAGCTGCTCTCCGGCGAATAAACGATGACGTGAGATGGTTGACTCAGCAAGGAAATACCTAATACACTGGTGCACATTCACTAGGTACGCTGTAATAGGAGAGCAAACGGTCCACGTCCTCCATCGCCATCAGATTAGATGCCTTACGCAATTAACGAGAGTTGGATAGGGCTGCAGCTTTTTTGGGGGCGCCCATAGGTACCTACCTAGTTCCCAGGGCACCGGAAGGTGGTAAATTGCCCACCAACCTTAGTTGTTCATCTATCACACCAACTGAGTTGACAAATGTGAGACTACGAGGACGACGCGCAACAACACAACGCAACGCAACGCAACGCAACGCAGCACAGAGGAAAAGCCAGTGGTACCCATACTCTGGTATCCTCACAGCGGGAGCTTTGCCAGCTTCCCGGTAGGGTATGACGCCCGGGGACGATAACACCACAGCCAATAGAATCAGGCATGTCGTTTGGTAATACGGCCGAGTTTGTGGACCCGAAAAGCCCATGTGCCCAATGAGCGTTCGGATGGCGGCGGTACCCCGATTGGGAGATGCCAAGATGCGCCCCACTGTGACTGGGCAGCAGGAACAGCAGGAGCACCCACCACCACCACGACAGTACCTACCCGGGCAGCAAGGGCAACAGCGTACACTACCTACCTACCTAGGTAGCTAGCGGGCACGCCAGGGAAGGAGCACTGACGCGGCGGTATCCCGCTTAGGTCCCGTCCTCCTGGTGAATATTCCCAGTCCAAGTCGTTGGCTCCAACCTCCAACTCCTCCTCGACCACAAATGCAAGATCGTCCGTTGGGGGACTTTTGCAACCGATGAAATCCACTTCGTTCTCGTCTATCCGCACCGCACTCCGTACACCACGTCGTCACTCTACACTATCCGATCAGACCCGGGACGAGCAATTCGAGTTATGCTTAATGTGAACGCGCGGATGGCCACGAAACAGCTTATTCGTCCCTGCCCATCCCCAATTCTCTCGGCGGGACGCTCCGCGAACGGCACAGCACAACAACCTGGGATCAAGCTAAGCACAAGCAACCACCACCATCCATCGCCGCCGGGACGTCGCAAAATGTGATACGATACTCTACCTACCTGATCCGAGGTAGCACAACGGCCGAGACTCTCCGAGCCTGCACTGCATAGGTAGTCAGTCCATCGGACGGACCTCGGACACGGGCCCGGAATCCTCTATTCGGGACCACCACTATGTATCCGTCGCAGCACCATGCTGGCCGCAGCTCCTGATCAACGCACGACCAATTACCCGGAAGCCTGCCCACGACATTGCTGTCGCGAGATGAAGAGCAAACAACGCAAACGCCTCGCATGACGTGAAAGCAAACATCAAGCACGCTCGTTCCACGTGGAAACCACGACACGGCCGCAACTTCCTCAAGACGCAAGCCGAAGAATCAGGTTACCTACCTGGCTGCCGCTGCAGAATGCCTGGCTCTCTTTGTTCAAGTTATGCTTCTTAAACTTCACCGGCAGGCTGCCGGCAGGCAAAGACGGGCAAGTCGGCATAAAGACAATGCACCGGTGCCCAGCGTTCAACTTCCACACTGACGAGCGTCTCAGACGGTCTCCAACATCCTAGCTGGCGCATTTGTTGGCACCTGGCCCGGCTAGACTGCAGCAGCCAGTCGGATAGTTGACAGACTGTTCCAGTTTCCCGGAAAGCTGATTTCTCGAGTGGTATGTTAGCGATATTGCCAGTCAACGTCGGACAATGCTAATGAGGGGAAAGGATTCTACATGACTGTTGGCTTTCAGAGGTTGCCGCCTCCTCTTCGAATGCACCGCTGTTCAACAGTTTCCTCGTCGACTTTCCCAAAGAGGTGTCCCGGTGTATGCTTCATCCCGGATGGCAGTTCCGGTGCCTGCTCGTAGCCCTGCAAGTTCATTGCCAGCTGCCCTTGCCAGCGGCCAGTGAACGTCTCGTCGAGCCATCTTCCGGCGGGTAAGGGACTGCCCAGCTCCATGGACGTGGTCGAGAGCCTGACGCCGCTACGCTACCAACTTGTCGTTCACTCCCGACACAGCGACAGAGATGCCGATGGCTGAGACCCTGGGCGTTGTTATTTATCGGCCACCAGGGTGTTACTCGTCCTGATGCTCGCCTGCATCGGCGCCTGGCTGCGCGCGCAGTCCGGATCACCATTGGCTGGGGACAACGGAGCACTTCCGGCCTCGGACTGCTTGTCAGGGAACAACAAGTTCAGCAAACTCATGTCTCCGGAAATATCTACGGAAAAGGGAGCTCTGGTGATGCTCGCGCCCGCAGAGGATGGAGTGTGTCTAGAAGTGTTGACGCCAGCTTCCGGGGTTCGTATACGAGGCATGCAGCGGATTCTTTGCCCGAGAGTGCGCACATCAATCCGTCCGTACATTCATAGACGAATGCTGTCTGGGCTGCTACGAAGGCGACCTCGTATGTCGCTCAAATCGAGTGTCTTCGCGGAGTCAGTGCTTGCGTGCCACTTGCGAGCCGTATTCAACCGCTCAGCAGTATTAGATGTGTCACTTTCGGCTATTTGTCTGATAGGACCTCAACGTGTACTTGACTATACCCCCGAAGTTTTCTCCTCAGCTCTCTTCAGGTCTGATGTATGCTTCGGAATTTGGCAGCCGCTCAGCTCCTCGAGGCAGACTGGGCGATTTGTCTGAAAGTCTGCCTTGAGATCATATCTGTCAAATTACCTACCGTGGTACCACGCTCAGCCATGACATCCCGCAAATACCTTCGTCTAGGTGGCCACTCTCAGAGACCACAGCAACAACTCTACGTGACTCCTGACAACGGAATCGATCGACCTTGGGCCCATCCAACACTCGAGCGGTGCCGCTGCCCTTCCGTGGACACCGATATCAGTGGAGAGGAGACCGCTCATGATGCAACGTAACGGTTGGCGCCCGTCACAACGACGATCGGGGGAATCGTCGGAACCCCTTGTGCGACTTGACCAATGTAGTGCCCGACGCTGTGAAACGGAAGACGAAGAAAATAGGTGTCACAACGATATGCGTCTGCAATCTCGAGTTTGCTCAGGTACGACATGTCATATCCCCTGGCACCTTGCGCGCAAATGTTGCATAGAAAAGATACTCGGCCACAAACCATGACCAACGTTGTCGTCCTCGCACATCATGGCAACGGTAGGGAGACGCTGGCTGGCCGAATTTCTGGGAAGTTCCCATCTTTTCGCCACTGTTCTCTCCCTACCCCCGGCTTCTCATCGTCACTTCCTTGCCTTGATCGTACCACTAGGCCAAGTGCATCCGATGGCTCGTACACCAAGGCAATTTTGGCGGCCGGCGATCAGATCACAGCCGAACCGGGAACCCTTTCATCGGCCCGCACACCACGAAAGGGGGCTCCTTACCCAGCGTGCGAGTGGTCGTGCCTCTTCTACCCTTGTTTGAATTGCCCCGTGCCTCTTTATTGCGTGGACTTAATCTGGTCCTTGCAGTCCCTGTCGTCTTGCTGCTTCTTGCTCCTGCCTGGGGACCGTGGCACCGAGTCCCGAAAAGAGGGGGCAAGAGGGGAAGGAGAAAATGGGGCGATGCAGTGGGACAGCCCTTGAACGGAACCAAGATGGTTTACGTCGTGTCAAACTGACAGATTGCTGACAAGGACTCCAGAGAGGCACCGGACGGTCGTTACTTCGACCGGTCACAAGCTGAGCCAGACCATACCTCAGACTCCGAGACGCCGAGCGAGACCCCAACAGCAGGCTGAGCCACCGACACCCAGGCTTCGAGAGACATTCACGTCCAATCACCACAACGCGTTGGTGGCTAGGGATCGCTTCGCGCGTCTATCCTGCACAGAAATTCGCTAAACATTGCCGTATTTTCTAACGGCACGAAGACAAATTATGCTCGTTGTACGTGCTGCACCTGTAAACGTTTGCCTGATGTGGAAGCAAACAATGCGTGGCAGGGTATGATAGTATCAGGACGCAGGCGAGGGCGCGGCCAAGGACGATGAGGGTGGAGTGTATGAGACGGAGAGGGCAGCACGAGCACACCATCTCATTCTTTCCCCAGACTGGCTTCCCGGGTCGTGGAATTTATGAAGAAAGTTAACCACGAAAATGAGCAGCGGAGGCAGCTCCGCATGGTTGGAGCGCTCGCTCTCGTCCTATCATACATGAGGTTGTTCTCTCTCGCAACAAGCGCAGTGCTGTCAGACATCGCGGCGACGGGCTTGCACTCCGGGATCCTGGGATTTTGCGGTTGGTTGCGAAGCTCCGCAGTGCAGGGACTCTGGCCCTCTGTTCTTCTCATTTGTTGACTCCGATTCGCAGATCTTGAGCGCGGATGCAAGTATAGGCTTCCGAGGTTGAAGTTTCCACAGCATCGAGGCCCGCTCTGTTTAAGGGCCAGGGGGGTGATCATTTCGTTTGAGTGGCCGCCCGCCGGTTGATGAACCCATGCCCGAAGCCCTGTCCAACCCGAAATACGTCCTCCACGAACCGAGCAGCCAAGTGGTAGACAGGGGTGGTAACACTCAAGTCGCTCACATAGCAACATCAACGGCCTGCGCTGCGGGGTCTGAAATGCAGAGCGGATACCAACTACATGCAGCGCCAGACCGGTGGTGGTTTTGTCCTGAAAGTCGAACAAAATGATGCCTGACCCGAGGGAACGGTAACCTAAGTAAATGTCACTGCATTAGCTCCTTTACATCACACTGGCGAGGTCAAAGTGGTACGGTGTAATCTCCCCAAACACTCTTTGCAGCATCCGTTTGCTAATGCCAGCAGCCTGGGCACGGCTCAGCGATTCGAGCGGTTGAGGGATTATTCGGTTTGAACTCTGGAGCTGTGGATCGACTTGTCTTCCTTCCCTATTCTCATCCGCCGAGCAGGAGTTCGACGCGCTGTTGCTGTTGCTGTTGCAATGCCCGGAATATTGGCAACCATGGGTGTGATGCGGTGCTGCATCTCCCCTCCCCTCGTCGTCTCGCCATTCATGTCCAACTCTCTAACGATCATGCACCTAGGCCGCGGACTGCGCCTGCGTGCGGCGGTCGTCATCAAGTTGGGATTTGCCGCCGACGCCCGCTCGCTAGGCGCTTGGAGGGCAAATGAAGACGGGTTTCCGTCCAACATTTTGATGGGGCCGCCGCGCCTCTGGCCCTCCTCTCTGATGGGCTACGATTCCCGATCAATACCCGTTTAAACCCGTCGGTTAATCGAGGCGAATCGAGTCGAGGAGACACCTAGTTGCAAACGCCAGCCAGCGTGCGGGGTTTCTGAGCACGGCCCAAGTTGTCTCCTTCGGCGTGTGGTGCGTTATATTCCGTACCTACACTTATTAACGGAGTATCATTCAACCCCCCCCCCCCCCCCCCCCCCCCCCCCCCCCCCCCCCCCCCCCCATCCACGATACCTATGTCATCTCGTTCGCTTGCGACATCCCGCGGGAAGCATTCGAGATGCGTCCTGTTGTCATCAAAGACAGATGGACGTCGGCTGTTGAGAAGTGATAGAAGCTGGTCTGTTATCATTACTGACATAGGTTGAATAGGTTTCACCCGCCGTCGGTCCGCGGCGGTTGCATTTCCATGGAACCGGAAAAGCTGAGGGACTCGTTTGTGTGACTCGGACCACATCCTCGCATCCTGGTTGGCAACATCATAACACGTCCCCGGGGGTCGGTATCGGTACCCAGAAGCTCGGAGTCCCGTTTTCCTGGGTCTTTTTTACCAATTCCAGGTCCTGGGGTCCTCCAACGTCTTGGACGGAGACCGAGAGAGGAGAATCGAAACCCCTGTCGTCGCCGCCGCCCCCCTCCCGTCTCCTTCCCCTCCTGGGCCCCCCTCCTCCTCTTCATTGAACTGGCGGCTGCGTATCCCGGATCTCTGGGCCCGGTTCGCCATCCTTGGACCATGGATTTGTTTCTTTTTCTCGCGCCCGTCGGTCCATTGTTTTCTCGTGCCCCGTCGGGCCATAGTCTCTCCATAATAGTTTCTCCTCTTTTTTCTTTTGGCATGAAGACGTCTGTCTAGTTTAGTGTACGGGTACACTACGCTCGGATGGGCCGCAAAGGCCAGGCGCTCTCGACTCGAGGATCCTAGACCTACACAACACTACCTTGAACCATGTCCCTGGCTCGACCCCGTCGACAACCCCGCTGGCGCCCATCGCCAACTTCATCTAGGCCCACTTACTATGCAGCCGGTGAGGGAGTCGTGAGCCACTCGTCTAACCCGCAAACCAGAGCTGATCTCATGATAGGGCGGGGGCCGCATCATGTAGGTCTTTTCCTCTTGTTGGTGTTGGTCCATTAGAGATGTTCCATCGAGTAAGGAGTGACAGTCCGGTCCACCCCCGGGCAGCGTAGTACTGGAGCCATAATTATGTTCTCAGATGTGGAAGCGAGGACGGGCTCATGGTCTACGCTGCAAACTGGACTGCGACGTACGTAGAGCACCGAGCATCTTGAGCCTCGCCGACTCCACCAGCAGGGCTGCGCCTCGAGTCCGTTCAAAATTGGAAAACTGATCGCAGCGCGCCGGATATGCTACCCGCGGGCTCGCCCTGCGGCCCTACCCTAGGCCTCTAGGCCTTTGGACCTAGGATTCTCTCTTTTCCCCCATGTCACGTTGGCTTCTGGCCCTGCGAGTATTATTCCTCTTTGCCTGCTCGGTTGCAGGGGCTCGTTTCTCTCCCGGTCCTTGCCTGGGCGTTTTCTTTTCTCCTCGATTTGACGTCGGACCTAGCGTACTAGCTCGTTCTTCACTCATCTCTCGACGAATGCCCTGCAGTCTGCTCTACGCTCAACATATAAGACCCGGTAGCCGGGTCAGTGTGGCTGCAAACCCAACTTCCCACTGTCCAAGTTTCTATCCAATATTTTCCCAAACATCTCGCCAACTGTCGTACAAGGGCATCGTCCGTTCCAGGTTCGTTATTTGTTCCGCCCTCTCCAGCGCCGCTGTCGTCTAACTGTCCAGTAGACACGGACTGTAGCTCACGTGAACGTTCAGCAGAGTACCTTCTCTGAAATGGACTTCCCGAACAGCAATCCAGGAATCCTTGAAGTTGGAGACGACACTGAGCCCGAAGAATCAACCAGGGTTCTAGAGGAGTACCGAAGAATCAAGGAGTATAGAAAGAACAGGGCAGGGCTCGCTCGACTGATGAGACCTGTGCGCACACGCAGGGCGAACCAAGTCAGGGAGAGACATCAGGCAGACGAGGGCTCGTCCAAGCTCAGGAGTCTCCGACAAGTACCTCTCACTCCACCCCCTCAACCATCCAGAAGGCCACCGCCCGCGATGCGGAGCGGACCACGTATCTCGGAAACTGTTCTACCCATCGACCAGCATCCCTCTCAGCCGTTCAACCCGCGGTTGACGCCGCCGCTCTACGAGTCCGAGCCTATGGCGATTCGTCAGCTTGTAACCGCCCGTTACCAGAGCCTCCAGCCGGCCCGTCGTCCCTCGGTCCATCAAATGTTCAGCCCGCCAACAAGCCCACCGGCGAGCTTACATCTGAGCCAGCCAGTCCAGCGCCCTAAGCCGGCAGGACAGAACAAGAGGAAGGCGCCGGCTCAGCAGAACACCCCACCGGCGAAGAAGCAAGCGAGGACTCAAACACCGCAGAGGCAGTCAAAGAGCCCGGCGCTGTCTCCGACGCCAACACAACAAGACGAGACAAAAGTACCAGAGTTTATAAAGCTACCAGACTGGGACGCAACGGTCCCAAAGGTGTGTTGTGGCAACCCCAAAGAGGAGGACTGGTACAGCTCAAAGCCCAACACGAGCGAACGACCCGGGCTGGATGAGGAAGGCATCGAGTCCTACGCCAGAGAGACCGGCATGCCGCTCTGGGAGGCCAGGGCAGTGGCCATCGCCATTTACAACGACAAGTGGCAGCCCGGGCAAGATAACTTCAGCTGTGGCTTCTGCTACAGGAACTCCTCGAGGGAGCACTTCGCCGTCGAGCCACCGCAGATGCATGTCGTGTTCCCCGACGGGACGCTGGACCGGTACCCGCCGGACCCGGAGCGCGACGACCTGGGCAAGGCGTCGGCGCCCGTGTGCTCGCGCCGCGCCTGCGTGGAGTGTGGCGTCCGGTACGGCCTGTACCGTCGGGACGACAAGATCAAGATGGAGGGCAACCGGGTGGTGTGGATCTGCCACTGCAAGAACATCATCCCCGTCGAGGTCGACGGGCCGGGCCTGGGACAGGCCTCGTGTGCCTCGTGCCGCCGCCAGAGTCCGCTGTGCACACCGAACATGTGAGGACACCGGGGCCGTCCAGGAGTATAGGCATGTTTACGGGGGAGTGGCTTTTTCTTCTGGCCTGAGAGGGCGTTTTTTGATTTGTAGTTCATTATCTTTCTTGCGAGGAGGCTTTCTATCTTTCTTTGAAGAGAGGTTATCTGGAGGTGCGCATCGCCCGGTACACGAAGGATCTCGAGGAGTTTTGTGTGAGCAGGTCCAGGGCCGGATGCGGGCATCTTTTCGGCGGCAGCGAAGGATGCTTAGGATTTTGATCGCGTTTGTGGGGACGGGGAGGCGGGATTGGAAACAAGATTTGACTTCGTACGGAGGATCACAGCACTCCGGGGAGCAACAGATTGGCACGTACTGGAGGAAGAGGAGGAATGCGAGAGGCAGTC
Source organism: Colletotrichum musae (assembly GCA_027406025.1). NCBI lineage: Eukaryota > Fungi > Ascomycota > Sordariomycetes > Glomerellales > Glomerellaceae > Colletotrichum > Colletotrichum musae. Next base: position 6,198,681 of record JANVYC010000004.1, read on the forward strand.
GCAAGGGGGGATCAGGGGGGGGGGGGGGGGGGGGGGGGGGGTTCGTGGGAAGGATTGTGTATGGGGGGATTTTCAGCAATGTAATTAATCGTAGGGTTGGAATTATGCGATGCTTAAAAAATATTGGATTTTTGTTCTCTCATGTTGCATTATTAGGTAGTTGTGATGTGTATACATAAACGGGGGTGGTGGGTTGTCCAGCTGTTCCGAAAGTACCCGTCCCTGGAATGACCCCCCCCCCCTCTCGTGCGCCCAGAAGAACCACGGATCATGCTCTCTCTCTCTCTCTAAGTCTAGATTTTCTATGCTCGTTGATGTACTGGGGATTGGCGTCCCAGGGGGTTGGACTAGTTGTATCCCGACCTCCCCTTGGGGGAGACGTGAGCGGCGTGGTCCCGGACCCGGTTGTATCCGCTCCGGCCCTGGGGGACCTCGCGGCGGTGGGAGCTCTCTGTCGTCTTGAAGTAGCGGGAGCTATCTTCCCAGGACCTTCCGTTGGAGCTCCTGTGTCTTGTCTCTTGTCTGGAGGTGGACCGGGTGCGAGAGCTGCTGGTGTCCATGGCTGATGGTGGCTTGGGGTTGAGATCTGGGCCTCGAGACTCGCTGGAAAGACGATATGTGTGTTTTTGTGTATGTATTGTATGCCGTTAATGAGTCTTAGTGAAAAGGGTGCGATTGCTACGGGACTTGATGAAGAATCGAAGTCATGGAAGTTGGGGGACCTGAGAGGCTTCTATAGCCTCCAACCACGACTCTACCTTTGAGTAAGGTTTGGCAGAGTGCAGCGGGATAAGCATGTCCTCGTGCCTAGAATGACGACCGTCGAAGGAAGGAAGGTCAAGGGAAGGGCGCGGCGAGCATAGCTCCGACTTGCATCGAAGCCGTCCAGTTTGCATGTGCGTGCCTTGCTTGTTGCTTGGTCTGATGATTCTCACTCGGCCGACGAACTTCGTCTGAGCCTCCGGAGGCGTGGTCAATCCCACAGCAAGGTTCGTGGCGAAACCGGTCTGCCTTTGCAACGCGGTTCGGTCAAGTTCCATACACTTGAAAGGAAGATGCCACGACGCCCTGAGCTTGACAGGGTGGAGACACCCTTCGGAAGTTGTTCCTAGAGGCAGGTTGAAAGAGAGTTCGAGAGCCCCGAGGGAGTTTTGTCATTGCTTCCAAAACTAAGAGGAAGGATTGAGCTTCGCGAAGCTGTGCGTGGGCGAAGCTTGCTCCCGTGGAACATCACATCATCCTACGCGGCACGCTGTGCCGAAAAAGCTTACCTTGGCTCGGGCGATGTCGCTGCTGCATACGTGCTGCAATTCTGTTAGGGAGATCTTATTCATCACCCCCTCTTCTAGTTTTCAACACCCCTCTATGTGGCTTGCCTCTCTAATTATCGGCCTCCCTTAGACCCCCTCTACCATACGACGATGACGGACGACGACAACAACAACGACGACGACGATAATGATGAAAAATTTGACTTAGTGACGCCTAGCCACATAGTTGTGGCTGGATGGGGGTGTCGGATACTAGAGGAGGGGGTGACGAATAAGATATCCCTTCTGTTGTCGGTTTTTCCATCGTCCGTGAGTCTGCAGAAGAGAAAAACATCAAAGGGCCGGGGGACTTCTGTCGAGGAAGGTCAATTCCGCCAAAGACGAGGAGCGAATGCCGAAGGGGCCTTCCGCGCCGTCTCAAGCGAGGAGGACGAGAAGGTCCACCCGTCAACCCAACCGGCTCCTGCTGTCACACGTGACGGTCTCACTCCGGTGTTGCTGTGCTGTGGCACTTGCTGTTTTCTTTTTCTGGCGTGGCTGGCCTTCATTACTAAGGTGGCACATTCCGGCGAAGCCTCTCCACGATGGATCGCACCAGCCCTACTGCGATGCTTAGTTTAGATCAATCGCTCCCTGAGACTTGGCGAATTCCGCCCTCGTGGACCTGTGCTTCTGTCGTATGCCAGCTTCCGCCCTATCTCCGCCAGACCTGTGCTTCCACGGCTGCAATTTTGTTTCGCGGCGCGCATACATGAAGCCTGATACGATGTCGAAGCATCGGGAAGCCCAAGCGTGCAGCAGCCACTGCGGTGACGACTCGTGGCATCCTCGCGAGCAACTCTCGCCGGATCGCCTCCTCTCTCTATCTGAAGCTTTTCCAGGGATTAGAACCGGTCAAAATAGAACATGGCCTTCCGGAATTCTATCCCCGGAAACCTAGGTTCAATTCTTTTGGGGAAGGCCATCGTCCCGCCGCCAGCTCATGGAGAACAAGTCAACTCAGAGAACGGAATAGCCTCCTCAGCCAAACAACGTCCCGCAACGGTTAGACGCCCAACAAACGTTACAATTCGGCAAGTTTCCTGATTGACGTCAGCAGGCTCGGGCACCTGCAGATTCCTCCTGCGCTTCCATGTTGTCTTGGCTCTGGTTGCTCGGACGTGCGCCCTCCTGTGACGGATATCTGCCGCGTTTTGTTTTGAAACGAAATGGGAAGCATGCTGCTAGAAGACGCAGAAGCGCGGCCAGAGCGGGCGGATTGCAGAAGAACAAACGGCGCTCACGGCCCGCGTTTGGCATCGCCAACCGTTGAGAGGTGGGCATGGAGGCCAACACGTCTTCCGGACCCGGACAACCACCGTTGCCACCAACCCAGACCGCCGTTTGATTTGTTTCTTACTGGTCTTTTGAGTCACCATGGATCGGCCACGGACCTGAGCTCGGAACGTTTTTGGTTGAAGGCCGGCCATCGGACGATTCCGGCGGAAGGCGGCACGGCTTCAACGGCCGGTCAAAGGCCATGTCGGAGTTATCATGGCTGGAGTCCTGAGGTGCACCAAGTGGGCAGTACCAAATATCTCCATGTGGAAGCTACATCGGCTTTCCAAGCCCCTTGGATCTTCTCATCTGGACTGGTGAAGGCTTGCACCGGGTGGTGGCATTCCTCTCTTGCTCACATTTCTGCTTGGCGAAGTCGCTCCCATGAGCAGTAAGGGCGAGTCCGTTCTTATCGGTCTAGAACACATGGCGGTACCTTGGTCCTGGATTTACCACCTGGTAGCTTCAGGAGACAGTCGAGCACTGTTTCGCTATGATTTGATGCCTACACAGGCCGTGGAACGTACGGATCCATGCCGTGAGGGTATCTCATCAACGCGCCACGAAGCAGTAGGTGACATCGGTTTCTTAGGTAGGCTGTCGGACTCGAACTTGACCGCCAGCTACACCCTTTCAGTCATATTACGAACCGTAGCTGTCAGGGGTCGGCCACGAAACGTCCCTACTCAATCTCACCAACTCTTTCGCATGCACTTTCACTGTCGCGATCGAGTTGGTTGGGCTCGATTGAGCGACCGATCAGCCGACCTAGTTGATCACACAAAGACGAACAAGTGTTGTCCGAGAAAGGCAGGCTGTTATGAATCGGCATCGAACTCGGCAAAACCAGCATAATGTCCATTTCCTTGCGTCGAAGAGCTCTGTGGTGACGAAATGAGTCTCAAGTCTGAATGAAGCTCTTTCTCCCGTCGGCTCTGTCTCTGGAGTATTCATACCTTGATTCCTCCAAGGAAGCCGAACTGCGACGTAGAGCTCAACAAACTACGAAATCAAGAAGTTTATAGTGATATATGACGATAGAATACTCGATCGACTTGCAGTCAACCCATTCAACTATTGGCAGGTCCACTCGCGTACGATGCCTGTCTTGGTTCCAACCCCCTTTCCCTTCTACCTACCTACCTATATATACTTTGGAGTCCCCTTGACCCTAGTATCACAGCTCAAAGATCATAGTTACCTATTTAAACCCATAACGAGACCTCAATAGAACTTAGTCCTCGATCCTAAGCTTCAATTGCTTTTGCCTTAAGAAGACCTTCACTAGTCTACTCTCCCCAAGTTCTCCTTAAAAACGTTTACCACGCACGATACTGCTGCAAACCCAACGAACAAACGCAGAACTTTGTGTCGGCACATTCAGAATCACCCATATACAATCAAATTTCTCTTCGGCTTGCTGCAGAAGTCTCGTGGAAACCCGCAGCCCTGCAGATACAGTCGCTACCTTAGCAAATTTCAGGACCCCGAATCCAGGTCACGACTTGAAAATCACACCGGCCCCTCCTCTCAGTTTCTTGCAGCGTTGAGTTTGACTTGGTTCTTGGGTCTCATCTTCGGAAACAATCGATCGTCACCCAGAGTCTTTGGTCCCTCTATCCAAGCAAGCCTCTAAGGATTCCTTGTTGTCTAGGACAAAGACACAATTGGTTTGTTCTTTGGCAAACCGTCCGAGTTTGCCTCTCTTGCTGGAGATCTAGATACTCAAATCTTCTTTCTATAACGAGAGACAAAGCACTTATTCGAGAAGCTTCCTTTGGGATAGCATTACCCTAGACCTACCAGACCCCTTCCCACCGAGACCGTCAACTCAAACGTAGCCACGATACCAGCACTCCATCATGGACAAGTCAAACAAGGCCGTAATCACTCTTAGCCTTGAGGCCCTACTGCCCCTGAGCGTCGACGCCGTTCGCGTCAACCGCCTGATTACCTGGGCTCAGACTCACAAGGTCAGTCCCCCTCCCCCACCGCTCATTGTGGATTCGCGAGACACTAAAACGAAAACTACAGGACCTAATTGATGATTTCCGAGCATCATCTGAAAGAATCGAGGCCAAAATGCCACTATTGGCTTGCAAAGACATGACCTGGAGGACAGTCTATATCACGCCCAACATCGCGGTCGGGTACGAGCCCGATGACGAGGACGACGGAGACGAGTACGCTAGCGAGATCCCCGACGAGGTGTTCTCGTCGGACTTCACCGACGACACCGACTCGGACGAGAGCGTGGAGACGGTCAACGTGCCGAAAACCATGTCGGAGAAGAAGTAAGTGCTGCTCAACAGCGCCGGAAAAGAGACTTGATCCTGGTTTACTTACACGTGCGCACAGAGCCGGTTCCTCGGCCGCTGGCCAGCAGCAGCTTCTGGTTCCCGACGACCGACCGCTGTTGACCACCTTTAAAGATGCCAACGGAGTGGTCAAGGAGAGGGACGTCATCTTTTCGAACGAGTACTTCGAGGTTCGCCGATCTCCCGTCGCCGGCTGGGGCGCCTTCGCCAAGAAGAAGCTGCACGAGGGCGAGCAGATCCTCGTCGAGAAGGCGCTGTACCACGCATCTCACGAGGAGGTGGCCAAGTCGGTCCGGGACCTGCCCGAGCACGAGAAGCAGATCGCCAACGACTTGCACGCGTTCTTCAGCCGCGAGGGCGAGTTAAAGGAGGAGGCTGTCTGGAGCACCAATGCGTATGTTATCACTTCCCACGTCGACATCTAGATCCTGATCCCCCAACTGACGTGCATATGTGAACCAGATTTGCCTCCAAGTACCCCCGCAAGCCCGGAGAAGGTTCTCCCCCCAAAGCACGAGCTGCAGGCTGGGCCCAGGACGTGGCGGGCCTCTTCCCCGTCGCCGCGCGGTTCAACCACTCCTGCAGACCCAAGATCGGATACAGGTACCTCGCCCGAGAGGAGGTCCTGGTGTTCACGGTTCGCGACTGGGAGATCGAGGAGGGCCAGGAGCTGTCCATCACGTACGGCAAGGACCCCTCGGTGCTATACTACAAGTTCGGATTCGAGTGCAAGTGCGGCTACTGCGGCGGCTTCGACCCGAACAAATGGGATTTCTAAGAAGGTTGGAGAGAGAGAGAGAATCATATTTGGATGAGGATTTGAGATGATTATTTTGGTGAGCGGTTTGACACGATATTTTGAGCGGAGAGGTGCGTGAGAGACACCATCTGGATTGGAGAGAATTGGAGAAAGTTCCGGGAGCGCGTTTTGGGTTAGAGGCGACGGCGCGATTTTCATTTTGGAGCAGTGAGGGGAGACGGCAGATTCTTTTCTTTTTCTTATTCTTCTCGATATTTTGACTTCGGCATCTGGCGCAGGGAAATCCATCATAGTCTAGCAGATCCTGGAACCCATACTTACGACTCCGGGGTAGGACAATGATGGAGATTTAGCAACTTCGTATTCTGCTCAATGGTGTGTCTCTGTGCGGTAGCTTGCGTAGAGATAACGGCCTTCTGCGTTGTAGACTTCTCCCCGATGCCGGTGCGGAGGCCGGAGGAGGGATGAGGGTCCGATTCCAGGGGATGCCGAACAATTCCTGTTTCGGCGCGAGTATTTCGACAGCACAAGGATGGAAACAGCGGTCAAACATCAAGTAATATCATTCTCATTATTCATCTCGTACAATCAAGCAGCGCACTCGGCCAGGTCCCCCTCCCTCAGCGCCTCCAGCAGAACCCTCGCCGTGTCCCGGTCGGACCGGTCGTCGCCGTTCGTCAGCTCCCCCCACGCCGTCTCGATCCATCCGTTCGGCCCGTCGTGGCCCGGCATCCCGTCAAAGTACATGCCGTCAAAGTCTCCGTCCACGCTGGCGGACTGCTGCGACACGTCGTCCAGCGGGAACGCCGCCAGCACCTCGGCGGCGAGCCCGTCGATGCCCTCGGACGGCGGCCGGTCCGTCATCTTCACGTCGTCAGGAGCCGCCCCGTTGCGCGGGGACATCCCGTCCGTCGTCGTCGCGCTGTCCTGGCTGTGGTCCCCCGCCGAGGCGGGCGACGAGTTGGTGTCCTCGTCCGAGGAGGAGGGGAGGATCGTCACGACCCCCGGCTCCATGTGGAAGATGCTCGTGCGCAGCGAGGCGGCTTCGAAGTCCGACATGGGACCCGCCGGACCCATCATGCTCATGCTCTCGCTCCGTTTCCTCTCGAGGAGGGCCTTGAGCGGGTTGGAGCCGTCAGTGAACAGGCCGCGGAGGCTGACGGGGAAGTCCCCGTCCTCGGGGAGCCGTCCCTTGCTCAGCGAGAGGTCCATCGTCAGCGCGAGGCGGAGGTACGAGCTGGGCTGCGAGGCGAGGATGTCGGTCCAGTCGGCGATGACGGCGCCGCCCTCGGCGGGATTCGTGGCCTCTCCCGCTGGCGGGTCCAGCTGCGCGAGGTTGACGATGTGCCGGATCGTCTCGCTGACCCAGTCGACTCCGTCGTACTGCGGCTGGTATGTCTTCATGGCCTCTATGAGGATGTTGAGGCGGTGTTGCTTCAGTGCCGACTGCGTGTTGGGGTCGAACGACCGCGAGGACGCCGAGAGCTTGACGTCGAGGATGTGCAGGACGAGAGGCAGGGCGGTGCAGGCGACGGCGCTGATGGGCAGCCAGCGCGCGAGCCGCAGGTGGATGAGTTCCTTGAGGCACTCGGTAACCCCCGAAGCGGCGTCTTGAAGCTCGTGGCGGTTCTCGCCGATGATAACGAGATCCGACGTGGGAATGGCGCTGAAGGACGGAGCAGCGGCTGTGATGGCGAGGTGGAGGACTTCGTGGTGGCTGAGAACGACGCGGGAGGAACTGTGCGACGGTTAGCGCGATACCGAGAAGCTCGAACAGTGGCGACTTACTGGTAGTACATGTACATCAGGTTGGTGTACAAAATCACCGAGTCGTGTTGGAACTCGTTCCCCGGTGATTTCATCCTGGCGACAGACCCTCCGCCGAACATGGGAAACCTCAGCGTCGCGCCCTTGTACCACCTTCGTAGTGCAACTTTGCAACCCCGGACTTTGTCTTGCTCTTCGGGGCGCATTTCGCGACCCCAGCCCGGGTTGTCATCGAGCGGAAATACCAGGATCAGAATGTCAGTCAGTACGACGCAGAGCTCGACCAGTTGCTCCAGCATCTCGGCAAGACATCGCTTCGTCCCGGGGTTGTAAACCCGACTCCTCTCAATCTCGTCCAAAAGGTCCGCGTATCCCAGGATGCCGTTCGCGTCGAAGTCGAAATGGTTGCGGGTGATCTGGACGCCCCTCCGTAGGCAAAGGCTAAGAATGCGGTCGCGTATGATGCAGCACCACCACAGCCGCTTGAGCAGATTGCGCTTCTTCGGAGGGGCGGTGCGCGTGGCGTAGTGATGCGCCTCGACAGTCTTTGCGTTCTGGATTGCGATGGCGAGCCAGGCGGTGTTTGACTTGCGCAGAGCGGGCGACGAAGGAGGCGACCAGTACGACAGGAGAAGCGCTGCTTGTGAGATGGCGAGGGCCGAGGACTCGGACTCGAGATCGTAGAGGAGTTTGGCGCGTCGATAAAAGGCAGCCCGCGCGGCGCGGATCGTGGGGAAGCCCAGCGTCTTGATTGTTTGGCGAGATACGAACTGCCTTCAGGTTAGCCTACGCGAACAGACCAAAGAACGTCCGAGGAACCTACATTGCAAGAAGCGAAAAGCATCGCCTGGAACAGGAGGAGGGATATCCTATCGTTGGATAAGCTCGCCGGATTAATGCAGTAGACGTCCCAGAAGTCGCCCTCGTTCAGCATCGGAAGCAGGGGATGGACGTGGAGGAAGTATTGCTGGACGAATTCGTCCACAACTGTGCGCGTCGGTATCCGCAGGCATCCCTGAAGCTCGAGGAAGTTGACATCTTGGGGAGGGATGTTGTGCAGGTTTCCCAGAACGAGGAAAGGGTAGAAAGAGTACGTGACGTCCACGCCGAGGCTATGCCTCTCGTCGACGGGCAGCTGGCCTGCTAGTGTCTGTCCGCTCGACGGCAATGGCAAGGAGCTCGAAAGCAATGGTTCGAAAGCTGCTGCGTTCGGCGCAGAAGGCTTGGAAGGTTGGACGGGCCCGGCGTGGTCATGGCGACAGCTGCTTTTGTGCACCACTGGACTTCTTTGACGGCCGTTTGCTACGTCTGATGAGGATGGCTTGTCGATTGGAGCATGTTCGTGAACCTGATGGTCGTGATGGTGCTCAATCATAGAAATTGATTGAACAGTGCTTCCTGGAGCAGTGGAATCAACATCGTGAGCGTGCTCGCCGGCCTCTGGCGCGTAAGGCGGGTGAGATGCCTGCGCGTTGTCGGTGTTGTCGACACTGTCTCTCTGCTGGGCTCTTCGGCTTGCAATGGTCAGCAGGGCGCGAAGCTGAGGAGGGACTGAAGCTGTGCTCTTACAATCTCGAAGCTCTTCCTGTAACAACACACGCCTCACTGTCGAGATAACAATTCATACATGGCCGACCGCGCTGGGAGACATCACATCTCACTTTGCGAGCCCGACAAGAAAGACACGCTTTGGCAGCGCGCTTGCGGATCTTGTTCTGTGATTTGGCCTTGTTGGGCTCAGCAGGTGTGTTATCAGAAGACATGTTGAAGTCGGGCCTGGTCAATTGCCGTTTGTTCACTCGGGATCCGCAGGGTCAAGAGAATTGACCGAGGTGAAGTTCGTCAATCGGTAGAGACAATGGCAAAATGGGTCAAAAAGGCACGAGGAAACGGGAAAAAGTTCGAGTTCCCAGATCAGGTTGGACCGAAGACGGAGGATGGAGAGAGCAGTTTGCGGGGTGTGGGGAAGAGGGGAAGCCTGCAGAGCAACTCCAGAATCAAACTACGGGGTCTGGGGCCGTCGACGATCCGTTGACGCTAGATGTCTGGGGATATCAGGGCGGTGGACCACGGAGACGAAGCTTGGACGGGAATGCAGCATCGCAGCTCAACGGGAATGGAGCTCTGGCCAGGGGAAGCAAGGAATCCCCCAATAGTCAGTCCCCCATCGCCGTTGTCCGTCGTCCACACACAGCCCCATCATGTCTGACGTCGGAATCGTCGGAACTGGGGGTGGTGGTACGGAGTACAGGACCCTCCTCTGACTCGTGTGTCCCTGTCCCTTGGCTGAAAGCTAATAACCTGCTGTTCGGTGGTTCACGAACTGCAGGCTCGATCTGAATAGGCCAAGGTGAGGAGCCCGAAGGTGCCGAGGTATGTCTGATAGTGGAGGAGTGGAGGGTTGTGGGTTGACAGAGCAAATGAGAGTCAGGAAACCGGTTGCCGATGACACCAGCCGAGTCTCGACCACAAATATCCCAGAGAGCTCCGCAGAGGCTCTCGGCGGAATAAACCAATTAGAAACATCCCGAGGCTTCTCCAAGGGCGCTGCATGTCGAGTCATTAGCGCCCTTTTTCTCGTTTCTCGGAGCATTTCCGCCAGGGGCACACACGATCGCGGAATTGAGGAGTCGTATCGTCATATTCAAGTCAAGACTGCTTATCTGCTCTTTTCTGCTCTTCTTTTTAGGTTCGAGGTAGGTAATGATGCACCCACCCACCCGCACAGCAACGATTCGGTCCGTCATGGAGCTTCTTAGTCAGAGTCGGAGTCCGAAGATGAGGATGAAGATGATTCAGAGGATGATGCTTCGCTCTCCATCGGCTTGAAGACCCAATCACCGTCTTCCTCGCGCATCAGACACACCTTTACCTCTCCGACACGGTCGTCTAGCCCATTCGGCAAGTCCATGCCGTCGCCTACCATCGCGAGAATCGATGGGTCGATCCGACAGAACAGCATGGGTAACGAGTCGCTCTTCCACACCGAGATGCCGTCGCGAGCGCCCTTGATGATTGTGTGGACAAGGTAGTAGATGCTGATGACGATCATGATTGTCGGGAACATCATCCACAGCCAACTCACAATGATCCGGTTCTGCATCTCGAAAGCATGACCATAGTAGCGACTCGAATCCTTGGATAGAACTACGCCGTGTAGCCTCACTTCGTTCGTGAGGCTTATGCTGAAGCGACGGATCCACATTGGAAGATTCAGATGGGCGTTGTATATGCCCTCGATCCATTCCGACGAGAAGTTGATGATGCCAAACTGCGTTTCGTACGTGCCAGCCATTAGCGGGTCTACGAAATCCCGTAGGGCAATCAATGCTTTTTCGCTGATGCTGTATCTGGTCCGTTGCTCTGCACCAATGTCGTCTGGCAAGTCAACAAAGACGTACTCATTGTCATGCGCATTGTTGGCAGGCTCGTATCGTGTTCTATTCCAGGGAGACGGGTGCGATATGTTCTGTTCGACATTTATCATCGTTTTTGCCATACTGTATAACTTGACGCAGAACCAGAGTGCGCACTCATGGCCACTCGTCTCGGTTTCCCTCGTGTTCTTCTTAGCCCATAAAACGTCAAAGGTTGAGATGTAGGCTCGAGAGGTCGGGTCGAACCGAGCATCACTACCGGGCGAAGCATTCGTCACTTTGAATCGTTCTGTACTCGGTGCGTGATGCGGCATATCGAGGGACGCTCCGGACTCCATGGTATACGAGCAAGACTGTGACCTGTCGGAGCACAAGGGCTCGACACTCACGGTGTTGCATTCGCCGCATACTGCCAATGTTGGCACGAATGGCCAGGTGCAATTATCGGCGTTGCATTGCGGCTGGATCTCAACAACATCAACGGATAAGATGCCGCTGTAGACGGCGGCCTTTGTGGAAACGTTGAGTGCTGGGGCTGCAGAGTGTCAGCTGTCTGCCATCACACCAAGCCGAGGCGCAAGCAGAGATTCCTTACCCGGGTCCAGGCCCCGAGACACTGTATTGTTCTAAAATTCGCTTCTCGGGGGCGGAGGGGACGGGTGTTCGCCATCGACGTCCCCGGTGAGCTCCACTCGCTTGGGTTCGTAATGATAGAATTGCTGAGAGGATGCCTCGAGTCCGTGGACCAGAATGACGATCAAAGCGCCAATACAAGCAAGATGTCTAGTTGTCCGCGGTCAGCGCACAAGCTCGACGAAAGTTGAGGTGAGCTGTTGGGGTTTTCACCTTCCCCGTAAGCGCCACAACAGGCAGAGGCTTCCCTAGAGGCCACGCGATGCCTCGTCATATATCTTGAAGTCTTCTAGCCTGGCTCGCATGTCGTGGGTTCGGCGCTGGCGTGCTTCCGACACCCATATCCAAGCGGCTTGGCTGATGCACGACTCGACGATGCCGCTCATGGCGACGCGAACGCAGGTGAACATGGCGACGATGATGACATCGAAGTCGAAATCGCCCCGAAACTGTGGAACCACTTTTCCGTCCAACTTCGCGAAGACGATGCCCAAAGCGATAGCGACAGCGACGCAGACGGCGGCGAGGCGGTATTCGTCGTTCCACCACCTGTAGCTGGATCTCCAGTTGCTTTTCGGAAGAGGCCTCGGAGGGCCTTCACCCTCTTCGTCGTCATCGACAGCACCGTCGTTGACTTGGGGTTTGACACGGGCGCCGACGGGGGTGCGTCTCCGGGGTCGCTTCTAAGGACGAAGACGGATATCGGAGGTGTGATGGGGCGGGGGAGGCGGCAGAGGGGTAAACATGTTGATGAATAAGGAAGACGAGTTCGGCCTAGGCGCCTACTGCCACCATATCATAGCCCCGGGTCGATGCGATGTGGTATGCGTCGATGCACCGAGATGTAGATGGCGGCGAGGGGCTCAGTGGTGATGTGGTGTTTTGGACTGAACGAGGATGCCATCTTAGCTACTATCCAGATGAGTATCAATTCGATTGGATTGATTGAAAGTCTTACCAATGCCGTGGCTGCCTTCCGTGATCGATCACTCTTTTTTTTTTTCTTTCCTTCCTTTTTCATGGAAAGAACGCCCGACGTTCCCCAATCTTAGACAACCGCACGTTACCTTCCACTAAAGTACCTACAGCTGGCGCCTATGGTAGGCCAGTACTCAGTAGTGAAGTACCTACCTAGGAAGGTGTACGGATAGCGCTGGCGATACCGTGATGTACCTGCACATGCAGGATGAGGCAAGGACTTGCTAGGGCAGGATCAAACAGCTAACGTGGAAGCAGCTCGGCTTCCCTATTTTAGAAAGTCGAGAACCCTCAATTTTTGTTCTAAAATTTGGAGAAGCGGCACCGGCTCTCAACGTGCGCCAACGGTGTTCTTTCTACCAACACGAACCAAATGCGTCCAGTCTCGGTTGTTCTCTTGGCCCTTCAGGGCGTCGCAGCGTGGCAACTCCCCCACCGCGCCTTCGCTGATTCCCCTCACGCCCAGTTCCCTCTGGCCTCCAACGGCAATGACGACGTGGATGTCTCGGGCGCCGATACCGTTGCCGGCTTAAGCACCTTTGCCAATCTTCCTTTTGTGAATTGCTTTTCCGACGAGGCAGCCAAAGCTCAGAAATTTGACATTGCCGTCTTCGGCGCTCCTCACGATACTGTTTGTACTCCCGATCTCGTCTTGTACTCCATATATTCCCAGCCCGCCTAACATACCATGGCAGACAACCACAGGCCGACCAGGGGCGCGATTTGGACCACCAGCGATCCGAACCGGAAGCCAGAGAAAAGCACCTGGAGAATGGAGTATCTACACTGGTTAGTCACTGCAAACAATTACACTTGGAGGCCGATCCACGTTTCTAACCGGGGCCCGGACCCAGGCCGCAACCCGCTGCAAAGCTGGGCCACCGTCGTCGATTGCGGCGATGCACGTCTGACATGGCTGGACAACACCGTTTCCTTGAAGCGCCTAGACAAAGGACACGAGGTGAATCATAATTTTGCATCAGGGACGGAAATAGAATGGGACTGACAAAGAAAAGACTCTCTCGGGTCGGCCAGCTGCCAACTTGTCAGTGTCAGTGACTCCGAGGATCCTGACCTTGGGCGGAGACCACACCACGACCCTGTCTGCCCTTCGCTCAACCTACAAGAGATGGGGACCAGTGTCTGTCATTCATTTTGACAGTCATATAGGTGAGTTTCTGACGAGGAGTATCATTAAGGCCGTCTAGCTGAGGCCAGGCTCGAGACACGTGGGATCCAGCGGTTCTTGGTAGGTACACTCTCGAAACCGCCACTAAATGCCATTGAACTCACGTTGGTGTCACCAGGAGGCGGTATATCCGACTATGCGTATGTTCTGGAATGATTTCTTTCCTGAAGCCTGTTGGAAGTTGCGTTCTAACTGATGCCAGTGGTCTCAATCATGGGACATTCCTGCACATTGCTCACGAAGAAGTACCCCTCTGCCCTGTGTCTCAAGTCTGGGATCATGACGTCTGATCAGTACAGCATCTCATTCTCAACACCTCAATCCACGCTGGTATTCGGGCCCCTTTGATCAGGAGAAAGGGTGACTTGAGGAACGATGTCCGCTGCGGTTTTGAAATAGTGACTGCTAGAGACCTCGACAAGCTGGGTGCCGACGGCGTGATTTCGAAACTCAAGCAGCGAGTTGGAAACTCCAAGGTCTACATCAGTGTCGACATCGATGTATTGGATCCGGCTTATGCACCAGGTATCTGAGTCGCCCAAGAGGCTAGTAAATCAGCTGACCGCAGAACAGCAACTGGCACATCCGAACCGGGCGGCTGGTCTACCCGCGAGCTTTTGACCATCCTCGACGGCCTCGAAGGGCTGCCTGTAGTGGGAGCAGACGTCGTCGAGGTTGCCCCCGCATACGACAACAATGGCGAGACCACCATTCTTGCCGCGGCAGAGATCGCCTACTCCCTCATTGATCTCATGGTCGTTACCCCCGTCCAGTCAAAGGCGGACCTCGAAGAGAGTAAATGACCAATAACCGAGGCCCAAGAAGCATGAACAAAAGATACTTAATGTCTTAAGTCAAGGTCAATTGGGCAGCTTAAATTGAGTTATAAGGCTTCTTTGGAAGTCTATACCCAAAGACTCTGCTTCAGCTCTTTGAGAGCTGTTCCCACTGCTGTGATGAGAGGCCCCGTCTCTTTGTGGTCACCGACTAAGCATAGAACTAACAAAAAGGACGTAGATAACAGCAATGGTTTCACCGTGAAACGTATTTGCTCAACTCAATGTGATGTATTTCTGCGGACCCAGTTGAATATGATCATGTCCTCCAAGCAACTGCACAAGCGTTAACAAAGACAACCCGACTTCGAGGTAGGGCACCAAACACACCACAAAGACCATTGTCACCACCCAAAACCAATGAAGTAATGGCAAATACAGTTGATACTCGAGTGAGTCCATGTATAAAGCACGTATTTCGCCCGAGTCCATCCCACAATCCCAATCCTATCCAATCCACTCACATTCTCACCCACAACAACCTCTTTCCAGAAACAAAAAAAATACAAAAAAAACCCAACTCACTTCATTTCAGTACATATTCTTCAACAAAATCCACAGACATCATACCAGCTTTTCAAAACTTCATCACCAGCATGTCTTTCTCCAACTTCAACAGCACCGGCCGGTCCGGTAACACCAACAACTTTGCTTCTACCCCCGCTCCCATGCGTCTTCCCACAGCTGCTCAGATTGCCTCGATCTATGCCGGCCCCAATCCCATGAGCACCCCGGTGTTCTGCTTCCCTGAGGAAGACTTTAGCCCCTGTACGACCCAGTCCCCGAGCCTCTCTCCAACCGCGTCCACCGAGCTCGACGAGCTCCCAGACTACTGCGACGACGAGCTGGACAATGGGGGCAAGCCCTGCGCATGCCGCCTGAAGCACAACTCCTCCTCCACCGCCCACGTCCAGCATCCCTCGCCCGTGAGCCGGCGTAACTGGGAGGCCTCGGTGGACGAACGCCAGAAGTACGTCGTCGCGCGGCAGGACCGCCTCGAGGCGCAGCAGTCCACCTTCGAGGCCCGCCAGGACTCCATCGAGGACCGGCAGGACATGATCTCGGCGCGCCAGGACGTCGACGCCACGCGGATCCGGGACCTGGAGCTCAGCTTCGAGAGCGTGGTCGACGGCATGCGCCGCCGCCGGCCCCGCGTCATCACCGGCGGCCTGTACCCGCCCGGAAGCGCCGGGTACTTCTCCCCGATCGAGGGCACCAGCCGCTGGAACGGCGCGATCGCGAGCGCCTCGGTCGGGAGCGACAAGAGGAAGCACAGCAGCAGCGAGGGCGACGAGGAGGAGAAGCCTGAGAGCAAGCGCCAGAAGACGTCGCACGAGGGCGGCGGCAGCGAGAAGCGGAAGCACAGCGACATTGAGGACGAGGAGGACGCCGATCAGGACGCCGAGCACGAGGACGAAGAGGAGGCTGAGCAGGAGGGAGAGCAGGATGTCGAAGAGGAGGACGAGGAGGACAACGAGCCATCTTCGTCCAAGCAGCCCCCGCCCAAGCGCCAGAAGACGTCCCACGAGGATGAGAACGAAGACGAGGAGGAGGAGGAACAGCAAGAGGAGGAGGAAGACGATGAGGACGAAGCGACCAGCGACGACCCGAAGGGAAAGAAGCCCGCCGCAAGAAAGCCCCTCCCCAGCAACGGAAAGGGCAAGGGCAAGGCCTCCGCCACCGCCGCCAAGATTAAGAAGCCCGCCGCCTCCAAGGCCGGAAGAAAGACGAAGCAGCCAGCTGTCCAGCCCGAGAAGGCAGCAGAGCCCAACCGCGAGGGAAGAACCAGATACGGTCTGCGAAACCTGAACAAGATGGCGGCGGATAAGAAGAAGGCCGAGGACAAGAAGGCCGCGAGGGCCGCCGAGTTGAAGAAGATCGAAGACGACAAGAGGGAGGCCAGGAGGGCTGCTGACAAGAAGCGGGCGCAGAAGAAAGCGGCCGAGGAGAGGAAGGCGGCGGCGGAGAAGAAGAAGGCCACCGCGGCGAAGAGGACTACCGCTGCGGCCAACAAGAAGACTGCAACGGCTTCGAAGAAGGCTGGCACTGCGGCGAAGCGGCCTACGGCAGCTGCGAAGAAGACTGGCACCGCGGCGAAGAGAACCGGCACCGCGGCAAAGAGGACTGCGGCTCCGGCCAAGAAGGCTACTACCGCGGCGAAGAGCAAGACTGCTACAGCACCGAAGAGAACGACTGCCGCGAAGAAGCAGGTGCAGGAAGACTCGGAGGAGGAAGAAGAGTCTGAGGAGGAGCGAGAGGAAGAACAAAAGGTCGAGGACGAAGAGGTTCAGGAGGAGGAGGAGGAGCAAGACGACGAGCAGCAGAACGGTGGCCAGCAGGAGGAGGAGCAGCAGAACAACAACGACAACGACGACGATGAGGAGGAAGAGGAGTAAGCGGCTACCGGCGAGCCTCTTCCTGCAGATCAGTATCGCTGAGAGGCCAGAGACTCTTTCTTGATGATGTGTAATTGGCAATGGAGCGGGGGGTTGTATTTAACAAGATATCCTGTTGATCAGGAGATAGAATCCATGACCCTTCTAAACCCACATCTTGAGACGTCTATGCGACTTTTCATTCAGCGATATGACCCCTTGGATAGGCTGGAAATCATTTCCAGTGGGAACGCTAGTCAACCTCCTCCAGGTCGTCGATGCCCTTGGGGGCAAGCGAGTTCGCCCACTCGGAAACCCCCTTCCAACCCTTCTCCTCCCGTATGCGTGCGAACTCCATGGCTTCCGCCGAGTCATCGTCGTTTCTCGTGATAACATGCAGCGGCCACATTCCCTTGGCGTGTCCCGTGCTCCTGGCGTACGCCATCGCAAACACTACAAACACCACTCGTGAATGGCCCTTCTCGGAAACGTGCTCCAACCCCCAGCGCTTGGATGTGGATTGCAGCAGCAGCACGTCGCGCATGTAAGTCGGTGAAGGTGGACTTGGAAGCGGCAACGGCTTCGGCTGGGTACGGGGCGCCTCTTTCCTCACCTGGGGGCGTTTGTTCTCCTTCTTCGGCTGGGGGCGACGTTCCTCCTTCCTCGCCGGGGCGTGGTGCTCCTCCTTCCTCGTCGGGGGATGATGCTCCTCCCGCTTCTCAGGGGCGTGATACTCCTCTCTCCTCGGCGAATCACGGTACTCTTCCCTCTTCGGCGGATCACGGTGCTCCTCTCTCCTGGGTGAAGCGCGGTACTCTTCCCTTATTGCTGGAGTGCGGTACTCCTCCCTCCTCGGCGAGGTCCAATATTCCTCCCGTCTCACTGGGGCGCGGTGCTCCTCCCGCCACGCCCATCGATGCCCCCGCGTCTCCAGAACCGGCTTCACCTCTCTCTTCTCCTCGTAACACGCCACCTCGGACGCCCAGCACCGCACGCTCTCGATGCTGTCCCTCCGTTCGCGCTCCCAAACGTCTTCCCTCGGGGGTGACGACCGCCAGAGCGGTGGTGATGCGGCCCGCGGCGGGGGAGCCGTCGTCCTCGTCTGCATCCGCGGCGTCCGGCGTGGCTGGGCGCTCGCTCTCCCCCAGTTGCCCCACCAGTCGAGGAAGTCGGCCTCGATCCTCGTCCGCTCGTCGGTCGCGGTGTCGATGGTCGCGCGGGAGGAGGCGGCAGCGCTCGCCGACCACCACGACGTCCTGGAGGGTTCCGGGACGTTCTCGACCGGGCGGGCGATAGTCTCCTTAGCGGGAGTTATCGACTCGACTTTGCTGTCGTCGTCGTCGTCGTCGTCGTCATCATCATCCTCGGTGAGTGTGAGAGAAGAAGCAACACTCTCCTTCTTCGGAAAGAGGGCGCGTTCGAAGGCCGATTTCTTGGACGGGCCCTCCTTAAGCTGACGCTCCTTGCACCGCTTACACGGTTGATCCTTGGTTCTGCACTTCAAGCACCGGAGTCTGCGGCCGGGCGTGCACTCGTTGTCCTCGACCTGCTCCTCGTCGCTCGATTCCGGCTCGTCCCCGGGTAAGACGTCCCAGTACAAGGATTCCATCGTCAACTATAGTCAAGCTTTTCGATACCCTACTCTTTTCCAGACAAGAAGAAAACACCGAATAGAAATGCCTAGAGAAAAAGGAGGAAAAGAAAGCTTTTCTCTAACCCCAGGTCTTAGAACCGTGTCTCTCCCCGGCCCAAGCAAAAAATGGAACGATTGATCAGATGAGCTGCGGAATTTTTCTCGACCTGGCCATCGGCAGAACAAGCACGGGAGTCGAAAAGAATAATAATACAATGGCTGCTGCAATCAGATGGAAAGGGTGAGACATGCATTCGAGTGTCTGTACCTAAGTTTTAAGTGCGAACTAGCCCGAGAGCGGCCGGGCCCATTCCACCTCTCCTCGCCAGAACGCCCGCTCGTCTGAGATTCCGTGCTAACCCGCCGCCATCGCCCGCTCGTCGACTGCTGATTTGTGGGGAGGAGCTCCGATGCCTGGAGGTGCCGGTTTAGCCTTCGTCCTTGCGGCCGCCCGCGTTCCTGGTGTGGCTGGCCCGTGAGTGGTGGTTCCCGCAAGATTCGTAGTGTATTCTGGGACATCGGTATGTATGTGCTATTAATGGGCGTATTAGACCTTCCGGGCAGATGTCGTGGGCATCGCCGGCGGTGACGAAGTGGCACACTCTTTCGTGGCCGCGTGATCGTGAATGACGAGGGTTGAGGCATGCTGGCCGACAACTGTAGCAACAGATTAGGTCGGTCGCCCGCAATGTAGCCCATATTCTGCCGAGCGAAGCTTTCCAGAATGGCCAAGCCGGCGAAAAGAAAAAAACGATAGGAATCACGCCTGGGTGAGAAAATTTTGAGACGCCAAATCATTTTGATTCCCTGTTCCAACGCCGAGCAATGCCCCAAAAGATACAATACAGCCGAAAATATGACAATAACAACAGTTCGTTCTCCCCCACTCAATCCCAGTACCGGATCTCGCCGTCCGCGCCCGCCGAGACGAACTTGCTCGTCTCCTGCGGGTGCCACGCGACGCAGGTGACGGCCTGGTCGCCGGCCTTGAGCTTGTGGTACATCTTGCACGTCTTCCAGTCCCAGAAGCAGACGTAGCCCTGCGTGTCTCCCGACGCGAGGAACTGGCCGTCCGGGCTGACGTCGACGTCGATGGCCGTACCGGCGTTGTTGTGGCCCCGGTACGACTTCTTGCGGTTCTGGCGGAACTTGTCGTTGGCCCCGTACACGACGATCTGGTTGTCCGACGACTGGAACGCCACGTACTTGCCGCTCGGGTGCGGCGCCGCCCGCGTCATCGGGTACATGTACGGCTCGGCGATGTACTTGATCGGGACGGGGATGTTGTAGTCCCACGCGCGGAGGGACTTGTCGTCCGAGGTCGTCATGAACCGGCGGCCCTCGTCGACGAAGGTGATGGTGTTGATTGCTGCCAAGTGGTGGTCTGCGAGCTGTTAGTTAGTATTGAACCATGTGAGAAAGGGGTTAAAGTGAAACGCACCGTATTCTTGCACAATCTCGTTGCCCGCGCGCGTGTCCCACTGGATGATCTTCTTGTCCGACATGCCCGCCACGAACTCGTGCGCGTGCTCCGCCGAGGGGTTGAACCGCACGACGTGCGGCGTCTTGCCCGTCGAGAAGCGCCCGAGGCAGGAGCCCGTCTCCGTGTCCCACAGCTTGATCTGCCGGTCGAAGCTGGCCGACAGGAACCGCGTGCCGTCGTTGTTGAAGGTCGCGTCCGATACCGCCTTGGAGTGGCCCGAGTACGTCCGCAGCAGCTCGCGCTGGTGGTAGACGTCCCAGATCTTGACCGTCGAGTCGGCCGACGCCGAGAGCAGCAGGTGGCCGGACCGCGGCATGAAGCGCAGCGCCGTGACGGCCTTTGTATGGTTCTTCCACGCGTGGATCTGTTTCTTCGGGATGAAGTTCGTGATGCTGCCGACGTCCTTGCGCAGGTCGACGTCGAGGTCCAGCGGGACGTGCATGTAGGTCCGGCCCTGGTAGTCGCGCTCCTCGGAGCCGTGGAAGGTCGTCGTCTCCTCGCCCATCTCCTCGACCTCTTTCCTCCGGGTGAGGGCTTGTTCGGGGGCGCGGACAACGGTACCGCTCTCGACAACGTCGTCCTCGCCGTCGTCCGTGACCTCCTCGTACTCTTCGTCGCTGGCCAGCTCGTCGCCCTCGCGGACGACCTCGTACTCGGGGCGGCGGTACCGCGCCCACGGTCCGACGTACGCGCCATCGCCCTCGACGATCGTCGCATCGCCCTTCTTCTCGCGGCCGGCGCGTATCCTGGCGGCCTCCTGCTTGGCCGCCTCACCCGACTGGTATTCGCGCTCCGGACCACCTTTACGCTCGACGGCGCGGTGCTTGCTGCGGAAGGTGTGCTCTGACAGGAAGGTCTCTTCGGCCGTTCCAGTGAGCACGTTCTTGCGCTTCACGGCGGTGGTCTCGTCTCGGAAGGGGTTCGCAGGGCCCATCTTCGGGCGGGCGAGATCTTCGGCGGTGTAGGGGACGACGGCGTGGTCGGGCTCTGCCTGCTGGCGCACGATGAGCGCGTCCTGCGGCGCCATGTTGGGCGGGTACTCTCCGAAGCCCGACATCTTCGGCGCTCGTGTCGCAATTGCAGCGGCGGTCGTCTGGGAGGTATCGGGATGTGCGTATGTGCAAGATAGGTGCTGTGGGTTGAGCTGTCGCGCGGTTGAAGATGCTGCCGCGCATGTCAAGGTTCCTGGCTTTCTGGAAATTCAAGGTCACGTGACCTGATGTCAGGTTCCTTAGACCCATGCGCTCCAGCTGCATCTTGGATTCCAGGAAGCTTGGACCTTATCCCGCATAGTACCTAACTACCTACCTACACTGAACTTTGAACCGTGCCGAGGACAGACAGGTGTATCATTCTGCATGTTGGGGAAACTGACATACAATTGCGCTTGCCCCTAGTTATTTTCCCAAGTAGAAGTACCTTGAGAGGCTGATTACAGAGTTGGGGACGCCCTGGCTTTTGTAGCACCGCGCAAAAGTGACCTCACTCGCACTGCTGTAGCCAATGCGCAGTCCCAGTCACCCCGCATCGACTTCCCGAGGTCACTTACCAGTCAGCTCATTCAACGTCCGTCACTTCACTGATATCGAACTTGACGTCCTAGATGAGCAATTATATCTGAAATTGCATTCCTTTCCTTCTTCATTTGGCCTCTCTCCCAGAGACCACCAACAGAGAGCCCGTCATGAGCTCGCCGAACCCTAGTCTCCTCATCCTCCCCGTCCCACCCCGCCCCCCATCGCGAGCTTCCCTGAGCGCAGCATACCGGCCCTCCCTCCACGCCGCAATCTCAAAAACCAGGAACCCTTCCCGCTCCTCCGTCCTCGTCGTCGCCGTCGTCAGCCCCGTCCTGCGCGGCTACTCCCCGCGGACAAAGTCCCTCTCATGGCCCGCGGCGCAGTCCCTCCTGGCGGGCATCTACAGCCTCATCGCCGTCGTGTGCGCCGAGCTCGCCGTCGCGACGGACGTCCACGGCGGCCCGGGGTCCGTTGACGCGCGCGTCGTCCTCGTCGACCACGACCCCGCCCGCCGCCTCGCCCCGGACTTCGTCGCATCCGTCGAGCCCAACAACACCACCGTCGTCGACCTCCCCACCTTCGCCTGCGCCTACCACCCCTGGGACACCATCTTCCACGCCAACAGCGAGCAGGGGTACCGCGCGCTGTCGACGTTCCTCAAGTTCGCCGAGGGGAAGCAGACGATCCTGCAGTCGCAGCTCGTCGTCGTCGAGGCGGGCCTGAGCATGAACCTCGAGGAGGCGGGCACCGTCGACGAGGCCTCCGCCGCCGCCACCCCCGGGTACTCCGTCGTGTGCCTGGGCGGGACGTTCGACCATCTGCACCCGGGCCACAAGCTCCTCCTCCAGGCCGCCGTGCTGCTGCTGAAGGTGCCCGAAAAGGACTCGGCGTCGAGCTGCAAGCTCGTGGTGGGCGTCACGGGCGACGAGATGCTCAAGAACAAGAAGCACGCCGAGCTGCTGCAGTCGTGGGACGAGCGCGCGCGGGCCACGCTGGAGTTCCTGACGACCCTCCTGGAGCTGGACAGGAGCGGATGGAAGAGGCGTCCCGGCCCGCTTGCGCCGCTCAAGACGGAGCCCGGCCGGATCGAGGCGACGTTCCGCGACGGCAAGATCGTCGTCGAGCTGGTCGAGTTCCAGGACGTCTACGGCCCCACCGTCACCGTGCGGGAGATGGACGTCCTCGTCTTCTCTGGGGAGACGCGGTCCGGGGGAAAAGCGGTCAACGACAAGCGCGTGGAGCAAGGATGGAAGCCATTAGAGACGTTTGAGGTGGACGTGCTTGACGCATCGGACCTTGGCGATGAGGAGAACCGGACGGAGAACTTTGCGAGCAAGATCAGCAGCACCGCCATCCGCCAACAAAAGGCAGAGCTCGCGGCCAGGTCGAGTCTCTAGCTGCAGGGCAGGGCAATACATAATAATAATTAACGAGGCTTCATGAACCAAATGCGGTGGTCGTCACTGGAACGCTGTGACTGTTAATTCATGGGCTGTCATCTGTCATTACTCAATTATCGCAACCCGCCGCTCCCAGGACCAGCCGGCCTGGCAGCAACATAAAGTAAACAGCTAGGTAGGTATCCGTCTTTTACGTCATAAGTTGTAGCATCGCCCTCCTCTTCCCGCCGACCGCGCCACCTCCACTCGTTGATATTCCGTTTACCCGTTCATCATCATCAGAATCCCAAACAGAGGCGACCGTTTGACCCAAAAAACCAAACCTCTGCCCGACAACTCCGGGAGATCAAAGGCGTTAAGGCATGAGCGCCCCAGGAGTTCTCCCCTCTTCTTTCTCTTTCTCTCGACTATCGTCTCCCGCCCGTCGCGGACTGGTATCGTGATCTCCAACGTCTAGCAGGTGTCCCGCCTTGCGTCCATTCAACCAAGCACCGAGGCGCCTTGTCTAGATCAGAGTACCGGCGTCTGGGCGGTTCGTTCGCAACATGGCCAGCGCGTGTGTGCTGGAATCCGTCCCGTTGTCGTTCGCAGGGAGTTAGATTCAGCCCCTTAGTGGGTCTCGTCGCGGATGAGGGCAACGATCATGCTGTAGAGGTAGAAGAAGAACATGATCAAGTGGAAGCCGAGCTTCACGAAGGACTCCTGCAACGGCGTTAGCCCATCTGGCCTCGATACCTGCGGGAAAGGAGGCCGGTCATTACCTTCTTGTGAACGTTGAGCTTGCGGAAGATCTCGGTAGCATCCAGCAAGTGGGTGTTGTCGACGATCCTGTGTGGTCCGATGGTTAGCCTTTTTTCGTTCTGTCTCTGCGTTCGTCCGCGATAAATACATACTTCTTGATGTTGTAGGCGACGAGCGGCAGGTTCAGGACCAGCGGCACCCAGTACCCGTTGATCAGGAACAGCAACGTCAGGAATCCATGGACGGCGGCTTCGGGGATGATGTAGGTGTTGAGGCGGTTGCAGAGGTCAATAGGGTTGATGTAGTCGCTGCGGAAGACACGTCGTTAGCTACCGATTGTCCCATCTTTTTTTTGTTCCGTTTCGGGTAGACGCGACCCTGCAGCAAGCAGCTCCGTCCAAGCACGTGAGGGATATCTGTTTGTTCCCTCTCGCGCTGCACGGCAGCAGACTGGGGGAGCGCGCTCGAGGGTGGAGCAGGAGAGGAGGAGCCAAACGTACCATTCCAGATCGCTGTACATGATGGTGAAGAAGACCTGCAGGAACAGGTTGACGGCGTTTATGAGCACCGCCAGGAGGTATAACCAAGCCTCGCCGGACATTTTGACGGTTGGAGCAGAAAGCTGCGCAAGATCGGGATAGAGGGGATAGGGTGATTAGATTTCTCGGTACAGCACAACGACGGTCGAGGTGCTGATTGTAGGAGATGGAGGGGGAGCTCTTTTTTTCGCGCTCAAGTCTTGGAGTTTGCAAGCTGTGCGGGCGGAGCAGGTGGAATGCTTCGACGTCACTAGGGTGATGTAGGAGGCAAGCTTCTGCGCCGAGGCAACCGTTGGCAGCAATCAGGAATTTGCAAGGTCGACCTGTGGCGAGGATATGTGGCTGTAGCTGGCGGGAGACGACACGTGTGGGATTTCGACAGGTCGGCGTTGATGGCGATAAAAACCGTAATTGGGCCTCTGTGATTCCAGAGAGAAGGAGGAGAGAGACTTTCGGACCAGGCCAGTTAAGGTGCAGATGCAGATGCAGGTGAGGTGAGGTGAGGTAAGGTAGCGAGCCGAACTGGAACTGGGACGACACTGACAGAAAATCGGGAGGGTGGGCTACGGGGCTTTAACCTCTGATGATGAAAGAGGCTCGATGCCTTGCTCCCAATGCCCTCCCGGCCGGCCAACAACGGGAGGACCGCGTAGCCAGTCAGCGCACCCGAAGCCGCCCGCCGCGGTTTAGCGTGTCCACTCCAGCGCTGCACCTCACAGGCTCACAGGCGCACCGCCGCAAGCTGTGGATTCTGGCCCTGGGGCGCTGGGGGGGCGCATCCATCATCGGAGGGATACAGAGGGTACGTACCACCCGGTGCGACTTTTATCGCGCTCCGACCGGCGACTCCAGCGAATCCCATCGACCAAATTCTGTGCGCGTTCCAGGCCCCATCGCCAACAACCACACTGGCCTGCCCATGGCACCAGCGTGAGGGGGAAAACAGAAAATCCCCAGGGACCCCCATCACTGGGACCCCCCTTGCCCCCTCTGTCGAGCCGCGTTCCAGCTGTCAGGTCGTCGCTATCGGACGCGTCCAGCTGTCAGCGGCGTGCTTCGGACGGGGAAGACCTTCACACTCGGGTTGCAAAATAGATGGCCGCTTTTGCATCCCTACCACCTCCAAAAAGCGGCCATTTTTTTTGAGACCGCCTATTTTGACTGTGTCACTCTGACTATATTGACTGTGCCCTAGGTAGAAATAATAGATAAAATCTAAGATAATAAAAAGTAAAAATATTTTAAAAATATAAATATACTTATAAGAGATATAAAGAGATATAGAGAGTTTTATAGTAGAGTTAGTTTACTATATATTAGTAAGAATAAGTTAAAGTATATATATACTATATTTAAATAGTTTTAAAAGAATATAAAAGTAAAGCTATATAATATTAGAATTAAGTAAAAAAGATCTTATTTACTCTATATACTTAGTTATATACTAAATAGTATAATTTAAACGTAAAACTTAAAATATTTATATTACTTTTAAAAAGTACTTATAGTTATATTTATAATATTATTACTTAAAAGTCTATACCTACTAAGTAGTTTCTCTAAAGTAATTACTTATTTACTTTATTTTACTTATTTATATTTTTAAGAATTAATTTAACTAACTAGGTATAGTACCTCGCTACTTACACCCGGGACACAGTTAATGTAGTTAAGACGGCACAGTCAAAATAGGCGGTCTCTTTTTTTTTTGCAACCCGAGTGCTTTAGTCTTGTGCTTGCCGGGTGGCTGGGAAGTTAGACGGCTAGGGCTCTAGACATGGCCTGTCCCTAAGAGGACGGGTCTATGAGCTAAGCATAGAGAGAGGTTGCTATCTTATAATAATTGTTAGATTTCGCGTATATTACGTATATTAACGTTGTGTATTATTCTACCACCTATAGCACTATTAACGCGTTTTTTACCTTAACTATATTATAGGTCTTTAAGCCCCTAAACACAGCTATAGCCTCTAGAGCTAGTAAAATATTAATTTAAAGTAGCTATTAGCCTTTTTAAATACTAAAATTTACCTATATATTATAATATACTAGTAACTCTAAACTATATAATTTAATATACCTCCTTAGTAAGGGCCTTATAAAGGCTTTATTAAATCTATTTATAAATAAAATTATATACTAACTATACTTTAATTACTCTATAGTTACTTTTATATAACTTACCTCTTTAGGACTATAATCCCCTTAAAGTCTTTATTTTAAATAATTCTATTATCCTTATTAAACTTCTATTCCTATAATAAAAAAAATAATATTATTTTTAAAGTACTTAAAAACTATAATTTCTTTATTTTATTTATTATTAATAAAGTTAAAACCTTTTAATTACTCTTTTTAAAACTTAGTATTATAAAGTACTTAAAGTTACTCTATTTAATTTACTATATTAAGTTACTTAAAAAAGATTTTAAAGTAGGTACTAGTAAGTAGCTTTATAAAGCTATTTACTATAAACTATACTATAAACTAATATTTAACTTTAATATAGCTTTTTTAGGCCTTTTAATATAACTAGTAGTTATAAATATTAATATAGTAAAGCTTTATATATAGTTAAACCGTCTTTTTATTAATAAAACGGATTATTTATTAATTATTATATTAAATATATATACTTAATACTAGTGTAGTAGAAGTAGCTATATTACTAAAAGTCTTTTTATTAAAGTCAATATAAAAAGTAGTTATTAAATAACTTATAAAAATAGCTTTTTTAGTTACTTAAAAAAGAGTAAAGAGTTTAGCTTTAGTTATAAATATTATTATAGTATTTTATTTATTAGTTTACTAGTTAATAAAGTTACTAAAAAGTTTAATTATAAATACTTAAAAGCTTTTATAGTTTAGTATATTATTAGTAAAGCTAGTATTTAAAGTAATTACTAAACTATTATTAGAGCCGCCTTTTTTATAGTTAAATTTAAAGTAAAGGGTATACTTTATAGTAAGGTATTTAATAGTTTACTTAACCTTTTTAAAATACTTAAAGTTAGGGTTATAGTTAAAGTATATAAAACAACTTATATAGAGGCGGTTAGCTTAGTAGTTGAAAGCCTGCCTGACCCTACTTTATAAGAGGTAGAGGTAGTAGGTTTGAATCCTGCGCCGCCTAAAGGGTTTTTATACCCTAACTATACGTCGCGCGCCTATATAGTATAGTAAATTAGAGTTTTTAGGAGTAGAGACTCTACTACTCTGATTAGCTGTACTAGATGGCCCGTGTACTGCTCTTAGCTAATAGGAGCAGGCGGCCCCTGCTAGGCTGTATATAGTATACAGTACCTTTCTTTATAGGCAGGTATCCTTTAACCTAGACTTAGATAGACCTTTATATAAAACCTTTACTACTTTTATACTAAATAGTCACATATTTTCCCTACTAGGGTTTTTTTATATACCCTTTACTAGAATATTATTTACTTATAAGAGGTTAAAAGCCTATTACTTAGTAGATTTTTAGTTTGTAATATAGGTATACTTATAGAATAATACAATATATATATATAAAATAACTTATAGTAAGAGCTACGTCTAACTAAGTTATTATAGTACTATATATAATTAATTTAATATTACTTTAGTATATATTAGTATTTATATATAAAGTAAATTCTTTATAAAGAAGTAGTTTAAGTAATTAAATTAAAAAGGTATATAGTTATTTAATTTATAAGCTTTACTTTTTTAAGTACTTAATAACTTTATTAATATATATAAATTATAAGAGTTAAAGGTGCTTTATAGCGCGGTTACGAATAACTTTAATCTTTAAAAACTATTATAAGTCTTTATTATTTTTAAAAAAGTAATATTTTAAAAGCTTTTTTATAAGTAAAAGGGCCTCTTTATAGTTATTAGATTTATAGTATTTAGTAGAGCGGTAATTAGGCCTTGTAGGGGTCTAATTATAGTAGTTGAAGATGGATTGGATTTGTGTAAGTCTAGCTAGGTTGCCGGTATCGATATTAAAATTAGTACTGGGGGTAGTCACGTGACTAAGTACGTAACTAGACTATCTATTAATCCAGGCCGGTGCTGGGGCCTAAGGCCCAGCGCGGCCACGCAGGCCGTAGCTACTATAGGTACTACTACTACATTACCCACACTCACAATCTTTACTTTTATAGCCACGGATCCTAGCTAGCTAATTTATTAATTTAAATACCTCTTTTTTAATATTATAAGTAGTACCTCCTAATTACTCTTTTAAATGCCGTTTTTAGTCCTTTTATCTATACTCTAACCCTTTATATTATAGGCTCTTAATCTTCCGTGCTAGTTACAGTCCCTAGGACGCTCTCTAGCGCTGCAAATCCCTTCTTTTAAGTCACCCATCCCTTTATACGTATCTCCACTGTATTACTATTAATAAAGCGCTTAAGTATGTAATTTAGGGTCTTTTTTATAAAGGTATTTATAAGGTTATTGTCTTTACGGATCTAACGGATCTTATAGAGCTTTTAGTATTTATATAACTATTATAAAGCTATAATATTAATTATAAGTCTCTTTTCTTTTGTAGTACTTAGTTTAATAAAGTATTTATATAAAAAGTATAAGTTTATATATACTACTATTAGGATTACTAGAAGACTTAGTTTCTTAGTAACTAGGAGGATTATAGAGTTAAGTATATATACTATATTAACGCTAAAGACTATCCTATAAATCTCTAATACTAATACACTTTTTATTACCTACTTACTCTTAGTAGAGCTATAGTAGATAATATTCCCGTTAATTTAAAAAGTGTCTTCTGTAGTCTAAAGGTCTTTACTAATAATAATAATATATCTAAGCTGGGACGATATATTAGTATTATTAGTAAAGGAGCTATTTATAAAGATAAAGATCTTTATAATACTTAAGTCTAGAGGGATAAAGTTAATACCGCGGTTAAGGTTATTTATCTACTACTTAATACAGTAGTTTAATATAGTAATAGTATTAACTATTAGTTTTTAATATTAAGTAGTAACTAATAAATTATATACGGCTTTTAGTTAGTAAATTAAAGCTATATACACTCTGTGGGCTTGCTACTTAGCGTACTACTTTATGTTGTCTTTTTCTACTGGTTTAAGCTTCTTCCCTTAGCCCTTTTAGCGTATTATTAAATAGTCTTTTTTTAAAAAAAGAATACTACTATTAAACATTAGTAGCTTACTTTTAGTAAAAAGCTACTTTAGTTTTGTAGTAAAGGAAGCTTTTTTAAGCTTTTTTTTTTTTATATTAAAAAAAAACAGTATTAATAAGTTTAAAGTATCGTCGGTTTATATACTAATAATTACGAAGTTATTACGGCCTTTTATAGTAATTAATAAGTATAAGTTAAACGTTAAAGTTATTATACTAAGGCGCTCTTTATAGTATTTACTATATATTACCTACTAATAAGTACTAGCTTTTATAATACTATATAAGGGCCTCTTAATAATTATAATTAACCTTAGTAAGTACTAATCCTTAATTTAAATTAATAACTAAGTAAAGATAAGTTAATTTAATAGAGTCTTAAATTAGATATATATTTATATAATATCCCTTAACTATAGTAATATTCTAAGCTTTATTAAAAATAGAGCTAATACAAGGATTAAATACTAACTTACTCGTTATATAGTTAGTAACTATATTAAGATTATACTCTTCTTATCGTCTCTATACTCTTAAATTACAAGTCTTAACTTTTTATATAGTATATCCCCCGCCTTCTACTTAACTTCGTTAATAATTCTAAATTTAAATATCCTAACCCTAGTATAGGCCTCTAGGTTATACAGAATAATATTAAATACGTCTCGGGATTATAGAGTAGTAATCTCTAGTATAGTTAATTCCTTGAATAGGCCACTAGGGGCCGTAATAGCACCTTTTACTTATAGCTTAATAGTAAAGTCTATAACTGCCTTCTCTTTAGTACTTAAGTAGGCGTAGGCCACAGGGTCTTTATATAGGTAGCCTTAGCCTCTTTTTAACTACGTTAGTATCTTATTAATAACAATAGAGTATTTATATAAACAGCCAGGTCCCCTTTTTAGTAGAAGTACTTCTACTAGTAGCTCTAGTAGTTTTAAAAAGCTACTACTAGTATCACTAGGGATAAGGGTATTAACTTTATTATTTTCTAGAATTAAAATTAGTAGAGTTAATTTATCGGCCTTATCTTTAAAGTATAGTTTAACTACTATAAACTAAAAGGTTTATAGACTATAAAAAGTCTTAACTATATAGTTTTCACTATTTTTTAAAATTAACTTTAATAGTCTATACTACCCTCCCTTCTCTCTCTATACCCTAACTATTAACTAAATAAAGAGGTTTAGGGTTATAAGAGTATTAGGGCCGTTACGTATATTAAAGGCATTATTAACCTTATACTTAACGTAGAGTTTTTAAACTTCCTCTATTACTTAGTAGATAGTATTTATACGCGTAATAATACTAGGGGATAAAGCGGACTTAGTAGTAGTCTAGGGGTAGGCGCTAAATACTAGTAGTATTAGTACTAGGCTATTTAGTCTAGCTATATTATTAATTACTTTAAATATAGTTTAAAGTAAAGTCTTTTTTAATATATTAGGGTCTTTATATTAGTATATCTTAAATACTCTCTTAACTATAGTATAGTATCTTTCACCCTTACTAATACTATAGTAAGCTTTAATTAGTATAACTTTAACCTAAATACCTATAGTAAGAGCTGTACTTTTAAATATTATTAATTAAAAAGTAGTTCTAAAGTTTATTATAATAAAATTAAGCGGACCTAAGAGTACATTAACCCATTACTCTTATACTTTCTCCTAAATAGTATAAACTAAGATATCTAGTAAAAAGTATCCTATATTAAATACCATTACTATATTAACTATATAAAGTACTAGTTTACTATTAAAGTATATAATATTAATAATAACTTTATAGTTAAATTTATAGTTATTATAGAGGGTAAACTAAAAGTATTACGGGGCTCTAGTATAGAGCTAATAGTAGTAGTAGACTTTTATTAATTCTTTAATAGCCTTAGTATTAATATTATAGCTAGCTTGCTAAAGTACGTTATATAAGTGTTAAACTAATAGATACTTAAATTAATAATAAAGATAGTAAAGTTTAGTCTCGGTTAGAAGGTAGTAAACTAGGGCCTACTCCTTATTAAAAAGTATCTATAGATAGCCCTATTTTTAAACTATAGATATAATAGTTTTACTTTATTAAAGCTTATTTATTAAGTTATTAAATATAACTCCCTTTTTATTTATATTTATAAGGTAGAATAAAAAAGGTGTATTTGTTAGAAGAATATAGAACTTAATTAGTCTAAATACTATAGGTATAGCTATAGAACTAAGGGATTTAATTAGTGTACTATTTCTAAAACTAATCCCTACGCGACTGGCCTAACTAACGTTAATCTAGAGGTCCAGAAAAACGGTCTACTAAAGAGTAAAGAATTATAGATATCTACTAGTTAAAAACTTTAACGCTTTAGTATTAGGGATAATACCCTAAAAAATAGTATTTAAATACCTATTATTATAAATAAAAATATCCACTATTTTAGACTAGTTAATTAGGTCTTATTTTATTATAGTGTACTTAGTAGCTTAGTTATTAAGTATATTAATAACCTTCTTTTTATTAACATACTAACTTTTTAAAGTAAAGTATAAAACTATAATAGGTTTATCCTTATCCTTATAGTTATTAATTATATTAATATTAACGTTATTTTAATTATTATCAATATTAAGTACTTAAAAATATTAACTAAGTAAGTCGTTACTATCTTTTTCTGTTACGTCTTCCTCTCCTTTATACTAAGTAAAGAACTAGTTATATACCTCTTTTAACGTATTATTAGTTATAGTATAGTAAGTTAACTTATATCTCCTATATCCTTATTAACGTTTTTCCTAAAGATACTTTAATAACTAATACTCTATTTTGTTATATATCTAGTACTATTTTAGGCTCTAGGGAAATCTTTTAAATAACTAGGAGAATTAGCCCCGGAACAGGGGCTAGTAACTACCCTAACTAGGTCGTTAGTTGTTTTATAGTTTATTAAACTAATAGTTAGTTATATATATTATATTAAAAAGTACTAGTATAGGGTTTATAGAGTTAAATCTAGTAAAGTATTAACTATAGTACTACTATATTACTATCTAATTACTAATAGTAAATTAAAGTTAGTTATAAACCCCCTTATATATATTTAAAGAGTTAAATAGACATATACTATATTTAAGTATTCCTTAGTAAGTAGTAAAAAGGGTATTTTAAAAAAATACATCTCTTTAGTAAGTACTTAAAAGCCCTTTTTAAATTATAGCTATTTTAAAAATAAGTATCTTAAAAACTTTATCTCTTTTTTTACTAGGGTTATTTTAAAAAACAATTATAAATAATATATTTCTCTATTCTATAAAGTACAGCTAGGATACTTTATTAGTTTTAAAGTAGTATTTTATTTATATTAGTATTTCTTTTTATATATAATCTTAACTATTATAAAAAGTATTAAAGTAGTATTATAAAGTACAATCTTTTAGTATAAAGAAAAAAGTAAATTTATACTAGTTAAATAGAATTCTAGCCTTAGTATAGTTATCTTTAAAAATAAAAAACTTATTATTAAAGAAGTTGTATTTACCTTCCCTATACTTTATCTTATTAGTATACAGCCTTGTAAAGTTTATTAAACTCTAAGGGTATAGGGGTAAGTTAAAATAAATATCCTAATACTATTATAGTAGTAGTATTAATTATTATTATTATAAAAATACTAGTACGGGTAGTATTTAGTAATTTACTTAAAAGTCTATAGGGTTATTAAATATCTAGTTTCGTAACTAAAAGTCCAGTCTACGTAGTTATTAAAATCTAGAACGGGGTCTTAATCCCCTTATTTAATAAAACAGGGACTAGCCTATTAACTATATAGTTAGTCTTCTGGTTTTCTATTAAGTTAGAGGTTACAGTACTAGTAGTAGATCCCTTAGGGTAAATCTTAAACAGCCTTTAGTACCGGCTACTACTTCCCTAACTCCAGAGTTATTAACTAGGGTAATTAGTAATATTATATTTCTTTTTAGTAAAAAGTATCTTAAATATATCTATTATTATAGTTCTTTAATTAATAGTATAACTAAATCTTTTAAAAGACTTAAATAAAGTTCTAAGTTATTAAATAATATTCCTTTAAATTAGTTAAATATCCCTACTATATAATTAATATATTAGTTTATTTATAAAGGAAACTCCTTAGTTCTAGTAATATTATAGAGTACCTCTATATTATTTATCCTATTATATATTACTCTATAGTAGGTAAGGTAGTTACTTATAAAGTAAAGTATATCTTTTAAGGCCTTACTAAATAGTAATTCTATTTATCTTTTAAAGTATTACTTAAATAGTATAAAAAAGTCTTATTCCTTAAGTTTTAGCTTTATATACTAATATAAGTAATATACTATTTAAGTATTAATATAAATAAGAAATATCGGTTTATTAGAGTTAAGCTTAATAGGTTTTTTCTAGTACTTAAGGTCTACTCGTATCACAGCCTTATATAGTAAAATCTCTAACTATACCTCCTTAAATATTAAGTTAAGTAAGAAGAAACTTAAAAGTATTTTAAATATATTTATCAGCTTTATTAGGGCTGGGAAAGGGGATAAAGCCGGGTCTAGAAGTAGTACCGGCTCCTTATCTTTCTCTTTTAATATTAATACCCCTTAAAATATAGGGAATACTTAATTCCACTACAAAAGGTTTAAAAAGGCGTTCCTTATTATTTATTAATAGATTTCTCTTTAACAAGCACCCCCCTCCGTATAGCTTAGGGACTATGAATTTTAGTAGTTAACCTCGGAAACAGTTTAGTACTTATAGAACAATATTATTAAATATTAATATTAATAGTTTACTCTATAGATATTAATATTATATTAAATATATATATAGTAATAAATAGTAATAATAAATAAGGGTTAAATATAGAGTAATAAGTTAATACTCTGTAGGGTCTTTTTATAGTCTTACTAACCTAAGTTCTTTTTTAATATTAATATTAAGTAGCTATCCGTTTTAGTAGAGAGATACTAAAAGGCTATAAAGTATACCTTATTAAAACAAATCTCAGAATCAGTATTAACGAGTCTCTTTTATACTTTACTTAAAAAACTAAAGCTAGGCCCTTTATAAGTACCTATACTTATAGACTTAAACTTACAGTAGTATAAAAACCACTAGGGACCTATTCCTTAAAATAAACATAACTACACTATATAGTTATACGCAGTTTCTTTTAGTAAGTTCAAGGGCGCATTAGAAAGTAATCTTAAATAGGGATTTCCCCTAAGGGTACAAGGGGAAGAGTCATAATAGCTTTAAGAGTTTCTATTTATTATCCATTACTATTTATAGGAAATATCTCAGGAATAGTAATAAATAAAAAAGGGGTCTATAGATAAACTAAAAAAAACGTCTTAAACTCTAAAGTTAGTAGTAATTTTTATAATACCTAATACTCTTTAACTTAAAGCTATTCTAAAAGTTTAAAACTATTTTAAAAGCTTAATTTTACTATAAAGAAAACAAAAAGAAAGCTTAAGTACTATAATAGTTACTTAAATAAGCACTAAAGCGTACTACAATATTAATACTAAAAGGAGCTCTCCGTTAGTATAACAACAGCCGTTTATTACTATAGTAATATAAGTAAACAGAAGAATCTTTTCTATAGTTTTATAAAAAAACTTTTTACTACTAGGAAAAGGGAAAGGGCTGTTAATTATTAAAATTAATTAACTTACGAATCTACTTATCCTATAAGGGTAGTAGATATACTCTACAAGGAAGTAGTACATTTTCTTTCTAAACTACTAGTAAAAATAGTAAAGAGGTAAGGCTTTAAGATTTTAAAGGGGGAAAGATTCTAAATTCAGGGAGGAGCCTATAATACCCTTTCTTTAGTAGTAAATACAGTAAAGTTAATCTATAATAAAAGTAAAGGATAACGCTATAAGGTTTTAGGGTTAATATTATTATTATATTATAAAGTTAGAATTAATTTATATATCTTTATTAATCTATAGTTTAGTAGAGTAATTAACTACATTATTAACTACTAATCAATATTAAATTTATAGTATCTAGTAAAGCAGTAATTAAGCCTCATAAGGGTCTAATTACAGTAGTTAAAGATAAATTAGATTCATATAAGTCTAACTAAGTTACTAGTATCAATATTAAGATCAGTACTAGGGGCGGTCACGTGACTAAGCACGTAACTAGACTATCTATTAATCTAGGCCGGCGCTAGGGCCTAAGGCCCAGCGCGGCCACACAGGCCGTAGCCGCCGTAGGTACTACTACTACATTACCCACAATAGTATTTAAAAGAAAAGTATAGAATATAGTTATTAATATAAAAGAAAAAGATAATATAGTTACTTATTTAATAATAATTTTTACTTACTATATACTTTAACTTAAGCTTTTTTAAATTAACTTTTAAATAGTATTACTATAAAAGTAAAAAGTAGTATAGACTATAAAGTACTTTATTAAACTTAAAAATATACTTAGGTTTTTAATACTTAAAGGGTATTTATATATAAATATCTTTATTAAGTAAAACTTTAATAAACGTATTTATAGTATTATACTATAAAAGCTTTAAATTAAAGTAGTTAGTAATAGTTATAAATATTTAAAATAATATATTAGTAAGTATAGAAGTATAAGTATTTTACTTATCCTTTAACTACTAGTTACTATATATAATAAGGTGTACTTTAATTTTTAGGAGTTTTTTATACTTATTTAGTTTATAAGTATAAACTTAATAGTATCCTAAAATTTAAGTACTTTTAGTTATACTTTTAAGGACTTTTTTTTAAGAGTTAATTTTATAATAACTTTATAAATAGTTTATTTTAGTTACTTTAATTAAAGTAGTATAAAAGTAGGTTAATACTTTTATATAAAATGTAAGTAAGAGTTAGAGTTTTTATTAATAGGTACTAAGTGTAAAAGCTTTAGTCTATAGCTAGTTTATTCCTCTTTATAACTAAATTTTACTATTAAAGTATTTAATATTTATATTTTAAAACGCCCCTATAGTATATTAAATACTAAGGGTCCCCTTTAATAGGTTATAAGTAACTAAGTAGTTAGTTTAAAAGTAGCTTTACTATAAAGTATTTTAAAATAATAATAAAGTACTAACTAAAAAGGCGACTTTATAAAATATTTATTTATACTAAGGTATATAAGTCTTTAAAGTAACTTAGTTTATAGGCTTAGTTATAAATATAAACTAGTAAAGTAAATTTATAAACTTAACTATAAATATAGACTAGTAAAAGCTTATAAAAAGAAGTTTTTTATTTATTAACTTAGTTATAGCCTACCTCTTTAAGTACTAGTTTTTTTTTTTAATACTTAAAAGAATAAAATAGGTAAGTTAAAAGGAGTAGGTAAAAGTTTAAAGTAAATAGAGGAGTATTTATAGTTATAAGGTTTATTATTATTAAAAGTAGTATTACTTAAATTAAACTTATTAAAAACGTTATTAAGAGAGTTTATAAAAAGAGATACTTTATTCTTTTCTTTACTTAGTAGTAATAGGTAAAGCTATACTTAAGAGTTAGTCTTACTAGCTACTATAAGGCTCTTTTAAACATACTTAGTAATAGTATATAAGTTAAAGTTATTATAGTTACTAATAAGTAAATCTAAGTTACTATTATAAAATACTTTTTTATTAAATATTACGTTATATATAGTAATAATCTTTTTAGTTATAGGGTTTTAAATTTAATACTAATTAGTAAACGTATATTTAATAAAGAAACCTATAAAGGCACAGCCTTTAAAGTAGTTAAAGTACTTTTTTTTAAGTTAAACTATAGTTATAAAGGTATATACTTTATAACTATAAAACTTTAAGTATATAAAACTAGGTTTTATAGTTTTATTATTTTAAAGCTACTTATAAAGTACTTTATATAAAGTCTTTTAACTAAAAGCCACTTAAGGTATATAGTTATAAAAGTAAATTACTACTTTATAAATATTAAGCTATACTTTATAAAGCAGCTTATTACTATTATATATTATTTAACCCTTTATTTTAATAATAACTTTAACGTACTTAGTACTACTATTTTAATTTTAAGTATATAGGGCTAATAGTTTAATATATTTACTTTACTTTTAAAAGTTATTTATAAAATAGTAGTATCTTTTAATTTTACTATTATACTTAAAAACTTATATATTAACGTTATACTAAACTTTTAAAAGTAAAATAAACTTTTTAAAAACCTTAATAAGTATCTTTATACTATAGTTATATAAATAATAATTTTAAGAGTATTAAAAAACGTAGTTAGTAAATACTAGTATTAAAGTAAACCTACTATAGCCCTTAGTATATAGGTAAAAGTTAAATATAATATACTTACTAGGGCATATATATACGTTACTCTTACGCGGCTTATAGTTAATAATTTACTTTACTTTACTAATACTATAAGTATTATACTTAAAAAGGGCCTTTTTAAATATTTCTAAACTATAAAGAGTAATAGTAATTTAAATACTATAGGCTAATAAGTTAAAGTAGTAAAGCGGCTTAGAACCTAGGTAGTTAAGTTACTAGTACTATATTTCTTTAGAGCTTTTTAGAAATTATTATTAATATAAAGAGTATTTATATTATTAATAAGGAGTATAGGTATATTAAGTAGTTTATATAAAGGCTTTATAGGATAGTACTTAGTTTAAAAGTTTATTAAACTTTAATACTCTTTAACTATATATAGTTTTAATACAACTAAAAGAACTATAGTTAAACCTTTATAGTATAAAGGACTACTTAGGGCGTTTATTCTACTAGTACTTATATTTATAAAGTTATTTATAAAAAATAAAATTAATTACTATAAATATATATAAAGTAATATTATAAAAGTATAAACTAAACTTTATATTATTAATTAATATAATATATATACTTATATCTCTATATTTATTAATTATAAGGGGCTTTAATTTAATTTAAAAAAAGTCCTTTATACTTATAGTTTATAGGTTTTTAAAGTACTTTATATTTTTAAATATATAAATAAATATACTAGAGTTAAAAAAGTAGGAGTTTTTAAAAGGGTATAGAATAAAAACTTTACTTTAAATAGTTTAAAAAGCTAGTAATAAATACTTAAGACTCTTTATATAATAGCTATATAGTTACTAACTTTAAATTTCCCTAATATATTTAATTAACTAGTTATTATTTATAAAGTTTCTTTTTACTTATTTATAGTAATAGTTAAGTAGTTTTTACTTAATATATATATACTTTAAAAAAGTATAAAAGTAATTTTTAAAGTAGTAGTATATTATATAAGTAGAGTAAAAGGGAGTTAATAGAGTAAAGGGAACTAGGAATACTAATAAAACTTTACTTTATAATCTTTTAGAGTTAGTATTATTATATTTATTATTAAAGTACTTTAAAGAGTCGTAAAGAGCTACTTTATTAATAGTAAAGGTACTTTAAGTACTTTTTTTATATTTTATAGTCTTTAGTATTTATTTAATTATAGTAGTTATTTTAGTAATAGCTTTATTAAAACTATAGTTATTTTAACTATTATTTATTATTATATAGTAGTTTTTAGTTTAAAATTAAAGTAGTAAGTAGTTAAGGGAGTAAAGTAGTTTATAGATTTATAAGTCTTTTTGATAAGTTACTTTAAGTCTAATAGTATAGCTTTTATATATATAATTAACTTATATTATAAACTACTTAACTATAGTACTTTTTATTATAAACTATTTATTATAAAGTATAGTAAAGTAGTTAATATAAAGTTAATTAGTATATTAATAATATATATTTTTTATGAGTTTAAAGTATTTATAAAGGTTTTAAATTTAAATAACTAACTCTAAAGTACTTAAGTAATACTAAATTTTAAGTTTTTTAATAATAGTACTCTATATTTAAAGAATAATAGTATTTTTAGTCTTTTTTTACTTTTAGTATATTACTTTTATTATATAGTAAAAGAATAAAGAGTTAATATAGTACTTAAGGGCCTTTTTAAAAAAGTTAGTTATTATTTTAGTATAGTAGTAACTTATAGTTTTAAATAGAAGTAGGAGGTTTTTACTTAAAAGTACTTAAAGTAGAATATTTATAGTAAGTTTATTTAATTTAAATTCTATAATTTAAAAGTAAAGGGCTTTTAACTTAAAGTTATAGTAAGTAATAAACTTTAAGTAGTTACTAAAATATAGTTTTTAGAGTAGAGTATTATTAATAAGGGGCTTTAGAAATATAAAAGTTAAGTTAAAAGCTTTTTATATATTAAGGGTATTTATAAGTACTTAAAAGTTATAAAGTTATAAGTACTAAGTAACTAAGCTATTAAAAATAGTTTTTTAAAAAGTTAAAAGGACGTTTATAGTAATTTTTATATTTAATAGAGTAGTTTAAAAATGTAAGCACTGTGTACTTGTGCGTAATTAATTACCTAAGCTAGAAGGCCGTGCCTTAAATGCGCAACCATGGCCTTAAATGCCACGGTAGGCGCCTGCCCTTTTACTTAGAGGTTATAAGTCTACTTATACTCCTGTGTTACGTATTAGATTACGTAGATTTGAGCCTACTACTCTAAGTAGTGTGGGAGCGGATTTTGGCTATTTGTACGAGTTAATAGCTAAGGGCTGGCCTAGATTAATAGAAGGTCTAGTGGCTGAGCTTTTAATAGCTAGTATGGGACGTAATAGGGGTAAAAATTGCATATAGTAGTATATAGATATATATATTAATATATATACTAATTAACGCGTAATTTAATAATTAAGAGTTTTATACTATAACCCCTTTACTATATATAATTAATTAATTATTATAAGTCTTTTTAAACGAATATATTACTATAATAACTAATTTAGTTACTAGTAAGATTTTTTTTATAGGCCTTAAGAATTAGATCCCCTAGTAAAATACTATTTAAGTTTAGGGGGTCTTTTTTAATTTTTAGGATGCTATTAACTTAAATACAGACTATTAGCTACTAATTAGTACTATAGTACTACTTTTAAAGCTACTCTTAAGCAACTACTTAAAAAGCTTTATTTACTATAGACCTAAACTACTAAGTCTTTATTCTTTAATACTAATAGAATCTACTCTACTAGTAACTATTTCTAAGAACGTTTCCCTTTTATATAGTATTAATAACTTTTACTATACTATAAATATTATAAATCTTTTCACTAAGTACTTTAAGTTTTATACTAATACTTAGAGTATATAAAGAGCTATTAGTTATTACTATAAAAACTATAAAAAAAATAAAAATAACTTAGTTACGTAAATATAGAAAACTGTATTTTTTAAGCTTTAGTACTAGTACTATAATACAAATAAAAAACTAGTTAATTAGTTACTATATTTTAAGAGTCGTTTTAATATAACTACATTTTTCTACTATAACTACGTAAAGTAGGTACTTTAAAACTACTTTATAATCCCTTATAACTATTACTTTATATTAAAAGTAGTTACTATTAAGTAGTTTAACTTATAGATTACTAAGATTTATAAAGAATAAGTTATTTTATTTAAAGTCTTTTTAAAAAATAAATTTTAACTATTTAATATATACTAAGTCCTTAAGTACTTATTGATTTAAAGCTTTATTTAAGACTTTAAATTAAGGTATTTACCCCCTCTAGGGTGACTAACGGCCCACGGGCCACGTGCTCTAGGGAAGTAAGTGTCATCTATTTTACTTTTCTTATTAGCGTCCCGGTACTAGCCTTAGAGGTCGAATACCGTCCAGCCACCCACCTTATCAATCTTTTTTATTACGGTACTCGAATTTACTTATTATAACGCAGTTTTTATAGATTTAAAGTAATAGGTGTTTTTAATTAATTTTAAAGTAGACTACTAATTACGCCGTTAACACCGCTAAAACTACTAACGCCTTCTATACGCCTTCTATATACCTAACTATTACTATCCCTTTAAACCTATTAAATCTAATTTAAACTAAACCGTCCCTTTTCTTAACTATTAAATCCCTTTATAACTAATGTACTATTACTATACTATAGTTAGTTAACCTAATTAAACCGCTTTTCCTTATGCTTATTAATAGACGTTTTAATATATTATTAGGCCTTATTAAATATACTAGTTTTTTATAAACTCTAGGGGATCTATAGTTATTATTACTACCTCTATTATTTACTTAAAGTAGTATTAGTTATTTTTTAAAAATAGTAAGTTTAAAATTTAACTTAGTGTTAAATTAACTAATAAAACTAGTTTAATAGTTTTTATTTAAACTCTATTACTATTAGTTTAAAAAAAGTAAAAACTAAAAATAGTAATTTAAATTTTTATATTTAAGGGTTAGACTAGTTAGCTATACTATATATTAATAGTAGTAATACTAAGCTATATAGCTATATTACTAAGTTGGTTAATATTATTTTTAACTATAGTAACTAAGTTATAGTATTTAGTATTTAGTAGTAGCTAGGGGACTTTTATAGGTATAGTATTTTTTGCTATTTTATTACTTTAAAGAATTATTAGGAATATAAAAAATAAAAGGAATTAATAAAGGGCTCACTTATAGTAGTACTTTTTTCTTTAATTATAAATACTACTAGGGCTTATTAGGCCCTATAGTATGTTATAGTACTGTGACGTAATTTAGTTAAAGGTTTATATAAGTAAAGGTTTGTTTTAATATATTCAGTACTACCTATTAGTAATAGTATTATTATTATTATTAGTATGTCCACGTCCACGTCTACTGCTATAGAAAGGGCAGGTAAGTAGAAGCATTAAGGTACGTACGCCCTACTAAGCTTTACTTAAGACTACTTAAGCTAGAGGGAGTTAAAGCTACTAAATACACTTTATTAGATACTTTTATTTAATTATACTATTTAATAATACATAGCTATAGTATATTCTTTTTAAAATAACCTATAGAAATGTCTAGATAAGACAACTACTTAAAAGAAAAAACATAAATTAAGGTATTTTAGAGTATAGTATATAGCTATATTTAAAAAAGTAATTTTATTAATTACTAAAGTTATTAATAATTTATTAGAATTAACTAAAAGACTTTAGTATATCTTTAGGGTATTTAGTATTAATTAAGTAAATAGCTTAGAGTTAAATAAGTAGTATAAAAACTACTTATAAAGTATTTACTTAAAGTAAAGTAATTACTAAAGTTCTTTATAATATAATATCTACTCTACTTATAACTTTACTTATTTATTTAATTTATATTATTATATTTTTTTTAAAAAAGTATTTAAGGAATAGTATTATAATATAACTTATTAAAAGTATACTAATAAGTATTTAAAAACTAATAATTAACTAATTAAACTTATTAAAAATCTCTATAGTAAATAACTCTATAGTTAATATATTAAAAGTCTTAAGTAGCTACTAATAGTATTTTAAATTACTCTTTATAAAAGTCTATAAACTTACTCTTTTAGAAACTCCTACTTCTTTAACTCTAATACATTAATTTATATATTTTACAATAAGTAGCTATTTATAAAACTCTAAGTAACTAGTATAAATAACTATTTATAAATAAACTTTAAACTACTTATAATTAAAGTATATAAAAATATAAGTATTAAAGTTACTTAAATTAATAAAAAAAGATTTATAATATAGCTCTATAATATAATACTTTATATATCTATAGTAATAAATCTTATTTCCTACTAATAGTTATATAAATAAAAATACTAGTAAAACAAGTACCCTAGGTATTAGTTAATACTATATAAATTTAATTATAGCCCCTTTAGTATTATTAAAGTTAAATATAGTTAATACGTACTTAAGTATAATAAAGTTACTCCTAAAATAGTATATAGTAGCTATAGCTTTATATAGACCGTTTAGTATATTTATACTCTATAATAGTAAAATAAATACAACTTTATAAAGCACTAGCCCCTTAAAAGTAGTAAAAAAATATAGTACTAGTAGCTTAACTACCCTAGCCCTAAGTTACTCTATTATTTAATAAACTCTATAAAAAGAGTTTAAATTATAGTTAGTACCCTTAGATT
Organism: Colletotrichum musae; assembly: GCA_027406025.1. Taxonomy (NCBI): domain Eukaryota; kingdom Fungi; phylum Ascomycota; class Sordariomycetes; order Glomerellales; family Glomerellaceae; genus Colletotrichum; species Colletotrichum musae. The sequence goes on from JANVYC010000004.1 coordinate 6,242,003, forward strand.
TAATAATAATAAAGCTTTTTACTTTTATTATAATATATATAGTATTAGTAAAGTAAAGAAAATAATTTATTATAAATTATAAAAAAGTAACGTATATACCTACCCTAGTAAGTATATTGTATTTAACTTTTACTTATATATAAAAAGATATAGTGTTAGTATAGCTATAATACTATAAACTACTACAGTTATAGTACTAAAGCCCTAGCGTCTATAGGCCCCTATACCTATAGTAGCTAAAAAGGAACTATAGCTATTTAAGGGTCACGTAACTACATAACCCCACTATAAGCTCCTATATCTACACTAGCATATAAACACTATAAACTTAGGGAAATTATTACACCTTTTAACTCCCTATAAAGACCTACGTTATATTTAATTAAACCCCTTTACCTATAAGTATCCTAACACTAATTAGTAATTAATACTCTTATTACTACTTTATTATAAACTATAAATTAGTAAAGTATACTTAAAAAAAATAATAAAAGATTAACTATAACTTTAACTTTATAAATAAGTAGTTATATTTACTTTTAAAGTACTAAAATCCCTTTTTTTAATTAAACTAACTTTAACTTTATAAGTAAGTAGTTATAGTAATTTAACTAAAAATAGTATTAAAACGTAACTCTATAACCTTTTATTAAACCTTATTAATAAAAGTAAAACTCTAAATAACTTAAATATTACTACTAGAGTAAAAAATAAGGATATTATAACTTTTTTTCTTTATAATACTCCTTAAATCCCTACCTCCCTTACTAATAAAACCCTTAACTTTTAATACCTCCTCTTTATACCCTTTAACCTTTTTTAAAAAGCTCTACTTCTTTAAAAAGCCTCTTATATATAACTTACTCCCTTATTATAATTTATACTTATAATAACCTTACTCTACTTTAAAATAACTTAAATTATATTAAATACTATAAAAACTTAAGTTACTACTATAAATAGCCCTTATTAATAAGTTTATTAGTAAATTACTTACTTTTTTTAGCCTTTAAAGTCTATATATTAACTTTAAGAATTTATAAATTTAAAATTTTTTTTTTATTATAGTATATTTTTACTTTTTAAGTAGAGTACCTTTAGTTTAAGTTTTTTTATTAAAAAGGAAATTTTTACTAAGTTTTTTACTATTAATAATAAAGCCCTTATAATATAAAAACTTAAGCTTATTATTATTATTTATTATTCTTACTATTTATTACTATAACTATATTTATTCTTATAGTTAAAATATAGTTAAGTATATTTATTAACCTTTTTCTTCTTTTAACTTTATAATTACTATTCCTACTTTACTATAAAGTTATTAATAAGTCTATTAGTTACTTTTATATATTATTAAGTAAAAAAGACTCTTAAATTAAAGTAGTCTTTTTAAATATATTTTAAAAGTACTTTATAATTAAAAGTAATTCTAATTCAGGCTCTTTAACTATATTATATTAATTAATAAAGTATATTAACTTTTATAATTAAAACTCTCTTACTAAATACTATAAACCTACTAATAATACTTTAATTAAATAGCTTAAAAACTTTATTTTATAAACTATATAGTACTATAGTAAGGCTTTATTACTTAAGTATACCCTTTAAGAATAGTTTTTTTAAAATTTCTATAATTAAACTATATAAGTATTTAGCTTTATTTACTATAAAACTTAATATTAATTTAAAGAGTTTTTTTATATAAATAGTATTAAAATAAGTATCTTTATAAATAACTATAGTTAGGACCTTTTTAATACTTTTTACTATTAATACTTTAACTTTTAGTTAAAGGATAACGTTAAGAATACCCTTACTTTTTAAAATAACTTCTAAGCTAACTCTTTAAAGCCTAACTTTATTAGTAATATTATAAGTATAAATAATAACAACTTTATTTAAAATATTTACTTTTATAGTAAAAGCCGGGTTTTATTATTAATTAAATTTTATAAGAATTTAGCTTTATAAAAAGTATAAGCCTTACTTTTATAGTAAATAGTAACTTTATAAACTATAGAGAAAATCTTATAAAATTTTAGCTACTAGTCTTAGCCTTATAAAGCTCTACTAGTTTACTTTATCCCTCCTTACTTAAAAAACCCCTTTACTATTACCTCTAACCCTCTTCTACTAAATACCCTATTACTAAAAATACTTACTAACTTTATAAAACTTAATAGTAGTATACTCTATAGTAGTAAGTAGTATAAGTCCCTTACTATTAAGTTAAAGATTTTTTAATATAATTATTAACTTATAAGTATTTTACTATACTATTAATATATTACTTTTTTATTAATACTTTATAGCTATATTTAGACCTCTTATTATAACTACTTTAGTAAGTTAGTAAGTACTTACTCTTTTATAAACGTTATTAAAGTTATTTAAAATTACTTTAAAACAGATTAAATATATTAATACTACTTCTTTAAATAGTAACGTTTTAACCTTATTAATAAGATTTATAGTAACCTAAAGTAATTCTACTTTAAGTACTTTAACACAATAATTATAAAAATACTAAAAATTTAACTAATACTTAAAGTTAAGTATAAATTTAATAAGGCCTTTTATAGTTAACTTCTTATAGCTTATAATACTTTAATAAACTTAGCTACTATAATTATTAAAGCCTCTTTATTACTTAATAAAACTGTTATAAATCTTTAATTTACTATAAACCTCGTAAATAACAGCACAATAAGTAATTAATTTACTTCTATAAATACCTTCTATATTAACTATAAATATAGTAATAATTATTAAAGCTACTACTTTAACTACGCATATTATAACTATTCCTTAAGTAAATTCTTTTCTTTCTTCTATAGAAGTACTAAGAAGTACTATATCTATAGTAAAATAAGTTACTAGTTTACTAACTACCCTTAGAGTACTTAAAACAAGGCCTATAAGTACTTTAGATCCTTAGTATATATCTAAAACCCTTCTATTAAGGCCTACTACTAATTTTTACTTAAATATAAGGGCCCTAAAAAAAACAATAAAGACGCTATATTAAATAACAATCCTTTTATAGCTATAAGTAATAAAAAGGATAAAGAACTAAAATTTATTTATTATATAATAACTTTTAATACCTCCTCTAAAATAACTACAATTAATAGTTACTACATTATTAAAATCCTCTATAATAACATATTAATCTACTAATTAATACAACAAAGTCTATTTAATACCCCTTTACCTTATATAGTATTTACGTACTATAGTTAGTACTCCTTAAACGTTTTTTATAGTATTATATCTAATACCAGCGTAGTAAAGTTCTTTACTACTAGGTATAATTAATACTTTATACTCTATAACTACTTTTTACTTAACCTTAAACTAAATACCTTATAAGTTAATAAAGTCTTAATTATATTTAAAGACTTTATTATAGTTAAGTTACTTAGGATAATTAACGTTTCTATACTATTTAATATAATTATATTTTAAGTTATACTTATAAATACTTCCTTTCTTTTAAGCTTTAGTAATATAAATTAACTAAATATTATTTTTAATAATATTTATAATAAACTCTATTAGGGTTAAATAATAGTACCTATTATTTAATAATAAAGCTATAAATAGCTTCTTTTTAATATAAAGGAGTCCCTTATATTTTACTACTTTACTAATATTAAGCTTAAGCACTTTTATTACTATTTTAACTACCCCTTAGTTTAAAGACTTTACTAAATTTTATAAAAATTAAAAAACCCCGTTAAAATCTCTATAATTAAGACCCTTACTTAAGTATACTATTAATATTAGTTTAATAGTTTTACTCTTTTTTACTTTAAGTTTAACTTCTATAATAACTATAACTTTAACTATAAAGTTATTATTAATATTATATACTTAAATAGTAAGTCCATTCTATATATAGTTAATACTACTATAGTATTTAATACTACTTACTTCTTAGAATTACTCTTTACTAAATATCTATAATAAGTATTCTAAAAAAACTAAATCAATATATACTAGGGACCTCTTAATTACTTTATTACTAATCCTAGTACTAAATTTTATTTTAGTAACTTCTATAGTAATACTTAATCCTTTAGTATTATCTTTAAAAATACTCTAATTAAAGTATACTACTTAATTAATAAAGTTAAAAAGTACTATATTATAGTATATAGAGTTTATAAAATCTTTAAAGTTAAAAACCCTATAATAAGTAAAAACACATAGTTTTAAACTACTATTAAAGTTATTAATAACGTAGTTAGGCCTAATAGCCTTATACCTACCCTCTTAGTCTTTAAAGTATACTTAAAAGTTAATAATAATTTTTTACTATTACTAAATATTATTAAAAAAGCTATAACTATTTAAAAAGCTATAAAAAAAGTCTACTACTTCTACACTAAATAAATAGTTACTAAGGGCCTTAGGGCGTATAATAGCTTTAATATAGTAAAAGCCTTAAACTTTTTACTTTAGTTAAAGGTTAGAGTATAGTATAAAAAAAGCAGATAATAGGGCCCTTACTACTTTATTACTATTAATAGTAAATTATATACCCTTACTTTACTATAAAACCCTTAAATATTTAAATTAATAAGTATTAAACCCTTTTCTAATAATACTAATAAAAATAACTTTAAAAACCTACTACCCTTTAATAATAAGCCTTAAAGTAATACTCTAAATAATAATAGTAATAAAGCTAAAGAACCTATACTTAAAACTATTATTATAGTAACCCCTACTCCTCCTAAATACTACCTTAGCTACCCTTATAAAGCTACTACAAATACTACTACTACCTTTATTTTAATAAAAAAGTCTACTAACCTTACTTTTACTAAAAAACTTTAAAATAAAAGTATAATTACTACTTTTAATAAGTCCTTTTAACTCTTAATTATATAAAAAATATTAGTACTTTAAAATCGTAATATTTTTAAGATTATTTTATTTAACTCTATAGTATATAAGTAGTACTATATCTTTAAGTCCTGTATTATTAATAAAGTTAAAAGTAAAACTATAAATACTCTATATAAAAAATCCTATTTTATAGTATAAAGCTATACTAATAATAATAAAGCTAAGATCCTAACTTAATTACTAATAATATAGTAAGCCTTATAGTAACTAATTCTTATTTTTATACTTTTTTTTATTTATAATAGTATAACTTTCTAGCTATAAGATATTACCTAAGCGTATACTTAGTTAGAGATAAAGCTTAACTAGGTAATCTTAGTAAGGCTCTTTATTTAAATTAAAGATTAATACCCTTTTAACTCTATTATAATTATAAAGTAACTACTTTATAGTATTATTAAGGCCGGTACTTACTAGTAAATAACGTACTACTATTACTACTATAAAAAGTTAGATATAGTTACTTTAATATATAATTTATACCTTTTAATTTCTTTAATTAATAATAGTAACTTTACTATAATTAAGATATAAATAAATAATATACTAAGTATCTTTACTATTAAGTTTTTAACTTGTAAAGATTAATAGCTTTAAAAGGCAAACTTTATAGCTAAACTAAAGTCCTTTTTAACTCTAAATAATCCCCTTATATTTAATAGTAGTATTTTATACTTTAAGGGCAATAACTTAGTATTTAAATAAAAAGGCTAAAGTAAAAAGATTATTACTATAACTTTTAGTAATAATTAAAAGATCTAGTATATTTAGTAACGCGCCTATAGTATTTATATTATATTAATTTACTAACTAAAAGTATTCTATAATTTATTAATTACTACTTAATACTAAAAACTAATTAATAAGGATATTAAAATACTTAATAAGTACCTCTAGTAGTAAATTAAGAACTTAAATTGCGGGTTAATATATATCCTACTTAACTTTTTTATTTATAAACTATTTATATTTATAGATAAATTATTTATTAATAACACTAACCTCTTTTTATAGCTTAGCTTTATTATTGTACTTAGTAATAAAAAGCGCGTCGCTAATAATACCTTTAAACTATAAGGAAATATTATTTACTATATTTTAATAAAGAGTAAGTACGTTACTTATAGTATATTAGTATTTAAGATCTATAGAATAATAATAGGCGTTAATATAGCTATAGTTATTACTAAGACGCTTTATATTATAACTAACTATTTATAACTTCTTTAAATCCCTATTATAGTATATATAAACTTATACTTACTATATAAGTACCTTATTAAGCTTAGTACTACTAAAAAAAAACGTTTAATAATTAACGTTATAGCTCTATAATAATTCTATAAATACTACAAAATCAGCAATATCTACTAAATTACAGAAAGTAATAATATTACTAATATATTTACAAAATTCTCCCTAAACTGTATACTTAAGTACTTTATTACTAATAATAAAATAATAATTAAAATAAAAAAATAGGTAATAAAAAAAAGTAAGTAAAAAACAAATTAAAATAAATTATAGTTTTTTAGAGGCTTTTTTAGAGAATATAGAAGAGGTTTTACTAAAATAGTACAAAAGGGCTAAAAGGCCGTTATACTAAAGCTGTTACTAGCCCCTAGTACCGTTAGACTTAAGACCCTTAACGCTTATAGCTATTTTTTAATTTTCTTTTATTTTTTTTAAAGGGCTTAATTACTTAAGTTAAGTTAATTACCGCCCTTTTTATAATTATAATTAATTTCTATACTTTTTATTAGGGCCTTAGGCCTTAAAGTAAAAAGTACTAGTATTAGTATAACTATAGCGCTATAAGCCACTATAGCTATAGTACTAAAGCCCTAGCGTTTATAGGCCCCTATACCTATAACAGCTAAAAGAGAACTATAGCTATTTAGGAGTTACGTAACTACATAACCCTACTATAGACTCCTATATCTACACTAGCACATAAATACTATAGACTTAGGGAAATTATCACACTTTTTAACCCCCTATAAAGACCTACGTTACGTTTAATTAAACCCCTTTACCTATAAGTATCCTAATATATAGTAAGTTTATATTTATACTAGTATTTACTAACTATATTACTTAGTACTTATAGAATTACTACTTTTTTAACTACTCTACTAACACCCTTATTAAAACCTTTAATAAATTTATTACTATAATAAAACTTTAATATAACATAAATATACTAGTATTTAAATATAATAAAGAGTTTATTAAATATAAAAAACTAATAACTACTCTTTAAGTATAAAACTATTTTATTAAACTATTTACTTTAAATACTTAAAATTAAAATAGTAGTACTAAGTATATAAGTACTATAGTTAAAGTTAAAGTAAAAACTATAAAAAGAAGTAGTAAGTTCCCCTATAAAATATAGTTTAATATATATAAGTCTATAGTATATCTTTATAACTATATACTATAAATAGCCCTTAGTTAAAAAACCCTATATAAAGTACTTTACTAGTAGTTTAGAAATAATAATACTATAAAACTAAGTTTTATATACTTATAAGTATATAGTTATAAAGTATATATTTTTATAACTACTACTTAATTTAAAAAAAAGTACTTTAACTACTTTACTAACTATACCCTTTTAAAGTTCTTTATAGAATATACCTTAATAAATTAATACTATATATAAATCTTTTTAACTAAAAAGGTTATTACTATAAAAAATATAATATTTAATAAAACTTAATAATTTAATAGTAACTTAAAGACCTTTTATTAGTATAGCCGCTGTATAGTTAGCCCCCGTGGCGTACGGCGCTATAGTGGGAGCTATAGCTATACAGAGTCACGTAACTACATAGCTCTACCTATAGCTCTAATATTTATACTAGCACCTAGGCTACTTTTAATTTATAAATATTATTACTCTTTTACTATATATATTTAACTCTATATAAATTAATTACTAACGTTTTTACTTATAAATAAACTAATACTAATTAGTAGTTAACCTACTCGTTACTACTTAACTATAAGCTATAGATTAGCTAGGATTATTTAAAAGAAATAATAACGGACTATTATAACTCTAACTTTAAGGACAGGACTTCTAAAATATTATTACTATACTAAGTATTCTTTTAATTTTAAAAGGTAACCCTAACTTTAAGAACAGGACCTTTAATAAGTATAAAAAGAAAAAAGTATTAAGATATAATAAACCTATAATTCTATTAAGCTTTTATTAGTAAGATTATAGTTTTAGATAGTTAGGATATTACTACTAGAGTACTATAAAGAGACTATAAAAAATCCTTTTATAATAGTCTCTTCTTTTTTTTTCTTTACTTATAGCTTCTTTTTAACTTCCCTTTTTTATTAACTCCTTTTTTTAACCTACTTCTTATATTTTCTAACTTTCTCTTTTTTTAAAAGACTAGTTATAGCCTACTTTTTAATAATATAATCCTTTTAAAAAAGCTACTATTACTACCTCTTACTATAACTATAAACTTCTTTAATATTACTTCTCCTTTTTTTAATAAGGGTTAAAATTTACTTTTATAAAAAGACCTTTTTACTAATTATAATTATAACTTACTCCCCTATTTTAAACCCCTACTATACCTACTTAAAACGCTATAAATTACTTTATAATTACTTAAGTTAACGAAAATTTTATTACTAGTATCTATTAACTATTTAAACTACTATTTATTTATTAATTTTATTACTTAAAAACCTATATATTAGGCTTTATAGATCTATAGCCTCCCCCCTCTTTTTTTATAACTTATTTAAGTATATTTTAGTAGATTCTAAAAGATTTATATTTTTAAGTTAAATGTAAGGGATATTATTAAGTTTTTTAAAGTTAATAATAATAAGACCCTTTATAGATCTTTATAATTCCTCTTTTATTTTTATTTATTATTCCCTTTATTTATTACTTTAACCCTATTTCTCTTATATAGTAATAATAAGATTTAAAGCTATTACTAATTATTTATAACTTAATAACTACTCTTTATTACTAGCCTTTTATAAGGTAGTTATAGAGCTTTTTAGTAAATTTTATAATTTTAATTAAGAGAACCCTTATATAGCTATACAGGTTACTAAAATATTATAAATAGCCCCTATAAGTAAGCCTTTTAAGAACCTCCCCCTTATAGTAGCTACTTATAAGCTAGTAATTAATGTGGATTTTACTAACTAAAGGCCTATTTTAAAGTATAATAAGTCTACTAAAAAGACCTTTATAGTTATACTTAAGACTTACTTACTATAGTCTTTTAATAAGTATATAATAAAAGGCTATACTAGTTATATACTTTAAGAGACTTTTAATATTAACTTTAGTAATTAGTTAGTAAATACCTTTATCTAAGTTTTACTTAAGGTTCGTTATATTACTAAAGAATAGTTATATACTAATAGTATTAAGTTTAACTCTTTATAAATAAATACTAATTAGTAGCTCTTTAATACTACTTAAGTTACTTAATTTAACTTTTAAAGTAAGGAAGACGTTATAAAAGCTATAACTCTTTATAAGGGCTTTAGAGTTAACTTTAAAAAGCCCTACTTCTTTAAATATATTATAAATAGTAAGTTATATAGTACTTTAGAGTTAATTAAGTAGAGTAAGAGTATTATTTTACTATTAGTTAAATATTATAATAATACTATATTATAAAATATAAATACTTTACTACTATAAAGAGTAATTACCTTTTAATTCTTTTTAAAAAATTAATACTATAGTTATTCCTATTAACTTTACAAAGCTATATAGAGTTAACCCTACCCTTATTATTTTAAAGATTTCTCTTAAAATACCCTAACTCTAGTACTACTACTCTTTAACCCTTTTATACTAAAGATACTTACTAACCTCTTTAAACTTAAAGATAGTATAACCTATAGTAGTAACTAGTATAAATCTCTTAATATAAAGCTTAGGATTTTTAAGTATAATTACTACTTTATAAGTATCTTTTAATATTAAACTTATATTACCTTTTTATTAATACTATAAAGCTAAATATAGACTTTTTATTATAACTACTTTAATAACTCTACTTCCCTTTTATTACTCCTTAATATAATAGTTATAGTATATAACTACTTTAAAACTAACTAAACGTATTAGTAGTACTTTTTTAAGTAGTAACGTCTTAACTTTACTATAGAAATATAAAATAGTTAAAGTAAGTTTTATATTAAGTACCTTAATAAAATAATTATAAAGTTCTTAAAGATTTAGTTTATACTTAGTAAAGAGTACTAAAGTAACTATACTCTATATAGTTAACTTTTTACTACTTATTACTCTTTTTTAAACTTTATATTAATTTTTATTAAAGGATCTCTTATACTTAGTAGTACTATTACTAATTTATAATTAACTATTAGTATTACTAATAGCTATACTATAAATAACTAGTATATTTTTATAAATATCTACTATATTAACTATAAATATAGTAACTACTATAATAGCTACTACTAAAGTTATAATACTTATAACCGTCCTTATAGTAATATACTTTTTTTTTATAGTAATAGTATATAAAAGTACTATATTTATAGTAAAATTAACTACTAATTTAATAAGTATACGTAAAAGGAGTATAATAAAGCGTATAAGTACTATAAATTATTATTTTATATTTAAAATCCCTTTTATAAAGAATATTACTAGTTTTTACTTTAATATAAAGACTCTTTAAATAATAATAATAACCCCTTAGTTATTAATAGTTCTAAAAAAAGTGATTTAGAACTTAAAAAAGATATTAAATTTATCTATTATATAATAGTATACTATACCTCTATAAATATTAATAGCCTAGCTACTATTAATAGCTACTATATCCTTAAACTACTTAAAAATAATACTATAACCTACTACTTAATATAAATAAACCCCTTTATTTATTTAGTACTTATATTAATATTTATATATAATAGTTACTACTCCTTTAACGTTTTTTATAGTATTATACTTAATACTAAAATAGTAAAGTTTTTAACTATAGGTTATAATTAATATATAGTACTATAAAATTACTTTTTACTAAACCTTAAACTTAATACTTTTAGTACTAATAAAATTTTTATCTTTTTTAAAGACATAGTACTAGTTAATTCACTTAAATCTATTAACGTCCTTACTCCGTTTAAAAATATTACTTTTTATATAATACCTATAAGTACTCTATTTTTACTTAACTTAAGTAATATAAATTAACTTAGTATTATTTTTAATAATATTTATAATAAACTTTATTAAAGTACTACTATAGTTTTAATTATTTAATAATAAAAGTATAAATAGCTTATTTTTAACTCTAAAAAGTTACTAGTATTTTACTATTTAACTAATATTAAACTCTACTATTTTTATTAATAATTTAACTATCCTTTCATTTAATAACTCTATAACGTTTTATAAAAAGCTAAAAACTCTATTAAAATCTCTATTATTAAGGCCCTTAATTATATATACTATTAATACTAACTTAATAGTTTAGTACTATTCTACTTTAAATTTAACTTTTATAATAATTTTAACTTTAACTATAAAGTTATTATTAATATTATATATATTAATAGTAAACTAGTTCTATATATAATTAATACATCTATAGCCTTTAATACTACTTACTTTTTAAAATTACTTTTTACTAAATATTTATAGTAAGTATTTTAAAAAAACTAAATTAATATATACTAAGGACCCTTTAATAACTTTATTACTAATTTAAGTACTAAATTTTAGTTTAATAAGTTCTATAGTAATATTAAATTCTTTAGTATTACTTTTAAAAATACTCCTATTAAAGTATACTACTTAATTAGTAAAGTTAAAAGATACTATACTATAGTATATAGGATTTATAAGATTTTTAAAGTAAAAAACCCTAGAATAAGTTATAATACTTGTTTTTAAACTATAGTTAAAGCTATTAATAATACTATTAGTTTAAATAGCTTTATTCTAACCTTACTAGTATTTAAAGTATACCTCTATATAAACAACTCTTCCCTACTATTATTAAATATTATAGTTAAAACTATTACTATTTATAAAGCTATAAATAAAGTCTACTACTTTTATACTAAATAAATAGTTATAAAAGGCCTTAAAATATATAGTAGCTTTAATATATTTATAAGTCTTAACTTCCTACTTTAATTTAAAGTTAGAGTATAGTATAAAAAGAGTAGTTAGTAAAGTCTATATTTACTACTTTTAATTAATAATAAGTTTTATATACTAGCCCTTTTATAAAGCTTATAAATATTTAAATTAACCTTTATTAAACCCTTTTATAATAATAATAATAAAACTAACTTTAGATTTTTACTACTAAATAACCCTAGTTATATTAAAGAAACTAAAAACAATAAGGCTAATAGCCCTAGAAATACCCCTAGTTAAGCTAAGTTACTTAAGGAAATCCTTAATAAAATTATTATTAATTCTACTCCTTTTTTTACTACTAAAAACCTCCTTTAGTTACTTAAAAAACGTTTTAGCTACTTTTATAAAAAACACTACTATAATATATATTTTAGTAAAAGAAAAAGTTAATTTTACCCTTATAATTAAGCTATATAATAAAAGTATAATTACTATACCTAATAAATTCTTTTAGTTATTAATAAAGTAAAAAATTATAGTACTTTAGAATTATAATATTTTTAACTTTATCCTTTATAACTCTAAAATTTATAATAACTACTATATATTTAAATTAAAAATTATTAATAAAATTAAAAAAAAAACTATAAATAGCTTTTATAAAAAGTCTTATTTTATAATTTAAAGTTATATTAATAATAAAAAAGCTAAGATCCTTATATAGTTTTTAATAATTTAATAAGTTTTATAGTAATTAATTCTTACTTTAGTTTCTTTTTTAATCTATAATAATATAACTTTATAGTTATAAAATATTACTTAAGTATATATATAGTTAAAAATAAAGCTTAATTATACTATTTTTATAAGACTTTTTAAGTAAATTAAGTATTATTACCCTTATAATACTATTATAGTTATTAAAAAACTACTTTATAGTATTATAGAAGTAGGGACGTACTAGTAAGTAATATATAACTACTACTACTATAAAAGGTTTAATATAGTTAGTTTAATATATAATCTATACTTCTTAATATTATTAATTAATAATAAAGAGTTTATTATAGTTAGAATATAAATTAATAATATATTAGGACTCTTTACTATTAATTTTTTAGTTTAAAAAAATAACTAACTTTAAAAAGTAAACCTTATAACTAAGCTAAAGACCTTTTTAATTACTAATAATCCCTTTATATTTAATAGTAGTATTTTAAACCTTAAAAATAGTAACTTAGTATTTTAATAAAAAGGCTAAAGTAAAAAGCTTATTATTATAACCCTTAGGGTAAATTAAAAAGCTATATATATTTAATAGTAGGTTTATAGTACTTATATTATAATAATTTATTAACTAGAGGTATCCTATAATTTATTAGTTACTACCTAGTACTAAAAGCTTAATAATAATAATATTAGAGCTTTAAATAAGTATTTATAGTAGTAAATTAATAACTAGGAGTAAGGGCTAATATACATTCCCCTTAACTTTACTACTAATAAGTTTTTTATATTTATAAATAAATTATTTATTAATAATAATAACCTTTTATTATAGCTTAACTTTATTATTATCTTTAGTAATAAGTATTATAGCACTAGCTTAGTTACTCTAACTTTAGTACCTATAGACACTAAAGGCCCTATAGCCTTAGGTACTAGCTAAGTCATTATAAGTCACATAACTACTAAAATCTCTAAGCCTTTAAGGCTTTATAGTAGTGGCCTATAGTATAGGATTTCTTTCCTTTTTTAAGTATAGATTATAGTTAATAAAGCTTTTTAGTAGCGCGTTAGTCTACTCTTAGGACCCTTTTATAATACTATTTATACTTCTCCTTAACTCTTTTTCTTTAGTAATGAGTAGTATAATATTACTAAACTAATTTATTATTAATTAATAATCCCTATACTTAAGTAACGCTAAGTATTAACTAACACACACCTCCCCGCGCCCTAATTATAATTAATATACCCCTTCTATTCCTACTACTTTTAAGCCACTATACTAAAAATAGCTTACTTCTATAATTGTAGCTTTAAAAATAGAGTAACTATTAATACTAATAATATAGCTAAGCCTCTAAAGTACTAAAGTAACTACTACACTACGTACGCGCCCCCTAAAAGCACTAAGCCTGTCCTAATTAACTTTTTTAAAACTAAATACTCCTTTATAAAGTAGCCTTTTAATACTCTTGCCTTAAATACTATAATAGAGTAACACTATACTAAAATCTATATATACTTTAATAGCCTCTATAAGTACAATATTTACCTTATAAATAACCCCCTTTTTAGTAATAACTACTAGGTCCTATAGAATAAAAATACCTTTAATAACTTTTACTAAAAAAATCTAAAAAAGCTTTTTAAATAAATTAATATATAAGTTAAGACTTATAGTACTTAAAACTAAAAAGCCTAATTACTCTATACTTAGTATATTATAGTATATAAAAACTTCTATAAAGTTTATAACTATACCCTTTAACTAAAAGTTAATAATTATTAGTTTTAAAAAGATATTTAAGTCCTTTAAACTAAAAAGGCTAAAATAACTTAAAGCTAAAAGCTCTCCTTTACCACTAATAAAGCTCTCTAGTAGCGTATTACCTAACTAAAAAACACCTTAAAAAGCACTCCCTCTTAGTAAAAAGATCTACTAAAGCCAAACATTAACAATACACTTACTACTTTAACTAATTATTTAAAGTACTTAAAAACTAAATACTAGCCTTTTATAACTTCTTTATTTACTATTAAACCAGACTATAGCTCTAAAAAGCCTAGTATCTCTATTTATATAAGTATTAAAAATAGTAAAAATAAAAAAAACCCCCTATTTAATATTTAGTATAACTATATTACTACTTACTTATAGTCCTAAAGAAATAACATTACTAATACCTAAAAACTAAATTATATTATTAGTTATTTAAAAAGTAATACTTTTAACCTTATTTTACTTATAGTTAAAGAATAAAACTTAAAGACCTTTATAAAGCTCCTTTAAAAACTAAACTCTATTTTTACTAACTATACCTAAATTAAGAATACTAAGTAAAATATTAAAGCTATAAAAATTACTTTTTTTAATATTTATACGTAGTATACTAAGTTTATAAAGCTTACCCATAAGGCTAAGTTCCTAGAATACTAATAGCACTATAAGTTCTACTATAAACTACTTATTACTTTATAAATTTAGTATACTATAGTTTACTTTAATATATTTCTTAACTTCTAAAAGTATACTAAAATAGTTATCACTATTACTAACGTTATAAACCCTTATAGTACTAATAAAGCTACTAAAGAGCCGTTTTATAAAATAACTACTAACTACTTTAACTTCCCTATAACTACTATATTATTCTATAGTAGCTCTATAACTCCCCGCAGTACTTAGAACTATACTAAGCTTTCCTTAGCTTTATACTAATACTTAAAAAACACTAAAACCTACTTTACTTATAGTAAGTTTAGTTATAGTATTTATAAGTGTCTGTACTCTAAAGTAGCTAAAAAAAAAGCTACTCTAGTAGTTATAGAGTCCTAGGTCCCTACTAAAAATACTAATATAGTAAAAAACTAAAGCCCCTAGTAAAAGGAGTCTCTTAACTAGGGAAAAGAATATATAAGGATTAATACTTAGTTCTAATATTTATTAATTTAAAAAGAATTATTAAGGAATAACCCTTAGAAATAGAGTTAGTATTAGTTTTTAATAGATACGGATTATATATACGCGCTCTTTTTAATACTAGAGTAAATAGATACGCTTTTATAAATACCTTACTAACTAGCCTTTTATAGAATTTTTATTAGGCCCCTTTATATAAGTTATAGTACTTTATTCTAGTTGTAGAATTTAATAGTAAATAATTAAATAATATTAATATAGTATAGACTATTAATATATAAATTAACTACTAAGTCCTACTATAAATACTCCTTTTATAGCTAAATACTAAGTACTATAACTTAATACTAAGTAGGGCTTAGTTTAAATACTATAACGTTTTACTAAATATATACTATAAGTGCCTATAGTAGCCTAAGGATCTACTACTAATTTAAGATTTACTTTTTATAATTATTTATAACTTAGTAGAGTATTATAAATTTAATAAAATTAATTTAAAATACTAAATAAATACTAATAAAAAGTAGGCTACTTTTAAAGCTAATACTGTATTTTATAACTAGAAGTTTTAGTAGACTTAGTATAAGCTTTAGGCGCTCTAGTAGATTTTAAAGTACTTAGTACTAACAACGTCCTTTAGTACTTAAAAAATTAATAATACTAAGGGCCTATATAAAATAAAACGCGTACTCTATAGTATTAAAACCCCGCTAAAACTAACTTAGAGTCCTAAAAAACGCTAGTTTACGCTAGAAAAGACTTAAAAGCTATAGTAAAACCTGGGATTAGTATTTATTAGTACTATTAAGTTTAAAATAAACCTAAAACGCCCTAATATTAAACTAAAATTAATTACCCTTAATAACTTAAACTAATTAATTAAACTAAAAAAGGTTAATATAACTAAAGTTAATAACTCCTTTTAAAATAATATAAAAGAAACTAAGTACTTAATTAAAAAAAAGCTCCTTATTAAATTCTAGTAATTTATTAATATATTTAGTAAGGCTACTAGTAATACTCTATTACTATACTACTAGTATAATTATAAAATAGAGCTTAAAAAAGGGGGTTATGATAAGCTTACTTACTACCCCCTTTATAAGTAGTTATTACCTAAACTAAAAGTAACTTATAAATACCTTTTAAAGTACTTATATAAAGGATTTATTACCCCTAGTAACACCCTATAGGCTTCCCCTATACTATTTATCTGTAAAGTTAATAGGGGCCTTTACTTCTATATTAATTTTTATAAACTAAATAAAATTACTAAAAAAAATTAATACTCCCTACTACTAATTAATAAAATACTAATATAAATTAACTATACAAAAATCTTTACTAAAATTAATATTTAATAAGCCTTTTATAAAATCTAAATATACTTAAACTATAAAAACTTAATAACCTTTAAAACCTACTATAGTACTTATAAGTATAAAGTCCTTTTATTTAGCCTTTATAACGGGTCTATAATATACTAGTAATATATAAATAACGTTTTAATAGAATACTTAAATAATTTTTATATAGTGTACTTTAATAATATCTTAGTATTTTTAAAAGACCCCCTTTAATACTAAGAATATATTATAAAAGTACTAATACACCTAAGGGACGCTAGATTATAAATTAATATTAAAAAGTACAAGTTTAGTATCACTACTATAAAATACCTAGAATTTATTATCTCTATAGATAGTATACGCTCTAACTCCGAAAAGGTTAGTATAGTAAAGAACTAGTACGCCCCTACGTCCGTTAAAGGTATTTAATCCTTTTTAGGGTTTTATAACTTCTACTAGTAGTTTATTAAAGATTATAGTAGAGTTACTAAACCCCTAGTCTACTTTATAACTAAGGGAGTCTCTTTTTACTTTAATAATAACTATAAAACTGTATTTAACTAACTAAAGAACCTACTAATATTAGCCCCTATTCTTTACTACTAGCGCCCTAAATTACTTACTTAACTTAAAATAGATACTTCTAACTCTATTTATACTAGTACTATATTATAATTATAGCTTAATAATAATACCTAGTACTTTATAGTTTACTTTTTTAAAATAATAGCGCCTACTAAAATAAACTACTCTATTTATAATAAGGAGCTATTTACTATTATACGGGTAATAGAAAAATAAAGAGTAGACTTAGTGGCTCTTTATAAGCGTTTTAAAGTTATTATAGACTACTAAGCCCTTTTGTACTTTATAACTAAGTACGAGTTAAACTCTTAGTAAGCTTAGTAGTTAGGCTTATTAGTAGACTTTAACTTTATAATTTAGTACCGCCCTAGCTAAGAAAACGTACTAGTTAATGCCCTTTTATATAAATCTAAAAATATTACTATATAAAAGGCTCTTAAGGCTACTAGCTATACTTAGGTCCTTTTAATACTAAATCTACTATCTCTTAAGATTACTATAAAGCTCTACTAGCTTTTAAAAGATACTAAAGTTATAGAAACTACTGTAATTAGTACTATAAAACCCGCTAATAAACTTTAGGGTTACTTACTAGTTAAATAACTCCTTATTTTAAACTAAGACCCTATAACTAAATTCTTTTATACTTTATGTAAAATAGCTACTATTAGTAAGGAGTATTAAAAAATATAGAGAGATATAAGTCTGCTTATAATAGATAGTAAGTTAGTAGTACTTAAAAAAGAGTTCTTATATACTTGGGTAATATAGAAGGCCTATGGGTAGAAACTATTAGTATACTTTAGTTAAAATAAGATGCTAAAGATAATTAAAGAAAGGTACTATTAGCCCTAGTTAACGGTAAATATAGAGTGCTATATTCTTAACTATTATATATACTACTATGCCTATAAGCCCCGGGACTAAGTACTAAAAGAGCTCTAGCTTTTTTTAGTACTTAACTAGCTTTAGTAATACATTTTTATAGATTTTATAGTACTACTACTTAATAAAAAGGGATTTATAGTAGTTTAAGTAGTAGTTAACTACTTAAGTAAGTAAATTATTTTAATACTATACTATAAAAAAGTTATAGTTAGGGACTTAGTAAAGATATTTTATAAAAGGATACTATTAATCTTTAGCTTTTTAGAGATAATTACTTTTAACTAAGGCTTTTAGTTTATTTTTAACTTTTAGTTAAAGTTTTATAAAATTTATAATATTAAAATATAGCTATTTATAGTATACTACCCCTAAATAAATAAATAAACTAAGATTTTAAACTAGTATATTATATAGTAACTCTACCCCCTTATTAACTATTACTAAAATAACTAAAGTAATATACTCTCTACTATAGATTTTACTTACGTGGTGTTACTTAGTAAGACTACTAGGCTTTTACTATATAAGATTAAGTTTAGGAGACCCCTGTACTTTAGCTTTAATTAGGAGCGTTATACTATAGTATTTAATAGTACTTAGGAGAAGCTAAATTACTTAGAAGCTTAATAAATAGTAAAGTAGATTTAAGGCGCTTAGAATGTTATAAGAAAAAAGATAGTAAAGGCCTAGGTATAGTAGAAGTATACTACGGACTACTAGTACTACCTAAATAACTTTACTATAAAAGACTATATTTAGGTTTTTATAAAAGGATAGTACTAGAATAACTCTTTTAAGTTTATAATACCCTAAAACGGCCTATACTAAATTATAAGGGCAGGCCCTAGTAGTATTTAAGTACTAAACCTACTTAAGAGTTACTAATACTACTTAGTTTTTTACTTTAGTAAGTTTTAAAAGGCTATTAATAATCCGTTACTAGAATAGATTATAAAGCTACTCCTACTTATATAATATACTAATAAGCTAGAGTATAAGGTTTAAAAGGTCCTAGTATCCCGACTATAGTACTATAAGCTTTAATACTAGGTAAACTAAGTGGGCTATAATAAGGACTTAATTTAGTATAATACTAAGAACTTCTAGAACGCTCTAGAGGCCCTTTAGGTCTTTTATAACTTATACTTAAATACTATAGGCCCCCTGTAATACTTAGAGACGTAGTTATAAGTTGTTATAACTAATAAAGAGGTACTAACTATATTAAATAATAATACTATAGTTATAACTATTAAAATTACTTAAGAGTGCTATTACTGTAGCTCTGGAACGGAGTTAGATAATTTAACTAATTAGGTTTTCTGTATAAATTCTATATAGGGCCTTTAATTAGCTTATTTCTAATAAAAGTTTTATTAGTTATAACTTAACGAGTTTGGGTACTATAGTGTTAATTTAATTACTAATTAATACTAAATTCTACTAATAATCTAATACTAGGGGTTATTAACTACTTTATAAAGAGATTAAAAGTTTAAAGATAAAAAAGTATAGTTTTACTTAATTATTTTATACTTAGAAATACTGTAGATAGTGTTGCTTTTTTTAAAGGGGGGGGTAATGTTATAGTACTAGTCTAGCTACTCTAACCTTAGTACTTATAGGTACTAAAGGCTCTGTGGCCTTAGGCACTAACTAAGTTATTATGGGTTACGTAACTATTAAAATCTCTAAGCCTTTAGAGCTTTATAGTAGTGGCCTATAGTATAGAATTTCTTTCCTTTTTTAAGTATAGATTATAGTTAATAAAGCCTCTTAGTAGCGCGTTAGCCTACCCTTAGGACCCTTTTGTAATATAAGTACCGCTTTATTAATAATACTTTTAAACTTACTAGTAATATTATTTACTATAGCTTTATAAAAAGTAAGCGCGTTACCTATAGTATACTAGTATTTAAGATTTATAGTATAATAACTAGTACTAATATAGCTCTTACTATTACTAAGACCCTTTAAATTATAATTAACTATTTTTAGTTTTTTAAAATCTTTATAGTAGTATATATAAATTTATACTTATTATATAAATACTTTATTAAGTTTAGTACTACTAAAGAAAAGTACTTAATAATTAACGTTATAGCTTTAAAATAGTCCTATAAGTAACGCAAGATTACTAATATTTACTAAATAGTAAAAAACAATAATCTAGTTAATACTTTTATAAAAACCTCTCTAAACTACGCTTTTAAAAGCTTTATTAATAGTAATAGTATAATAATTAAAATAGAAGGATAGGTTATATAAGAAGGTATATAGAGTTAGGAACGTAGAGGATTAAGGGATATAGGTAGTATAAGGAGGAAGATATGGGCTCTAGTTGCTCTAGAGGTAGCTCTAGTAAGCCCTAGGTACTTTAGTAAGCCCTGGGTCTATTAAAGATAAAGCTTAACCTCTATAGGGGTTTTTAGATTTTTTTTGATTTTATAAGGAGTAGTAGTTTATTAAATAGTATTAATTACTACCCTTTTTATAAAAGTAATTATTCTTTTTATTAAGGCTTTATACTTTAAACTATAAAGTAAAAAGTACTAGTATTAGTATAGTTACTATGTAGTTAGTCCCTATAGTATATAGTGCTATAGTAGGAGCTATAGCTATATAGAGTCACGTGACTATATAGCTCTACTTATAGCTCTAATATCTATACTAGCACCTAGGCTACTTTTAACCTATAAATATTATTACTCTTTTGCTACGTATATTTAACTCTATACGGATTAATTACTAACGTTTTTACTTACGAGTAAACTAATACCTTTACTAAAAATACTTTAAACCTTAACTTTAATACTATTACTATATAAGTTTATAACTACTTTATTAATAATAAAAAGAGTAACTATTAAGTACTATATAGACCCCTTTTACTAAATAAAGAGAATAATAAAGTTATACTTTTTATAAAGGCTTTTAGTAAAATCTCTAAAAATCCTAATTCTAAAAACCCTACTATAAAGTAAATTCCCCCTAGTAAATATTTATACTTAATAACCTATTTTAAATTAATATTAATACTACTTAACTTATTTACTACTTTTTTTCAAGTATTTATTTATAAAAAAGAATATTTAAAGAGGTATATAGGAGTAGTACTAAGTTATAATAATTTAAAAGACTCTAAGTAAATCTATTATAATATACTTATTAAACTCTATTAAAAGTAAAGCTTTTATAAAGCTACTTTTTTAAAAAAAACCTTATTATTATATTAAAATACTTTATAGTATTACTACTTTTAAACTAGCTCCCTAGCTATTTATAAACTATTAAAGGGGATCTTTAGTATTTAATATACTCTAAGAGTATCCTAAATAGTAGATATTAAATACTTTAATAGTAATCTTTAACTATAGGAAAAGGATATAAGTACTTAGGGAAATAGAACTTCTTTACTAAGTAGGTATAAAAAGCTGTATAAAGCGTATAGTAATTTACTAGTACTAAGTACTCTTTAAAAAAATCTTTAACTTTTACTTATATTTTATATAGAAATATTAATTTATTTATATATTATAGCTATATAAGTAACTAAAGCAACTTATTTTAAAAGCTATTTAAAAATAAACTTTTAAAAAAAAGTACCTATAGGTACTATAAAAGGCACTTAAATCTTTAGTTACTACTAGGTTTATATATATAAACTAAATAAATATAGTAAACTCTTAAAAATTAAAGTTTAATTTATTATATATAATAACTAATAGTATTAAAATAATTAAAAAACGTATACTTTAATACTTACTAGTATATTCTTTTAAATACTAATAACTATTACTAATTACTTTAATTTTAAGCTTTTATAATATAATACTATAAATACTTTTATATATATAAAGCTTAATAAGGATGTTTATATATAAATACCCCTTAGTTACTAAAAAAAGGGCACTATTCTTAAACTTATTAAAGTACTTTATAAATTACATTACTTACTACTCTTTTAGTAGTACTATTTTAAAGTAGGTTTATAAAAACTTAAATTAAAGTAAATTATTAGTAAAAACTACTATTAAATATATAACTATATAATTTTTTTTTATATAAATAACTATATACTCTACTTCCCTTTAAAGTACTATAATAAAGCTATAAAGTTTATTAAAGTTTTTTAAAAGTAGTATTATTTTAAAAGTAGTTAAGATTTATAATAGTTTCTAGGGATTAAAGTTATTTATAACTATACTATAAAGTAACTCTAGCTTTTATAATTTATATATATTAATAAGTTTATTAAATAACTTTAGTAATATATAATAAAATTAAAAAAAGTATATACTTTACTACTCTAGCTAAATAAGCTTTTTTTATATAAAGGAATAATTATATATACTAAAACTAACTAGTACTAAAGTAATATTAGTTTTATAATATACTTAGTAATAATAGCTTAGTTTAATATTACTTTTCTAGTTAACTATTTTACTTACTTTAACTATAACTTTAGTTTAGAGTATATTAAAGAGGCTAAAAAAGCTATAGTTTATTTTATTTACTAGTATACTTTATACTTTAAATATAGTTATAAAAAAGAAGGACTTGATAATAGCTTTATAGTTACTATAAATATAAGCTTTATTAATAATATAATAAACTATAAAAGCTTTTAGGCCTTTATAATTAAGTTCTTTAGTAAATTAATTAAGTAGTAAATTAATAAATAAAATATAGTTACTATATTAACTATAAAAACAAAGCTACTTATACTCTTTTAAGTAGTAAAAGAAGTAATTTTTATAAGTTAATTAATAATAGTTCTTTATATAAACTTTAAAAAAAAGACTTTTAAAACTACTTTAGTAGCCCTAGTACTAAGTATATAAATTTAATATAATAATTAATAAATAATTTACTTTATTAATAAAGAAATAGTTTAACTATAAATAAAGCTATACTATATTAATATTTATAACTATTAGTTATATTAAAAGGCTTAAGAAGGCTGTATTATTATTAAGTATACCCCTATAATAAAGTTAATAGTTAATAGGTTTATAAAGCTATTTATTAGTACTTACTTTAAAGTATTCTTTAAGTAACTAAATTTTATTAATTAAACTAAGTAACTTAAAGTACTTTATAAAGTTAAGTTTAAAAGTAAAAGACTTAAGGGCCTTAATTTTACTAATAAAGAATAAAAAAAAGAATTATAAACTTTAAGTACTTTAAAAATAGTACTATTCTTTTTATTATAGGGATAGAGGTTTAATAAGAGTAATAGGACTATTTAAGAACTAAAAAAGAGTAATAAATATACTACTTTAAAGAAGTATTTAAAAAGTACTAATTACTAAGTAATTATAGTATAATTAAAAAAGTAATTAAACTATAGAGTATATACTAAAAAAGAGTAAATAAAATAATATATTTAAAAGACTTTTTAGTTATTAATATAATAGTAAAAGCTTTATAAAGGCCCTTATTAAAGAAGTATATTAAATTATATAAATTTAAGTTTACTATTTTAAGTAGTATAAAAGTGGATTTTAGCTACTTATATAAGCTAATAGCTAAGGGCCGGTCTGGATTAATAAAAGGTCCAGTAGCCGAGCCCCTAATAGCTAGCGCGGGACGTAATAGGGGCGAAAATCGCGTGTGGTGGCACATAGACACATACATCAATATACGTACCAATTGACGCGTAATTCAATATTACGCATGCACCTCGTGTGTTCGAGTCCCGACTTGCAAACTAAAACGTGTGGTTTTTACCTAGGGCCTAGTTACCCCTAGGGTTTTTACACACTTGTAAAATCGTAATGTCATTAAGGAGACCTCGTAATCACATTGAGGGGGCATGTAAGCACTGCGTGCTTGTGTGCAATTGATTACTTAAGCTAGAAGGCCGTGCCTTAAATGCGCGACCGTGGCCTTAAATGCCACGGTGGGCGCCTGCCCTTTTACTTAGAAAAAACAATTAATTATATATAGTAGAGGGGGTAGTAGAATAAGACTTTTAATTATTAAATTTTGTATATATTATATATATTAATATTGTGTGTTATTTTACTACCTATAGTGCTATTAACGCGTTTTTTACTTTAACTATATTATAAGCTTTTAAGCCCCTAAACGCGGCTACGGCCTCTGGAGCTAGTGAAACGTTGATCCGGAGTAGCTATTAGCCTCCTTAAATGCCGAAATCCGCCTATACGTCGCAACGCGCCAGCGGCTCTAAGCCACGTAATCTGACAATAATCCACCCGGAATAGCTACGTGAACGGGGCCGCCGTCGACCGGACTTGGCCCGGTGCCACACTGGTGTGTACGCGGTGCATGACGAGTCCGAGTCGCAGGCTCGCAGCCACATGTCAAACCGACTCGGTATGTCCCTGACTTGATAGCTCGTCAATGACAGCTGTCGTCCCCGTCCGTTCGGGGACATGGAACACGCCTCCAAGCGTCTCACGTGGACACGCCTTGGAGCTGGCTTGATCTTTTCAATTGTTGTTCTTTCATGGGGCATCGTGGACTTTTAGTACCAGCAGCCTCGTCATGCTGGCTTAAATCCCTGCATATGGGCCTTCCCGGCACACCAATACACCATCTACCACTACTCCATATACTAGACATTCGAAAGCCCGAAATGCTTCGTCTCTAGTATTTTCACCTTGCCAACACAATCCATCTCCACTTTTGTGTTCTATCCTAACGCCTCTCTCTTGCTCGCTCATGCTCATGCTAATGTCGTTGTTTATGCGGTCGTTCCGTTGGCCTCGGCGTTGGCTCCGGGCATCGGCACGGGGCCGCCCGGCGAATCGGCTTTCCTGGCCGTCAGCACCTCGACGCCGTCTTCGGTAACCAGGAGGGTGTGCTCTGCAGTCTTTGTTAGTTTGTCATTTCCATCATGCGGTAGTATTCCGTCACTCACCGAATTGAGCCGTCCTCTTGCCGTCGATCGTCGTCGACGTCCAGTTATCCGGCCAGGTGATGTCGCGGTACTTGCCGAGCGCAATCATGGGCTCGATCGTGAACGTCATGCCAGGCTTGCACTCGCCGGGGGTCTTGTTCTTGGCGTAGTGGGGGACGTTGGGAGGGCAGTGGAACAGCTTGTTGATGCCGTGGCCGCAGTACGTGCGGATGACACTGCAGTTCCGCTCCTTGGCGATCTTCTCGATGATGTTGCCGAAGTCGCGGATCAGCGTGCCGGGCTTGACGGCGGCAATGGCCGCGTCCAGGCAGTCGCGAGCCGCCTCCACCACCCTGACGGAGTCGGGGTCGGCCTTGGCCCGGTCGCCAACGTAGTACGTCTCGTTCAGATCTCCGTGGTAGCCCTCGTGGTACAGGGAGACATCGATGTTGAGGATGTCGCCGTCCAGCAGCACGCGCTGGTCGGGGATACCGTGGCAGATGACCTCGTTGGGCGACGTGCAAACGGACTTGGGGAAGTGGTTGTAGTTGAGGGGGGAGGGGTACGCCTGTTGCAAATCATCTCGTCAGCTGCTTTCAACATGAGAGTGGAAGGGCGCACGCTTGGCACTTACGTTACGCTCTATGCAGGCCTTGTGAACGATCTCGTCGATGGCGTCGGTGGTGATACCGGGCCTGATGGCGGCGGCGGCGATGTCCAGGACCTCGCGAGACAGGCGGCAAACCTTGCGCATGGCCTCGATTCCCTTGGCGTCCAGGATATCGAACTTGCTCTTGTTCAGGATAACGGACCTCGGGTACTTGGGCTGGCCATCCTCGGACCACTCGGGGTGGGGGATGCTCTTGGGAACGGTCCGGCGCTGGGAGAGAGGATAGACGGGTCGCAGAGGTCCGCTGAAGGGGTACGTCGGGAAGGGGTTGAAGACACCTGTCTCTGGATCTGGTTTAGAGACGACCTTGGGCGGGAGGACGTGGTGGAATATACTTGTTTCGCTCTTGTGCATAGTCTTGTGGTTTCCCTGCAATGTGTTAGCAGGGGTCGTGTAGAGCGTGCGACGGTCGACGAGGCGCTGCCGCGGGGTAAAGTTGCGCTCACCCAGTTCTTCTTGAAGCAGTCCTGGGAGCAGAAGAAGCTACCCTTGATGTCGAGCTTCAAGCACGTCGGGCACTGGAGGGTGCCGGCATCGTTGGGGCAGTCGACGCCGAGGCACTTCTTCTTCGCGGGAGGTTCCGTCATGATGGGCGATGTCGCGGGGTTGAGGTGTGCTGTGTGGTGTTGGGCTAAGAAGCGCGAGGTGTTTTGGCAAGTTGGGACAAAATTGGTGAAGGGAGCAGAAGACTCAAAAGACCCTGGAAGTAGATGCAGCGCGGCAAAGAACAGCACACGCCCTAAAAATGACGACTCGGCAGCGCAAAAAAAGTGACCTGACGAAGAAATATTTCCAGGTCAAGGCTGTGATAGGCACGTTTGGCGCAGGAATGCCCCCGCCGCACACGCTGCGGCGGATTTTTAGGCGGGTAGCGGGCCTCCGGGAAGGGTTCACCGATGTAACACCGCTATCGACTCGGTGAGGTGAGCTCTATCGATAACGATAAGACATCGACAATCAAGTGTCTAGGTAATACCTGGATATCTAGAATGTTTGTCAGCGGATGTTTTCTTCTTCAGCGGAGCTTCCATTGTCGGCGTTTCCGGAGAATAGCCGCTGATCAGAAGCCAGTTGCGCTGTAATACAGCAGAGAGGAAGCAAAAAAACACTGACTGATGCCCAGCTACGGCAGGTTCGCACAGCGGCATTGCGGCAAAAGTGAGCGCACATCTCGGGCAGGTCGTTGACGCTTTCCACTGGATTTGTGTTCCGGCCACCCTTTCCCCCGTCCGAACCGACCCGCCATGCCAATGCGAATCATGATGCGATTCTCTTCACGCCACTGGCTCTAGTGTAAATTCTTTTCCACTCCCCGTTCCGCCCGCCTGGAATTCCTCTCTTTCCTATTGTTGGCCACCCCAACGTACGAGCAGCAATGGTCAAACAAAAAGTTGTCGTTGTCGGCGCCGGCCCGGTCGGCTCATTGGCCGCCCTCTACGCCGCACAGCGTGGCCACGACGTTGAGATTTACGAGTTGCGTCCTGGTGAGTCTCTGTTCCTCTTCCCCCCCCCCCCCCCCCCCCCCCAGCCGCCTACAGTCGCGTGGTGTTTTGCCCCGTTAAGCCACTGCCGTGCCTCTTCGGCCTTTCCGCCGTTGCGCAATCGCGGATCTCATGGGGGATCCCCTCCTAATGCCCCACTGTCTGATGCGCCGAGAAGAGGTGGATGAGATTGATAAGATCCATGTTCCGATAAACTCTTCAACGAGTTGGACAGAGAAGCTATTCCAGGACCGCATTGGCTGCAACTCCCGGGGATAACCGGATGTTAATTGATTGGGCAACGCTGACGCCGCGACATGTAGATCTGCGCGACCCATCCACGACGCTTCTGAACTTCACCCGGTCCATCAATTTGGCATTGTCTGAGCGCGGCATCAATGCCATGCGCAATGCTGGCCAACCAAAGTTACTGGAACATGTCTTTGGTGCCACCATTCCCATGCGGGGACGCATGATCCACGGCAGGACCCCGAAAGGCGATCTGTACGAGGCTTCTCAGGATTACGACGTCCATGGCAGGGTAGGTCGAGCGCTCCAGCTTCGTTTGAGCGTCGCGCTGATAAGAAGACCGAAGGCAATCTACGCCGTCGACCGCGCCGGCTTGAACAAGCGCATGCTCGACATCCTCGAGGAGATGCCCAATGTCAAGTTCTTCTTCAGTCACAAGCTCACTGGTGCCGACTTTAAGCGATGCAAGGCCTGGTTCGAGGTCATGACCTCCGAGTCGGCCACCGGGCGTGCGAGGGAGATTGAGATCGACTTTGACTTCATGATTGGTGCCGATGGCGCTCATTCGGCCGTCAGGTACCACATGATGAAGTTTGCCCACATGAACTACAAGCAAGAGTACATCGATACTTTGTGGTGCGAATTCCAGATCAAGCCCGCCGAACCGCCGTCCAAGGACAGCTCCGGTCCTCATTTCAGAATCTCGCCGAACCATCTCCACATCTGGCCCGGGAAGGATTTTATGTTCATTGCCATCCCGAGTGATGTAAGTTGCACCCTGGTGCAGATTCTGCGTCCCATGATTTCAGCAAGACTAACAGATTGCAGGATGGTTCCTTCACATGCACGCTGTTTTTGCCTAATGAGCAAACAACGACTCTCGAGAACAACCCCGAGAGTCTTCCTGCCTTCTTCGACAAGCACTTTCCTGGTGTCACCAACCTGATTCCGGCTGAGGACCTCGTCGAGTCTTTCAAGACAAATCCGCACTTGCCCCTGATCAGTATCAAGTGCAGCCCCTATCACTACACGTCTTCCGCGGTCCTCGTCGGTGATGCTGCCCACGCCATGGTGCCGTTCTACGGACAGGGAATGAACGCGGGACTGGAGGACGTTCGGGTTCTCTTCTCTATCCTCGATAAGCATAGGATCCTGGACGAGACCAACGACCCCTCCGGCGAGGCCGACGTGTCTGCGACGGCAGCTTACAACAGGTCCGTAGCGCTGGCCCAGTACACAACGCACCGAGTACCGGACGCCCATTCCATCAACGACCTGGCACTGCAAAACTACGTCGAGATGCGTGCATCGGTGCTCTCGCCGCGGTACCGCTTGCGCAAGTGGCTGGAGGAAACCATGTCTGTCTACTTACCCGGCTTGGGCTGGCAGACGAAGTACTCTCGCGTCAGCTTCAGCAACGAGAGGTACTCGGAAGTTGTTGCAAAGAGTGACCGCCAGGGTCAGGTTCTGATGAAGTCGTTCGAGGCGCTTGTGTGCAGCCCTCTCGTTGTGGGGGCCGTGTATTTGTGGTGGAAGCGGCCTCAGGCAGTCGTGAGCGCCGTTCAGGGGTTGTTGCGGGCGTTGCTGAGAGCAACGGAGAAGGCTTGAAAGAGAATGAATTAGATACCACTACTATAAAGAACTCATCCCTTCTCATCATCAAGATGCCTTTTTTTGGTTGCCTAGGTACAGAAGTGGCCGAGGCTTCCAAGTACTGTCCCTAGTTGGTCCTAACCATGCATGTTGATACAGTTTGCGGGATGCAGACACCAATAGATGGAGATCGGTAATAGCTATTGACACACGGAGATGACAGATCTAAGGACCATGGATGTTAGTACGGGAAACGGCCCGTCAACTCGGGAACCTCTTAGCCTACGACCAATCATAGACATACACATGTTGAGGGTAATGTGCCCACCTACAACGGCTTCCACCGGCCAAGCAATAGGGGAACCGTTCATCGAGTATTGCTGTTCATTCAGTAATGAAAAGCTATTTGGGGCGATTTGAAATGGCAATGTCAAACGATTCAAGAAGCAAAGCGCCAGTGTACACTGCTGGAGCACCTCGCCGAGCTTCCTGTTTATCTCCTGTAATCATTGCCACGACTTTGAAGAATCATAAAGCTTGATACCACTCTATCTCCGATCGAGTTATCCTAGTGAATGGCCCAAATGCTGTGTCTGTAGATATCACTGGCATTCCTGGAAGAGATCGCTGAACCGTCAATTCGAGTCCATATTCACGTCACAGTCTTGTCCTTGTAACTTCCATAAACCTATCTAGGGGCTCTACACGAGGTTCTCACTAGTCTACTCCGCTTTGAAAGGGTAGTGTTGGCGATAGGGATGTGGATTCATATGGTACACGGCGGTGACTTGTGCTGTAAGTGACTGTCCCAGTTGTCAGCTCTTCGGTTTTCCCCCTAGGGTTTTGCCACTGGGGCCTTCTCTCGTTCAACTATTTAGGCCCCATTCAATAGAATTCCTTTTCCGCACTATGCTGCTGCTAGATTCTGTTTCTGCTACTAGGCTGTATTGCTATTAATCGGTTCTGTTGCTATCGCCGGGCTCTGTTCCTATCGCCGGGCTCTGTTGCTGTTGCTAGGCTCTCGCTAGGCTTTGTTGCTGTTGTCACCTAGGCACGTTGGCAAAAGAAGGCCCTAATGGTCACTTGAAAATGCCCCAATAGCAAAACTCTTCCCCTATGTTGTAGTCAACGAAGGAAACTCTCCTGCCAAGAGGTGTGGCTCCAGAGTTTGGATCTCGTTCTTGCTGAAGTTGAATACGTCTATGATCTTGGCTTTGCCTGTATTCAGAAACGCCTCCACAAGCTTTTGAGTATTGATGAACGTCGTTCTGCCCAGCGTTGAGACCAGTTCTGACGTATCTAGTCGGGGTAGTTACGAGTCGTACCACAGCTAGGTTGGTTGCGAGGAAAGCCTTCTGTCAGGTCACATTGCTCGCTATGTTCAATGCTCTTACTAACCAGCGTCTCGGTGCCGCATCCATGCAAAGTTTGGGTTAATGTTAGCCAGTGATTTTTGGCCCCGTTCGCTCTTGCACTTTCGGAGTGTGAATGTGGCGCTGGCCGAGCTTCAGAGCCGCGATCACAACTTTCTCCTGCGTACCAAGATCTTGGAAGCTACCAGAGACGATGGTGGAAACCCCTGCACCGGTGTTGAGTCCATTGCACCAAGCGCAATATAACTATTCGGGATCCCGGGCCTGCGCCAACTGGCGCCTATGGAGAGTGGATTTTCGCCAGAGACTATTTGCTTCTTGTTGCCGGCGTAAGAAGCCCAAAGAAGCCAAGAAAGTAATCTAAGCAACACTTCTAGCCAGAATTATTGTCTACTAACTACTTAAACCTGCAAATCGACTTTCGAACCTTGGACCAATTAGGTACTCTCATGAGAAGTCGTTGCGGCTAATCATGCACTCTTCCGCAAGTATAATTTCACCCAACCCCGTATCGAGGACGCCCTACCAACAGAAAGACAACAGATGTCTATCCGGGATTCCCGTTCCTACTAATCCAAGTTACAATGATGACCTCACAACCGCACCGTTCGTGTTTTGTGGAGATCCCCCGCATGGTCGCCTCGAGGGAGCGTGGAGTTCAGCTTCCCCGCGATTGTGGAGTTGGCTCCGTGAAACGTGACTGGCTTGGCCAACAACCTTTCTCCCTCGGCTCGAGGGAATGGTGTTGGTCACGACTGATCTGAAGCAATCGCGACCCGGTTTGTCGCGAAGTTGTGGATCGAAGGTGTGTTTGAAGTTTGGAGAGGAATGACTTAAAAGCACGGGAGGGCCTTGAATTCGAGGAGTCTGGGTTTTGTATCATCACTTCTTACATCCTGCAATTCGAGTCTTTGAGATACCCAGCATCGACACCTTTCGTCGTTTCACGTCCTTTCGTCATCAAACCTCATCATCCTTTGCTCAAAGTTTATAACAAATCACAATGTCTTCCGAAGCCGATAGGTCAACAGCCCCCGTCGCGACCGACGCCGTCCAGGTCCAGCCCGTCCTGACGCTCAAGGGCAAGATCATCGCCGGTAAGTCATCACTGTCACGCTCATCCTCAACCAACAATCGTCGCTGACAAGACCCAAAGTCACCGGAGGCAACCGCGGAATCGGCCTGGGCGTCGCCGAGTGCTGCCTGCTCAACGGCGCCGAGAAGGTGTACTCGATCGACTACGCGGAGCCCGGTGAGGAGTTCGCCGCCGCCGCCAAGCAGTTCCCCGGCCGCATCGCGGCGCTCCAGGCGGACGTCACTAACGAGGAGAGCATCACCGCCGCCATCGACAAGATCGTTGCCGAGTCGGGCGCCATCCACGGTGTCGTTGCCAACGCCGGCCGCACCAACCACAAGTCCGCGCTCGACTTTAGCAAGGAGGAGATCGAGACGCTGTTCGGTGTCAACGTACGTGATCATACTGATTGCAAAAAAAGTATAGAGAACTGCTTGCTGACGAGGAGTAGCTGTTCGGCGCCTTCTACACTGCCAGAGTGGCTGCGAGGGCCTTCATCAAGCTCGGCATCAAGGGATCGGTCGTCTTCACGGCGTCGATGGCTTCTTACCGCCCCAACAAGGTGAGCAGCAGAGAAATCTCAGGCCTCCCTTCGTGTTTCGTCCGCATCGCTTACCAGGTCCCAGCGTGTTCCCTCTGCGCCCTACGGTGCCTCCAAGGCCGGCATCCGCAACATGGCTCACACCCTCGCCATGGAGTGGGCCAAGTACGGCATCCGCGTCAACAGCGTCTCGCCCGGCCTCGTCCGCACCGCCATGACGTACTGGGTGCCCCAGCAGCCGGACTGGCAGCAGCAGCTCAAGTACTACGGTGGTATCCCCCGCCTGGCCGAGGTGCAGGAGCTCGGCGGCGCGTACGTGTACCTCCTGAGTGACGCCGCCAGCTACACCACCTCGATAGACATTCCCGTCAACGGTGTCATCGGAAGTAAGTTGAAACCGCGTTGATACTTGACTTCGTTCTTGGGGCTAACGGCGGGTTTAGTCTGCTGATCTGGGAAGAGGGATGTGCGATATGGCTGGGTTGGTGGATAGATGTGTTTCACGGGATACCTTACGCGTTATGAGAAAAAAAGACAATCATGCTGTGATAGGCGTATGATTGCATTCATAGAAGATAAAAAGAGTAGTTTGACATTTCAAGATGTGATGAGAAGTGAATTTTGTGACTTCCCTATAAAGTGATTTCGGGATCCTCAACTGCCAGCAGAATAGGAATAACTGATGAGGCCTGAGAAACAAGCATTACTAACCTCATCATGTAAGTCACTACTTAGACCGTCTCGGTCATGGTATGAAGTCGACTTGAACTTAAGTCTCACAGAGACTTCCGGATGATCCAGCAACTACTTTGACCGCATCATGACAAACGAGGACACCATAAAACAGCCACACATACTGTGGAGTAAAAGAATACCAATGATACAACGAATTCGATATTTACCTAGAATGAACGGTTCTCGCTGCTTCGAGGCATTCGCCTGGCCCTGCCGGCTGAGAAGGTTTGTGACTGGAGGCTGAGCAGGCATACTTGTAGGATGCCGCCCTAGCCGAATTTTTGTTGACTGGAGATATGGGTCAGTTGAGAATGGAGTTCTTGCGCACGAGAGATATCCGGGAGTGGCTCAACGTTGCTTTGGGCAATGTAAATCAGCCCAAACGCCAAGCCCAGGGGTATTTCGAGGCCTGTACGGGTAAACCACCCTAGAAATCGAAATACCAATCCGTCGGCCGTCCGCCTCTCTGCGGGCAGTGCTTCTTTTGACTTTGCCTCTTGTGGATCAACCCATTCTCAGCCTTCATTTGCTTGAATCTGACTGTGCTCGTGTTTGGAGCCAAGAAACTCAATCACCAGTGTGCACAACCTCGTCCAACCTAAGTAAAATACCTACAGCTGTAAAATCTGACAACTGCAGGCACAGGTTGGGACAGTCGGCTCTCGGCTCTCTTCATCTACGTGGCCGAGCCTCAACTCGAGGGACAGGCAATTCCATGCGCAGAAAAGCCTTTCTACGGTAGCACTCAAAGATTGCCGGCAGGGGGGCCATCGAGCAGCTGCCGAATCGGAGACCGGAGCGGGGCCGAACAGGGCGAGCGAGTGCAACTGTGCCATTTAAAACGAAGAGGCCTCATCTTGATTGACTAACCCATGGCGGAAGGCTCAAACAGGCGAGCGACGAAGGATGTTACGCTGCGACACGTGCGAGCAGGGCTGGTCTCTTATTTTTTGAGCCGCAACGGGCGCAGAGTTATCAATGTCGTTGATAACGAACGACGTCCAATGACAGATCCCACATGCATTCTTGCCCGACGTGCTCCCTCGGGCCATCGGCGAATGTTCCCCGAGGACCAGAAAAAGATGGCTGATGTGGAATCGCGTCCTCTGTACGCGTTTTACATGGCACACTCGGTCGAGTTCAGTATCCGCCCATTTTTCTCATCCGCATCGCAGGTCTTCACATAGATGGGGACCCTCATCGCAGCTCAATTTCCGATTCCCCGACCCAAGTCCTGGGACTTTGGGTTGTTGTCAACGTCCTCTACAAGCATGTCCGCATAACTCCGCGTATATCCCGCCTTGGAAAGAATTGGTCGGTGTGGGGAGAAGTTGGAACCACATAATGAAGAGTTAGACATCTCGGCTAAAATTTTGACAACAACCGCGCGCGAAGACCCATTCGGGGCATCGGAGAAGCCCACCGGCTCGGTTGAGCGGAAACCGCGGGGTGAAAGCATTGAGAAAGTCGCAGGCCCCCAGCCGTGAGAGCATACCAACCAACGGCTCTCCGCCTGGGATGTGGGCAGACCCCTCGGGGAAATATAGCTCATCGTGTTACACTAGTGTTGACCGTCGCTGGGAGCACGAGAAGAGAGCTCCAAGCTCCCCGGGGGGTTAAAGGCGAGAATCTAGTGTACAGTCAACACAAGGAAGAGCACAGGGAAGTATTCTGCATCCGGGCCAAGCTTTCTGTCGACCAGAGATCCATCACTTTAATTCCATCTGAGACCCACTCCCTCCTAGAAACGAGAACCTAATTTCATCTCGTCTGGAGGCTCCCGTTCGTCCAAAGTCCAAAAGAATATCCACAGGGCGGAGTTTACGTTGCATTTAGATCAGTCGAGAATGCGCGCATAAACTAGCCTAGAGCCAAGGGAGAAACTCTGCCGAGCAAGCGAGGCGCTGTCAACGGTGCGTCCGGTATCTCGGGAATAGCCAAGACTAACCTTCTTCTGTCTCTGGCAGGTTCCTCGCGCGTCCAGTAATCTTGGTTATCAGTACATAACGGAATTTCATTCTGGCACGGCCTAGAACCTCTCCAAGACGGATGCTTCTCCGTACTGGGGATAGTCTCTGTCAACTGACAACTTGAACCAGCAACCAAAGTCCCCGAAGATCCGACACCGGCGAGAGGGATACCCCTGGCTAGCCTTTCATGTGAAGGCCCAGAGCCGTCCGGTTTAGGAAAGTCGAGGCTGTGAGAACGCAGAAGAGGAAACGGGGTCCACGACCATCGCAATTAGTCAGGATGACTGAGCGTCGCGACCCCCACGCACGCCCGACTGCTTCAGCCAAGGCACCCAGGCAGTCGGGTATCTCGGATTGATTAGATTAGATCGCGGCCGACCAGTCGGTGTCTTTGCTCGTCGCTGCTGCCGACTCGTGCACCGACGTGGCACAGGGGGCACCCGGTGGCCCGACTTGGAAGTTCACTCAAACAAGGCCGTGATGTTTTCTTCACTAATCCACAGTTATTCCACACACACACAAGCGACGAGCCCGCCCAGGAATTGAGATGAACCAGTACCTGCCCTCTTGGACCTGAAGACGGCACAACCCTGAAGCCGCCGGGGATAGAATGCTCCGACAGGAGGTAGTGGATGCTCTCGATGGAGATCATCGTGGGACTCAATGAAGGGGGAGTGGATGAGTGGATGAGTGCTTTTTCTCTTCCCCGTTTTCCTGCTCAGGAGAGCAGACGTATAAGTCTGTACGAGTCGCTGTAGTCGTAAGAGACCTGCCTTGGCAACGATCAACGCTCGCTCCATCCATTCACTCCTTTCCGAACGGTCTTTACAGCAACACCTCGCCATCATGCGTACCACTTCGCTCCTTGCCGTCGGCCAGTTCATCGCCGCCGCCCTCGCGGGTGAGCCCTTCGAGAACGAGGTCGACACCGGCTTCGAGATCTACCTCGGCAGCACCAACTACACCAAGGGCACCCTGCCCCTCCTGAAGGACATTCGTGCCATCCCCGACTTCGACTGGGCCGCCCGCCAGTACCTCGACAACCAGAAGTACTCCTTCTACCGCACCGGTACCGCCGGCGAGTACAGTATGTTGCCTCACAGATGCGAGATGCTACACATCACTATGCGAGCTCGGTCTGACGTTGTTTCTCAACAGGCTACCGCCACAACCTGGATGTCTGGCAGAAGGTCCAGCTTCGCTCGAAGCACCTGAGCGATGTCACCAAGCTGAACCAGTCCATGCCGTGTGTATAACCCGGAACATACGATATTGAAGCCGAGACTAACACAAAAGTTCAGCACCACCATCCTGGGCTACAACTTCAGCGCCCCCATCTTCATTGCTCCCGCCGCCCGCGCCGTCTACGGAGATGAGGCTGCCGAGCTGAACCTCGTCCGCGCCGCCGGTAACGAGAACATTTTGTACATCGTGAGTAGCATCGAAGTTCCCTTTCCCCGTCGTACATGAGCTGACACCCCCGATCCCAGCCCTCCATGTACGCCTCCAAGTCCATCGAGGAGATCGCGACCGGCAAGGTCAACAACACCCTCAACGGCCCCCAGGTCATCTTCCAGCAGATCTACACCAACGCCAACCTGTCGGTCACCTGGGAGAACATCCGCCGCGCCGAGCGCACCGGCGCCAAGGCCATCGTCTGGACCATCGACGCCCCCGGCGACTCTGTCCGCCACCGTGCCGCCCGCTACGACACCACCAACGCCAACTCCGTCTCCTCCGCCCTCACCTGGGACATCTACGACCAGATGGCCAACCAGACCAAGCTGCCCATCATCCTCAAGGGTATCACCACCGCCGACGAGGCCCTCCTTGCTATTGAGAAGGGTGCCAAGGCCATCTACATCTCCAACCACGGTGGCCGCCAGCTCGACCACACCCCCGGCCCCCTCGAGATCGCCTACGAGATCTACCGCAACGCCCCCGAGGTCTTCCAGAAGGTCGACGTCATTGCTGACTCTGGTGTCCGCTACGGCAACGACGTCCTGAAGCTGCTCGCTCTCGGTGTCAAGATGGTCGGCATGGGTCGCCCGTAAGTTTACGCCATTATTTCACCAAAAACATGAATCGGTGCTGACGTATTCGACTAGTTACATGTACGCCAACTGCTACGGTCTTGAGGGTGTCACCAAGGCCATCAACATCATGAAGACCGAGATCGTCCGCGACGGTGCCCAGATGGGTGCCACCGACCTCAAGAACATCAGCATGAGCTTCGTAAGTCCCCACACCATGGTTACCCCCTGAATGCCCGGGCGAAAGGCTAACGCCCCGCGCAGCTCAACACCCGCCAGCTTGAGCAGAACGTCTACCTGTTCGACAAGCAGTAAGCTTCTCGCATCAGGCATGCGTGGAGAAGGAAAACAAAGAGAGATGACTTGGATCGAGTTTTACGTTTCACTTGCATACAGCTCCTGCTGCGGATAGAAAAAGGCGTTCTCGTGTTTTTGGATTTGGCGGATTGATACACACGGTTTACGGCTTGCGGGATTTTTCACGAGCCATCTTCATGTCCATACTTTTCATACCCACCAGCAAGTTACATAGCGCAACAAGCATCGTCTGGCACAACCGTTCCCGCCCCTCACAGAACTGAGCCCGTGATCATGGATGGGGTTGGTTAGTCAAAAATAAACGTGTTTTGGCTTTATTTGTCTTTCGGAATTAAGGGGGTTTGTAAACATCAAACAACGGCGGTGGCAGAGCGCATTGAGCCCCCCGGCCCCACCTTCAAACGCGGCCTCGCACTCCGCACCGACTCCGCCGTTGTCTCCACCCCCGCGCGCCCCTGAAAGTCCGGAGAATCCAACACAAAAGTCAGGGGCCGAGACGTCATCACAACTCATCACCCAGCGTCGGAGTTGCTCTGCTAGAAGGTACCCTTCTCAGGTCCGAAGTATCCCCGGTCGGGGATGGGAAGGATCCCGATCTGGCTGCCGTCGACGCCGGCGTGGCTGACGGTGTTCCCCCACCACTTGAGGGCGATGGGGTTGTACCCGACGGCGAAGAACATGATCAGCGCCGATACGGCGACGCCGGCTGTCAGGGCGGCCGAGAGGACGTAGTTGTACTTCTCCCACCACGCGAGCCGGTGTCGGGGCAGCCAGTACATGAAGATGAAGCTGAGGATCATTCCCGGGGTCTTGTACGACAGGTTCGACGGCGCCCAGTGCTGGATGCCCTGGATGACCAGGACGGGGTTCAGCCAGAGCAGAGAGGCGACGAAGGGGAAGAGGGTGCGGTCGAGGAGGGCGAAGGTCTTGGGTCGGAGCTTGGTGCGCAGCTTCTCGCGGACGCCGGGCAGGTAGACTGGCCCGTATCCCTGGCCGACTAGGAAGACGATGGCAATGACAGTTCCAATGAGGAAGCACCCTGCAAGAAGCTGTCAGAAAGAGTGATCGTCGCGTCTGGGAACATTTTGGGCAACTTACATTTCAAGATCGGGTAGAACGCGACGAACATTCGCTCGGAACCGAGGAGACCCCACACTAGACATGAAGTTAGCGTGCCGACGTTGAAAGGGAGGAAGGGAGCGAGCATACTGAGGGAGTTCGTGTAGAGTGGCGCGCCGTCGTTGGCGCATGTGAAGCGACTCGGCTGGTTCGGCGTACACAACCCCTTGACGTTCTCTAGGATGAAGTTCTGTGTCGCAACGGCAACGAAGCAGGTGATGATGATGGTGCCGATCTGGCTGCGGAACACGGCGCGGGGAGCAATTTTTGTGTAGTGCGCCATCTTTTGGTCCTGGACGTAGTTGTCGCCGTAGCCGGCGAGCGCCCACGAGCCGAGCGTCTGGGAGAAGAGGAAGGCGTTGGTGTTGCCGGGCAGCATGTAACCCGTGATGACCTGGATCAGCGCGCCGAGGCCGAGGTTGGTGCCCGTGGTCGCCGAGAGGAATGACAGAGGGACGGCGAAGACGAGGTTGATGGCAATCATGAGGAAGACCATCCACACGGGGGTGTCGAGCGGGTAGATGTTGAGGAAGACGCACGAGACGACGATGGCGGCGACGAGGATCAGGAGGAACCACCAGTCCGGCACTTCCTTGTACTTGGACATGAGGCGGCTGTGGATGTCCATCGCGCCCTCGTAGTTGCCCTTCTTGTAACGCAAGCCCTTGTAAAAGTCGACGTACGCAGCCGAGATGGTCTTCCACTGGTTACCTTTTTTGGCAGTTAGCAAAGAGGAGGAATCGAGTGAAGTTGGGAGCAGAACGTACCCATGATGTAGAGAAAGTAGATCGGGTAGAAGCAGTAGTTGCCGCCGACAGTAATGAGGTAGCCGGCCGAGTAGAACGGGGGCGAGTAGTCCTGGTACAGCGTCTCGTTGAGCTTGTTGTCGATGACCACCTTCTGCACCACGTACGGTGTGCCGTCGTTGGCGAACGGCGACGACGAGTTGATGGGCAGGTAGGCCGTGTTGTACATGTTGGTGTAGTAGATGCCGAGGATGATGGCGCCGCCGAGGATCGCGCCGCAGTACATGGTGCAGGTCGCGAAGAAGGGCTGGGCCAGCGCCGCGTAGGACGAGGTGGCGATGTTCCAGTCGAACGTTGTGATGGGGTTGAAGAGCCCCAGGCCGAGGGAAGAGCCGGTGATGATGGCGAGGGTCACGTTCTGTGGCGAGATCCAGGTCATCCAGTTGAAGGTCGCCAGGGCCGTGAAGAGGTAGCCGGGAAGCCAGTAGTAGAAAAACATGCAGATGGTGCAGACGTAGAAGAATTTGTATCGCGAGATGGTCCACCCGTTGATGTTCTCCCGAGGCTCCGGCCGGGTCAGCGCCCTGTTCATGGCGATGGTCGGCAGGATGGTCGGCCAGAGCGCCTTGACGGGGTAGACGCTGAAGCGGCGGAGGTAACCGGCGAAACCCATGCCCATGAGCTGCACGAACAGGGTCAGCATGATCTGATAGCCAAAGTCTACGAACTTGAGACCGTAGTAGACGGGCGACTTCTGGACCAGGATCATGCCGTAGCTGTTGGTCGTGTAGATGGCGATGTTGTATGTGATCGTCGCGAACATCTGCTCCTTGAACGTCCACGGGCCGGGATTGAGGGAATGGCGAACCCCAAAGACCGTGAATCCCCAGTCAGGCAGGATGAATTCGAGGGTCTTAGCGCAGGGGAACAGAAGGATCTGGATAACTTGACCGCTCAGACCTGTGAAACTCAGATGTCAGCTTGTCTGTCACAAATACGATAACAACTGATATCCTGGAGAGAGGAGACTCACTGATGGCCGGGAACCTCGAGTTGAAGAACGTGGAGATGAAAGTGCCAATGACTGCCCATCCGATACCGAGGAAGTACGCCCGGATGGTCTCAATGGGTACACTCTGGTCGTCCATAATCTCGGCAACGGCGCGGACTCCCGGATACGGCGAGGAGTACCGGATCATGGTGGCATCGATCCGCAGGTCGCGGTCGTAAAACTCGCCGTAAGACTTGGGGCCCTCAAGCAGCTTCTTCATGCGCTCTCTCATGTCCGAGGGGAAGTTCCAGTCGTCCTTGAAGAACTCGACGCTCTCCTCGATGATCTCGAGGGCCTCCTCTTCGGTCATGCCAT
The DNA here is from genome assembly GCA_027406025.1 of Colletotrichum musae. Taxonomy (NCBI): domain Eukaryota; kingdom Fungi; phylum Ascomycota; class Sordariomycetes; order Glomerellales; family Glomerellaceae; genus Colletotrichum; species Colletotrichum musae. The sequence continues at coordinate 6,282,672 of JANVYC010000004.1, forward strand.
TGATCTTTTCCAGGATGTACTCGTGCTCGCCATTGGGCGCCAGTTCTTCGAGCTTCTCGTGCGGGATCTGGTCGCCGAAGCGCTCCGTGTTGTTGACTTGGCCGGGAATCTTTTCGATGTCGCCGCCTTCCGAGGCCGGCGTCGGCACGTCGGCCGTGATCTCCACTTTTCCGGACATGATGGCCAAGAGAAGAACCCCGCAGCCGGCACACGTTCCTGATGTCCCGGTCCGATCCGGTTGATAGGAGAGAGGCTTCAAGAGAGAGATGTACAAGACAAGAAACAAACCGCCTCCACAGAGAACGCGGGGAAGACTTCACGATATATACGAAGACCCCTATCGTCCAACTTTAGAGTTGGTGGCGGACGCAAAAGGCGGGGGGAGCCGGGCCTCGGCCCAGCTATCGGGCGAGACAGGTCATCCGACCAGGGTGGGAAAAGGAATATGGTAACTCGGCATGCATCGCTATCTCCTCTCACGCTTCCCCTTCAACAACGTTGCATTTCCTCCAGTTCAACGTTGCGCTGCGAGCAGCTTCCGCCGAACGGAAGTCCTCTCTGTGATCGTCCTGCCGTATCAACCCCGCATGGTGCGCAGAAACCGGACGACCTGCCAGACGTGGCTGCGGGGTGCATGCGAGGTGATTGATCCGCGGGCCCCTGTACTTGCGCTATCAAGCAGCATTGGGCCAACGGCAGTTGATCATTTGCCACGGCTAACACACTCTTGCAGCGGATAATGCTCTGGGGGGAGGAGGCCAGCACGAAATAACAGGGGGTAAACGGATAGAGGGGCAAGAAGCTTGCGGGTAGTCACGGGAATAAGAACTCTGGGCGTGCCGTTGGAGAGACGCGGAGAAATGCTGTGCATTGGTTTGACTAACAACAGTTCGGGTGGTGTCGTAGTTGTTAATGAGGCGAGAAAGTTGTCCCCAGTCACTTCTCACGTGGCAAGGTTACCAGCGACGTTGGCTCAGTCTGCAGTACTACCAATCAAGTCAGTTCTGACTGAAACCCATAACTAGAGTGGATGTTTAAAGAAACTTCTCGTTCACTGCATCTGTAGTGTCACCAAGCCAGCACATCAAGATGGATCAGGCGCAGTGGGGATGTGGTGAACTGAACTGGATACCTAGGAAGGTAGACTGGGGCTTTACATGCACCCTGTGACTCTCACGTGTGAGTGTCTGATCGTCAAGCCCAGACCCGGGTGCTCCGACTACTCAAGACCTAGTTCCATGCGCTACTGCAACGGAAACACAAATGCTGTGTTCCACTGCCTTCGTCTCCGTGATCTTCGGCCCCTCCCGTTCGCACCCACCGCGATGGGCGCAGTGTGCTACCGACCAGTATCCGGGGTTGCTGTTACATTCCCACGAGCCGACGATCTGAGCTGATTGGCTCCTGTAAAGGTGGTCGAAGGCTGCTGCCGCAGTAGAATTGAAAAACGCTACCGGCGACGAGCGCGCGGCCCGAGGAGGATGACTCCGAGAGATCACATATCTGAGTTGCACTTACACCCGTTGTACACGTTGATGTCCGAGTCGTACTTGACTCCTTCGCGTATCCCGGAGTCTAGAGAGTAAAATGTCCTCGTCCACTGAACAGACTGTCCATGGCCGCGATGACTTGATCATCCGGTGCTGCTTGAGAGTATGTAAACAGAAATGGAAAAAAATACGAAAAGGAAAAAAAGAAAGGGGCCCAGATGGGGATCGAATGGAACTTCCATGGAAACGCTAGCTCCAAGGGTACTACCCTGGAAAGTGCCAATGTACTGACCACTCAGCCATCTGGACCCGTGGAAGAACGACGACTAGATGTTATCCATAAGGGAAGGAAGGGGTCCGGGTCTTCGGGCCAGGTACTGTTGTTCGGGCTGCTCGTTCCTTCCCTTGATGTTTGGGAAGGAACGTCGAATATGGAAGTCGCGGTGTGAGGTAGCGCAAGATAAGTGGGACAGATGCCCGAAACGGACGGGACTCAGGCAACAGTGAACACTTTGGGGTTTGGAAAGTACCTACGTAAATGGGCAAGAACGGCAGTCGGGTCTATGCTGCTGTTCTTTGAAAGCGTGGCCATAGCAGAGACATCTCTTAACAAGCCCGTGGAGACGCGTCGTCGAGACCTCAACACAGGAGACGATGTTGGGACTTCAATTTCTATGCGCTGCCTGGTGTTCACATTCAATGAAAAAAATCTTCCCTGAAATTTTGGACTTTCGATGTTCCTTGTTAGTGTCACACTCGATTGCTTCTGGCACAGCTTCCATGTTCTGAGACAACTACACTGGTGCACCGGGCCGGGCCCGGATGAGAAGGAGAAACTTTGGGCACGAACAATGAAGTTCCAACTCCAAAGTTTGCGCCTTGCCTATGCTTAAGATCATATGAAAGGCATGTCACAGCATAAGTTCCAATGAAGATCAGACCACCAATTAGACACAACTGCTCCAACCACAGGCAATAATATGAGTAATTTGCCGAAAATAAAAAGCGAGTTGTTAAGAGCCAATGAGAGATTGGGGATTTGATTTTTCGGAGTGAGAAGATCTTCCGCTGGGTTCGTTAGTTACCCCCAAGCAATGGAGTAGTCCTGGTCGCAACGAGTGCGCACATCCATGCGGTGGTGTTGTTGCCCTCGAGACGACCAACAGACCCACTTAAATAGCGGCACCCGAAACATGCAGGCTTGACATGGCACCATGGCTCGAGACGAAGACTTGCGCGACATGATCATGTCAAGCGAAAAACAGGATAATGATTATTTTCTTCTTATAAGAAAAAGATCTGAAAGAAGACTTTTGACTGTGTTGTTTCGCCAGCTTTCGGAAACACTGAACGTCCGTCTATCTCTAGTATCACGTGATCCACTCCCGCGAAAATGGCTGCACCGGCAACTTGGAGAGACACCAACCGACACCTCCAGATCCTGCGTAAAGCAGAGGAAGGAAGGTACGGCGTGATCGCGGCCATCGCATACAACCTCGAGCACATCTACGGCCTCGTCGCGGCGGCAGAGCAGGCCCGGTCGCCGCTGATCATCCAGTTCTTCCCCTGGGCTGTCACCTATGCCGACGGCTTGCTCGTCCGGACCGCCAGGGAAGCCGTATCTCGTGCGACTGTCCCGATCTCGATCCACCTCGACCATGCTCAGAGTGAGGACGTTATCATGCGCGCAGCGGACACCCTGCCGTTCGATAGTATCATGGTCGACATGTCCCACTACGAAAAGGAGGACAATCTTCAGAGGACGGCGCGGCTGGTCAAGTACTGTCAGGAGCGTGGTATTGCCACAGAGGCAGAGCCCGGGCGGATCGAGGGTGCTGAAGATGGTGTGATGGATACAGCCGGTCTTGAGGCGAGCAAGACCACGCCCGAAGAAGTCGACGAGTTCATCGCCACGGGCGTCGACGCTCTGGCCCCTGCCTTTGGCAACGTGCACGGCGAGTATGGCAGGCAGGGACCGCAGCTGGACTTTGAAAGGTACGTCGCTCCGTTTCACATACACGCCGCGCGCGATAGAGAGAGATAAGTGTGATTAACGAAGGAAATTGCAGATTCGAAAAGATCAGAACCCAGATTGACGGTCGGGTGAACGTTGCGCTTCACGGGACCAACGGCTTCCCGCCGGATCTGATGAGAAAGTGCGTCGCCGCCGGCGCCACCAAGATCAACGTCAACAAGCTGGTCCTGGACGACTACTACACGCACTTAAGGTCCCAGGTCGCGAACGTGCCGCATACGACGCTGATCGAGGAGGGCACCAGCCATGTGATTAGGCAAACGAAGGGGTGGATGGAAATTTGTGGCTCGGCGGGACGGGCTTGACGAAGTTTTGTAGTTTTCGAGTCTTTTGAATATTCAAGAATTGGAAGGGCTGTTATGGATCGTCACGCAGCATCTGAACTTTCCCAACGGGCTTTGAGCTCATCCCCTAGCGGTTTGACCGGCCATCCGCATCTTTTTCGACACTCTTCGAGGAGCTTGAGAACGCATCCCCGCTCTTTGCTATCCTCCAGAGGTATCCCGGCTGCATGAGTTGATGTTAGAAAGAGGAAAGGATTTCAGAGCAGGAGACAGCACGCACCTATGTACAGGCATTGGGAGCACATGACACTCGACGGGTAGTCTGAGAGAGTCATGCCAATCCCGCAAACCTTCCTGACACATTCCATCAGACGCTTGCGCTGTTGCGTGTATTGCTCCAGGCCGCCGAGAATCGGCGTATTCATAAGGAGCAGTATGTGCGCGCAATAGTACACTTGGAAGGCTACCGCTGTGTATTCGGTGAGCATTAGACCGAACATGTTCGTGAGAGTTGAAGAGAACATACCGAAGGCCGGTGGGTGAATCCATATCGGCTCAAAAGCATCGCCGGTAGAGCTTGCGTAAGGAAGCGGCTGGAACTCGGCCGTCAAGTGCCGCCTCCATTTCTCCAGCATCTCCTTCAGTGCGTTCGCCGCTGCGATCCTGGCGAGTGGATCATTCTTCCCAGCCTCAGTGTCCTCGCGGGAGCAGAAGGCGACGACTTGGGCAAAGAAGTATACCGAGCGGGCGGCGAGCTCGTAAGGGTCGAGCTCGTCCAGCTCCTTCGCCGGCCTCCAGAACGTGAATGGCCTCCGGCCCTCGCGGAAGGCGGCCCAAACGTCCTGGCATAGCCAAGCCCACCACACGGCCTGCTTCAGTCCGGCAGAGTCGCCGTGGATCACCTGCGAGCGCTGGATCCAGAAGACGCCCTTGAGGTGCCGTTCCCAGTCCTGACGCGACCCGTCGAGCATCTCGTACGCGGACACAATCGAGCTCGTGGCGAGGAGCTCGAGGCTGGTCTTGTAGGAGTCGTACTGCATCGCTTCCTGGATGTAGTGCAGCGTCTTGTAATAGTATCGGAGGGCGTCGTTGGGATCTCGGCCTGGTCCATCACTTGCGTCGGTATTCAACGAGAGGTGTCGGGCCGAGAGGGCGAGAATTGCGTTCATGAGTCCGACATTGTGCATCTGAGACCTCGGTCAGTACATCGTCAATGCGTGGTCATGGGTAACCGTTGAATCTCGGAACGTACTGCAAGTTGTGGGGTATGCGTGCCAAAAGGTCTTTTCGGGTCAAAGAAGTCCATCTATCAGTGTCAGAATGTCAGTGGCAAGGTAGATTTGGGGATGGTTCGATGGATGGCAGACCCATTGACTAATGCGTTTCACGAAATTCTGGAAAATGACATGCTCGTGAGGCGAGATTTGCAGAATCTTGGACGAGTACCAGGCCTGTTTTTCAAATTGCAGGTACTCGCTCAAAGCTGTGGTTCTCTCCAACAGGTATGGGTTTGAGTTGACCGGCGCCGGCGACGATCCTTCTCCGGCTGGGGCTGGCAGAGACTTGCGGATAGCCGGCGAGTTCACGACGGACGTTCCAAAGAGATTGAGGCCCTCGGCGCCGACGCTGAAACTGGAGAAGTCAAACTCCTGTACCGCAGCGTCCTGGAGCAGCAGATCGACCCATATCGCTGTGGCGTTTTCCAGGTTCGCGCCGAAGGAGCCGTTCGTGCCATTGGTAGTTGCGGTGCGCGGCGTGATTCCCGTGTGGTCGTTTGCGTCTGCGGCATCTTGGGGAGAGGATCCCGGCTGCATGGTCGACACGTCGTGGGCGTTGCTGATGTCAAAAGCTGGGGAGGCTTCGTTGTCCGCGTCTCCGTCGATGGCTCCAATGGTGGAGGCAGTAACAGTAGCTGTGGTCACGGCGGGCTGCTCCCTGGCGGGGGTTTCGGGCCAGATTCTCGTTGAAGCAACATTTTCTGCCGGCGGGGGATCTTGATCTCGCCCTTGGTCCTCGGACTGCTCTTTGGCCAACTCGGAGTCCGGCAAGGTGAAGCATGAAGTATCGTCCTGGTCTTGGGTTTGGTTTGCGCTGGACGCGTCTGTCTTTCTTCGATTTGGCGGTCGCCGAGGAACATAGGCACATGCGTGCTTCGTCCTCTCACAACCGCCGCAGATGGGCTTCTTTTCGTCGCACTTGACATGGCGACGGCGGCACGTCACGCTACGGTGAGAAAATGTCAGTTAGCAGCCGGCCCGAGTCGCGATGACGGGTTTGCTGGACAAGCGAGGTGGTACCATCCAGTTGTCTTTCTGAGGCCTCGACCGCGCGTAAGTCGACCGCGGGTGAAGTGTCGCGGTGCCTCATCCTCCTCGTCCCCCATATTAGCCCCGTGAGTCTGCCAGCGTTCTGGCTTTCATGCTTTTGGCGATGCTTCAGCAGGCTGAAGGCTCGCCAATGACGCAGTGACGATAGGCCGACAGGAAAGGGAGAGAAAGAGCAACAGATATGGACAGCTCGACGACCAATTTAATGTGGGTGCCTATCTTAATGCTGTCGCTCTGTCTTTGTGCGTGTCGTGTATGTTCGTCGTTGTATGCAAGGCAGAATTAAAAGGAAGTGTTGTGGAGAAGAGAGTGTGCAATCGGGGAAGCTGCCACGCGGGGAAGACGAGGAATCTCAAGTGTGTGGGGGAGAAATGTGGAGACTACACACTGGAGACCGGATTCCGGAGCTGTGGCGCCGGCGCGCCGGTGAGACACCGGCAACGGTACAGAGCGCTCAGTGTTGGTGGCAAGGAAGGCTTACCGCAGGCTAAGAACCCAGGTTAACAGATTTGTGAAGTCAGGGGCCATCCCGTTTGAAATTTACCAATATCGTACGTCCAGAACAGATCGGATCTTCCCTAGGATGGCATGCCGCATGCCCGTTAGGCTGCCACGTATGTTAGTTGTGAAGGGCTCAGTTGAGCCCGTGGGACTTTTTGGACTTTTTCTCCTAGTAGTATTATGGTTGAAAGTATCAATTATCTGTAGAAGTATGGTAAGAGTTTTGATGAGTACGGTCAATAGCAAATCTCAACGTTCGTGGCAAAGACAAAAAGACGTTTGATAGGAAAACATCCGAGCAACACACAATTAAAACATCCGAAGCCGTGAAATCATTAGCATAATAGTTTATTAGTAGACAGTAGCTTCCCATGTAGTGATAGTAACGTTTCGAGATCGCTGCGAGAAAAACCTCCCATCAACCCATGGAGATGTCGAAGCGAATGTGGCAACACTGCGATCCCTTACAGTACTATTTCAGCCATCTAACGTTCGAGCGAGTATGGGGGGCTACGAGAACCTTATATATCAGCGAAACTCGTCAACATCCCAAAGATGCAGGCTGCGTTCATCAACGTCAAAGGCGGTAGTCCTGCAGGTCAGGACGATCTTGGCCATGGGGTGGGTCGACTTTGCTTGTCGTCTTTCGACATAGTATTACTGACAGAAAATGAGGCTCCGCTAGGTATCAAGGCATGGGACTAATTTTGGAAGCACGGGGGGTCTGGTTGCTTACAATGAGTCCTGGCACGATGTCGACAAATCAGCCGCAAGGGTTCATGCAGAAGTGGCTCGTCACGGTTCCTAGGGGGCCGATGCTGTCATCCCGCAGAGCTGAAAAGCGCAGATGGCCCCTTGTAAGAACAACCTCCCCTCTGTCCGCACATTGCATGCACGTCAGCCCTAACGCGCTTTTTTGGGAACTTCAACTGAATCTGTTTTTTTTTCTGCCGCGATCGATTCTTGCTGCTACATGACGGCATCGACCGCGGTGGTTGACGGTGGGTAACGCTGTCGAAGAGAGGGGGGGAGGATCTGCCGTGCAGGATCCCGCCGTCCCGTCAACCAGGAACTTTTGGCAACTCCAAAACTCCAGTCCAGTGCATCGGATGGTTCCATAAGTCGAGCTGTATTTCTCCGATAGGTGGTGGGCAGACGACATCTTGCTTTCACCGCCGCCAGGTGTAATATTCATGCCTTTGCCGGTATCGGGTTTTGCACCACTTCCAGTATCTGGATCCCGCGGAAAACTCCTTTGACAGGCCCGCCTATCGGTGATGGTTTAAGCCAAAGTCATGTCTGTCGGCCGGGCTCTCTCCACTTGAACGTTGCTTAGTTGCGCGCTCCGCGGGACCGCTGGTCTAGCCAACGGGTCCTGCTCCACCACTTAGTAACACGGAGGGCATGTCAAGAAATCATGAGAGGGGCGGCGGAAGAATAGTTCCTGACATTTGGGCTGTTATTTTGGGGACTGTTGGGGTGGTTTCAAGTCGAAGGATTCAACTTGGCCAAAGCCAGAGTAATTCTGTTTTTGCGAGGACACTCGACTCAGGCCATCTGAAAAATTCTCACCACTTGGGGCAAACAAATCTGAATCATCCCAATTGATTACCTATCGGTCTCGCAACACGTGAAGCAGTGGGCCGGGCCGTTGGTGTTACTCGAAGGGCCATCCTGGTCCTCTGCGTGCAAATGGACTAGGAAAGCCCCCGCGCCGACGATTGCCGCACCAAGGCTCGCAGCTGTTGCCAAAATTAAGTGCCCCGTTTTGTCGCTTAGTTCACGATGTGTCGTCGCCCACCGAGTGTGAAATCACCGATTCCCCTCAATGTGTGCGTCTTAGTAAAACACAACGGTGAGCGTCGCCCCGTCGAACTCCGATCGCCAAGGACTCCTTGGAAAAGAGAGAACGACCGGGACTTTGGAAGAGCAAAACGAGATTTCGACGCGATCATGAACTTGCTCCTGGTAAGATGGAAGTGAATAAATCGCGAGCAACCGCCCCGGCTTTTTGTTCGAATTACCACCAAACTACAGCCGACTCATCAACCAGAATATCCAACCCAAAGACGAAACAAGAGCCTTTTCAAACATGTCTACCTCGGACAACAAGCAGGTTTCGCTCAGCCCTAGCGCGTCGACTTCTGCCGGCGATATGGCCTCGACATCCGTCTCCGACGACTTCACGCCTGAAGAGCAGAAGAAGATCATGAGGCGGGTCGATGTTCGCGTCGTGGCCACCGTCGGTCTGTTGTACTGCTTCTCCGTTATTGACCGGTCAAACCTGCCCGCCGCTGCCGTGGCCGGGATGCTCGACGATCTCAAGCTCATCGGAAACAGATATGTAAGTTTGTTCCCCTGGAGTTGGACTAGAGACATCTTCATGCCTGGTTGAGATGCTAACAACGACCATAGTCCATCGTGAGCTTGGTCTTCTTCACCACTTACATCACGTTCCAGCCTATCTCAATCATTCTCGCGCGGAAGGTCGGACCCAGAGCGTACTTCACTGGCATCACGATGATCTGCGGAGGCATCGTCATAGGCATGGGTTTCCTCACGCACTGGCACCAACTGGTTGCTCTCAGAGTTATTCTCGGTGCGCTTGATGCGGGCTTCTTCCCATGCTGTGTTTACCTTCTCAGCACTTGGTACACCCGTTGTAAGTTGCAAAAGACTCTACGTCGTAAGGGGACATAAGAACGCTAAACCTTTTGCAGACGAAGTCGGAAAGAGGTACTCTGTCTTCTACATCTTGGTCTGCCTGGCTACTGCCTTTGCAGGCATTTTGGCATTCGGGGTAAGTTGCAACATCAACCCGTCGAAACCGGGATAAGCCATCGGGGGTTGAAAGTTACTAACCTCTCCGTAGCTCACGCAACTGGCTGGAAAGGGCAACCTGACCGGATGGACGTGGATCTTCCTGGTCGAAGGCGTCATCACCTGCGCCATTGGCATCGCCGGATACTTTCTACTCGTCGGTTTTCCCGACGTCCAGCAGCGTACTTGGGGATTTCTCACTGAGCGAGAGACCGCCTGGGTCATCTCCCGTGTTCAAGCCGACCGGGGAGACGCAAAGCTGCCCGAATTCAGCGTCATGAAGTTTCTGAGAGGCGGTGCTGACATCAAAATCTGGGCCATGGCCCTGATTTACTTCAACCAGGCTCTTGTGAACTTTGGTAAGCCACCCGTTCCCAACACCTACTTGGAATTGAGGCTAACCACATTTCAACCTAAGCCCTGTCCTTCTTCCTTCCCATCATCCTCAAAGAAAACATGGGCTTCAGCGCCGCAAAGGCCCAGATTCTCGTCGCCCCGCCGTATGTCTTTGCCGCCGCCATCATGTACGCCTCCGGCTGGCTCGGGGACCGGTACATGTTCCGCGGGCCCATCGTTGTCGGCCAGATGACCGTCGCCGTTATTGGCATTTCCTTGGTCGGCTTCCACGACCAAGTGGCTGTCCGCTACGCCGGAGTGTTCCTCCTGACGGCTGGCATCCTCAGTGCCATCCCTACGACTATGGCATACCAAGCCAACAATATCCGTGGGCAGTGGAAGCGGGCTTTCTCGAGCGCTCTTACGGTCGCATTTGGCGGCATCGGTGGAATTGCCGGTTCGCTCATCTTCAGGTCAGAATTCAATATCCTCAAGATCTGCTTTTGCCCTACTAACAGCTTGATAGAAGCCAAGACAAGCCGCGGTATCTCCCTGGACTAATCACCTGTATGGTGTCCGCCGTCATGAACATCATTCTGGTTCTTGCTCTGACGGCGTACTTTTACTACTGGAACAAGAAGGCCGATCGCGGAGAGGTTGAGATTGAAGCTTCGGAGGTAAGTGACCGATGTTACACCTGCTGATAGCATGGGGTTGGATTGTGATATCTGAGACTGACACCACTCACAGGAGACCGACGCATCCGACTTTCGCTACACCTATTAGAAATACAGTCAGTGCTCAAGCATAAAGCATAAAACACATACAGGCTTATTTGATTGCATTGCCTTGGAGTTTTGATATTGTCGGATTTGATATTCAGAGAAAAACGTCGACGGCGTCTGGAAACATACATGTAACACGGGGGACATATACACGGTGGTCTGCTCTTGGTATCTTATACCCAACACTCTCGTTCAGTAAATTCATACACCATGACGCACCTGGCGTGCTCAACCGTCACCGTCTCATGAGAAATGTCTTACGATGCGGCTCTGATATGCCAAACCTCGTGACGTCGGTCTCCACCTTCCGCAGGAGCTCGAAACCAAGCTTCTCGTACAGCGGCAGCGCCGTCGCTGTAGATAAGCCCCATACCTTCATGTCGACAGCATCAATTTGTTCGAGCCCTTTCTTAATTAGGGCGCAGGCGACTCCCTTGCGCCGGTGGTCAGGATGTACTGTCAGGTAATCAAGGACTCGCGGTATGTGGTCAGCTATCCGGCTCTGAACGGCCTTTTGGGATTCATGACACACCTAAGAATGGACCTTCATGGGCTCGCATCTCCTCGATCTCGGCCTCCCTAATCGGCGCGTCAAGCGCCTCGTACATCTCTGAGTTCATCCACCTAGCCTTGCTATCTTCGGTGTAAGCCTCGAAGGCCACCGCGAACGCCCCGGCCTCTTGCACGGACGGCTCCCTCATCATCGCGTCGGCCCAGGTGATGCGGTCGTCGCCGTCTGGGAGGATCCATCGCGCGTACCCGATGATCTTGCCGGTGTTCTTGTCGACGGCTTTCAGGTGCCTATTTCTCTTACGGTCCGACGCCAGTCCCTGAGGCATCCGGGCCGAGGCGCCTCTCATGATCTTGTCCATGGGTGTCGAGCCCCAGAGGGCGCGCCAGTGCTCGTCGGTGTGGTAGAAGGCTAATGTGCTGGTCTCCGCGAGGCCAACTGCGTCTTCGTACGTAACGCTCGAGATGGTGAAGGACGGAGCCGGGGTGGAGAATCTCCTGAACATCATGGAAGCTGCGGTTAGGCGGAAAGCAGGTTGGGCTGCCCTGTGTTGCTTAAAGAGGGAGAGTGACTGTGGTAGACGGCTTTGAGCTATGCGAAACATTGCAAAGTTCACGGGTGGAAGTCCGATTGTGAGTGTTTCGTACTACGCTAGCGAATGATGATCTGTCAACTTTGAACTGTCGGTGCGTATGGCTGGTGGCTATGCTGATTCAAATAAAAAAACGTGGCCTCGAGCGTCGCAGAACCTCTGTATAGACTCGATTTGAGGTGCTCGCGAAGGTTGCTCGGACGAATCGGCTTGAAGGAATCAGTCCGTCTGAAGAGTTTGACATCAGACCACCAGGGTGGAAATCAGACGAACTCAACGGCGGGGCACTTAAGCTTTTAGCTTTTCATGTCAAACCAAAAATGCCACTGCAGCCATTCGTTTCTGGGTTTCGACATGGTTTCCCGCAAGTAAAACTCGCACCGTTAGCAGTGAAAGACTATGAGCGCTTTAGTCTACTTTGTTGTTGTGTCTGAGGAGTCTCGGACGTGGTTAAGCTGATGGAACGACCGCTCGGACTCCTTCCGACATCCTCCAGAAAATCAACCTTTCTTCGTGACCACAAGGAGGATCCGCAGGCAACGTGGCGTTTAGGCAGAAAACAAGTGCTTTCTTGAACCGAAGGCACTGTGAGTTTGATCAAATGCCCTGATGGCAACTTATCCCACATGCGTCGTTGAAGTACACAGTGGTTCTTTTCAGTTGCTTATCGTTCAAAGGATATCAGGGTTGCAATAATTATGACGAAGTTTAGTTCACAACCAACGCCGACACCCCAAAGCGAAAAGTAAAGTTCGGAGACATCCAAGATCACACCAGACATGGGTGGCTACAAAGGTAGAGGAGTTACAAAACATAATGAGCAGCACATATATAATTACCGCCCACATCGAATCAGTGATGATTCGTGTCTGAAAGATTCTCAAGAGGAAATAATTGCCATGTCCACAGACAGAGAAGACCAAATGACCGACGAGTCTACTGCAGATATCCGACAACATTATCATCGCGGACGCCCACAGCCACACAGACTAACACAACAGACCAGCCGCCAAAATGACGGTATGCATCTCACCTCTCGACAGCGCCTGGGCCTTCAACTCACGCATGAGCATTTACTTCGCCATATTGATCCTCTTGCTTCCCGTGCCCCGGAGCTTCTTGCTCTGGCGCGCATCAGCCTACTACATGGTCGCGACAACGGTCGTCGCAACGATCTACCTCATCACGCAACTCGTCGAGCTCAAGACGAACAGCCTACGCGCGATACCGATCGACCTCCTAATCGCCATGGAGGCCTGCACGCTGGCCATGATCCCGCCCGCCCGGTCTCTCATCTCTGGCTTTGGCCAGCACGGCAGCCTCCGCAAGTACATGCGTATTTGGTCCCTTGCCGCCGCGTTGGGGGTATCATCGGCTGCGTTGCCGTCGATTCACTGTCCCGCCAGGCCGCCTGGTCTCTCAAGCAATCCAACGACGGCGCCTGCCTGGGACACGAGGTCCACAGGTTGGGCTTCTTGCTCACTTCCATGACTCCCAAGAGCGAGATCGCCCAGATCCGGATATATCTCATCTGCGTCTTCGCCGTCACCGCCATCGTCTGCCTCGGCGTCGTGCTGCTCGTCCAATCGGAGGAGCCTCAGTCTGACGCAGACTCGGAGTCCATCAGGAGCCAGGCGTCCTGCTGGCGTCCCTCGATCGTGGCCCGGACCTTCCTGCTCCTCGTGTTCGACTTCGTCTGCCTTGCTTTGGCACTGGTCATGATCATTCCTACCGAGCAGCTGCTGTCGCGCCTGAACCTGCCGAGCGACAGGCAGTTCGGGTCGGTCGCCCTCTGGAGGGGCTACAGTCTGCTGCTCACCGTCGTGGCTGCGCTCGGCCTTACGGTCCTCAGGGACTTGCTGGACCCCTATTGCCGGACCGATCTTCTGAAGACCCTACGACAAGTGAGGTGGTCGTTTTTCACGGTTGCGTCTGGAGGGCGAAAGAGCCGACCTTATCCTGGTGAGACCGAAGAGCCAGAGGAGCCGGCACAGAATGGATGGTGGAATATGCGACCAGATGTCGAGGTTGACGAGGCCGACTGGGCGGCTGATTAGGGTTCGTCGGTTATTTTGTTTGTAGAGGAGCCGGCTGACCCCGAATTATGATCGTGTATCATCATAGAACGCAAACCTTTTGAAAATCAACTCCCTGGCTAGGCCACGATGATGAAGTCGGAGTTTCCCGGGGAACCGGGCGAACTTGATGAGTCTTGAACTGTTAGTCTGCTTCGGGCATGACTATTTGGCGGAACCTCCCCGCAAGCGCATGTCCAGCCCGCCCCCGGCTCCTAGTCAGGGCATGATGTCCGAACCCCACAACGAGAGGGTTCCAGCATTCCCACAATCTCGTCGCCCTCCCGTCAAATTTGAGGTGGCTTTTCTCACGTCCAATCAACAATCCAAATGGTCTGGTGGTGTAGTTGGTTATCACGTCAGTCTAACATTTCGATCTCTTCTGCTCGAGGAGCATCGCTTGGTACACTGAAGGTCTCCGGTTCAAGTCCGGGCTAGATCATCAACTTGGGCGAATGGTTTAGTGGTATAATACTCGCTTAGCATGTGAGTGGTCCAGGGTTCGATTCCCTGTTCGTCCATATTTTTGCTTGGGCAGCAGCCGCTAAGCCGCTTGTCCCTCGAGGCATTCGGAGGGGGGCCTGGATGGTTCCTCAGAACGCCTTTCTTGTAGGCAAGCCGACTCCCTTCTCTTTTACCCCTTCAGATAGCAAGGGAGGCGGGGAAAATGACTTTGCTGCTAAACACAGCATTAGACTACAGTTCAGTTATTACCTGGAACACTTTTGGTTAGTCAGAGCCTTGTACTGAAGCACTCTGTGTTCAAGTTGGCTGCTTCTTCCGAGATCAAAAGAGAGTCACATCTTCTACAACCGTCATGTCTCGAGAGTTTGTACACATTACGTTTGATTGTATTATGTTTTGCCTAGCGGCTGCTGATCGCTATTCTAAGGCCTACGCAAACTGTGAACTGGGAAATTACTGGATATCCTCGGGCTTGACGATGACCCAGTTCTTGTCGGCGGTGACCGGCAGGCCCTCCTTCTTCTGAGCGGCGGAGTTGTCCTCGATCATCTTGTTCATCTGCTCCATGGAGCTGTCCTTACGGTTGATCCAGAGGTGGATGCCGCCCTTGGAGACGTCGACGCCGTGGAAGATCATGGGGCCGTCGCTGTCCGGGGTGTCACCGCCGGCGAGGATGGGCTTCTTCCACTCATCAATGTAGGTAAGAATGGCAGCCCACTTGCCCTGCATCCAGGTGGCAGGAGTCCAGAGGAAGGGGGTCATGACGAGGCCGAGGTTGGCCGCCTCGTCGTAGTGGCCCTCCTCGATCTGCTTGCGGGTCGTGGTGAGGTCACCCGAGGTCAGGTTCTTCATGAGAAGGGTGACACCGATGACGTTCTCGGGCTTGACGTTGTAGCCGTACTTGGGGTCCGAGGCGACCATGCGGACGAGCTCCTCGGAGGCGGCGGTGATGACGTAGACGTCGATACCGTTGGCCATGAGCTTGTTGTAGAGCTCGACCTGGCCGGTGAAGATGCGCGGCGGGGTGACCTCGGTAGGGACGACGACGTCGCCGTCGAGGTAGGTGGCGGAGACGGTGCCGTTGAGCGCCAGCAGGTCATCGACGTGGCCCTTGAGCTCGGCAAGCGGGAAGCCGCTGAAGATCTGGGCGGCCCAGGGATAGCAGACCATGTCGTCGAGCTCGCACAGGCGGAGGTAGTAGCTGTACAGAGACTCGGTGTAGTTGCCAGAGTCCTTGAAGGGGATGAGCTTGAGGGTCGGGTCCATGGTGTCGCGCGTCAGGACACCCTTGCTCTCGAGGTACGGCAGCAGCGACTCCTCGAGGTCGAAGCGGTAGCTGGTGTTGTCCATGTCGAAGACGGCGTAGTTGCTCTGGTTGGCGTTGGCCGCGATCATGGCGTTGAGGGACTTGGCCGCTTCGGCCGGCCAGTGCTTGAGCTCAGGGCCGGCGGTGTGGTTGGTCGCGAAGGCCGACGGGGCGGCGTTCACGAGGCCACGGGCGAGAGCCAGCCCGAGGGAGGCAACGACGGGGTTCATCGAAGTCTTCATGATGATGATGTCCGGCAACGTTGAGCTAATGAGTCTTGAGAGGATAGCTGAACTTGGCCGAGAAAGACAACGACGTAGGGTGTGATGCCGAGAGGTAAAGGCAGGACGGGCCGAGAAGGGAACGGGAGGAAAATCTTCGTTCTCAACGGGCCGCGGCAGCAACGTTTATAAACGAGCAATTCTCCGTCTTGTTGGAAGGATTCGTACTCGACCTCCGGAGGTCCCTGGATTCACATAGGTAATCATGGTTCCTCCTGTTCGCTTACCACGCTGAGTCTAGTAGATACTGGGGTCGCCAAGGTAATAGAAGCCTATGCGAGTGTTGGCGATGCCGTCGCGACGTCGTGTAACATCCACTTTGTGGAGTCTCCAATTTCCCCCGGCCTACCGCGGTAACATTGATGACGTCGAGCGGGATTATTGAAATGATGGGTCACAAGGTTTTCGTAATGCAGGGGGGCCTCACCGGGGAACGATAACGTGTTGACGCGAGTCAAGTATCGCGACGGCTTCGCAGCTTCAGCATCGTTGCATCGGATGAACCGGTCCTCAGCCCTACATGATAAACGTGGGGTTGACCACGAGGTGCCAAGACGAACGAACACGCACCACCGGGACTGAAACGAATGGCTATCAAAGGGGTCGTACCGGGATCCTCGGGGAAGTGCCTATCACTCAGCCGGATCTCCACGTCTTGAACCCTAGTTGCATCAAGTCGGGCCTGCAGATAAGACTCGGGATTCGGCTGATCTGCACGTCTTGATTTCAAGGGTCCAGATGTTGAATGACTTTTGTGGAAGATAGATTGTCGTTCTCGCAACGAAGTCTGACTCCTCTAGACTCAAGTTTCGCCAGGGAAATATCTACAGGAACGAATGCAGGCAACTATGAGCGGCCATAGATCGCAATGCATGGATGTTTGGTAACTTCAAAATCGGCCGAACAACTGTTCAGGCTCTGGATCTCTTAGCTTTGTCAAGAGTTGCATCTGAAATTGCCAATGCACGAAGTCGAGACAAGGTTCAGTGAAGTCCGCCCTTCGCCGATTTTCCTTCTAAGTAAAGCTTAGAGCAACTTGGCGAGCCGGCAGTGAAAAGGTGCAAAGCCTAACTCAACCCATGGGCTGCAGGACCCGGAAATTAGAGCACCAGGTTTGTCTCCTCAATTTGGCGTTGTTTCAAGCTTCAACTGCCGTGGTCTAATAGTTGAAGAAAGTGCTGGGCGGGATGTCGACATCGGGCGTCGGGCGATCGCTCGGGCGACACAACACCCGCAGAGCCAACAACCGCAACACAAGTCCCCAACAACCCCGACCATTCAACCGATGCTCGATTCCGGCTCGGACACACTGCCGCGAGCAAGAAACAAAGTTTCACGTAACAGCTCTCCTTCTCGCGACAAAGACACCCCGTAGGTCTTGGCCCGCTGCAAGACCGCTCCCGGTTTAAAAAAGGGACTAGCCTGGCTCTTGTCGTAAGTGACCGCTCCCACCTCCTCGGGAACAAAGTCTTGGTACTGTTCGTCGAGTGCGCAAACACAACACCCCCTCTGACATGGCGCCCCCTACCACCTCCGAGCAGACCCTGGCAGAAACCCCTCGGTCTCAGAGGATCGCCGCTTACGCCGAGTCCGACAGCACGACGGAACTGAACGCTGACAGCGACACCAGCATCTCCGAGAACGGGCTGCCAGCTGCTGGCTCGAGACGCAAGATGGCACGATCAAAGCCCATCAGGGACCAAGTCGAGGGCCTTTACGAAGACAATGTTACGGCAAAGATTTTCAGAACGGCGACCAACTCGCTTGTCAACAATGTCAGATTGCTTTCTGACCTTCGAAATACGACCCAATGGCTGACCCCAAGCAGGACCCCCCTACAGCGTATCCCGAGTACGTGCTCCAGACGGGCCCGGAAGCAGGCAAGTACCACCTGCGAGAAGCCTCTTTCTGGACTTGCGGCTTCTTCCCAGGAAATATTTACTCCCTGATCGAGAGGCTGGTCAAGTTCCCCCAGACCATGCCCGGCGGCCGAGAGAGAGCGGCGCTGCTGTCGAAACTCTGGGCCCTGGGCGCGTCGTGGTCGGAGCCCCTCCACGAGACGGCCAAGAGAACGGACACCCACGACATGTCCTTCATGATCCAGCCGTCAATGAGGGTCAGGTGGGAGGTGGCGCAGGATAAGCAGGCACTGGACTCCATCGTCACGGCGGCCAAGGCTCTTTACACGCGCTACAACGACACCGTCGGCGCAATCCGGTCATGGGACGCCCTGACCCAGCACGGGGTTACCATCACGAGTTTGACGGAAGACTTTCTTGTCATTATTGACTCTATGTGCAACCTCGACCTCCTGTACTACGCCGCCGCCCACACTGGCGAGACTTACCTTTCAGACGCAGCCACAAGACACGCAAAAGTGCTGCTCCAATCGAACCTGCGCACAGAGAAAGACCCGAGAGGAAAGGTGGAGGGCCCGTTCTACAGCACGATTCACGTCGTCAACTTCGACCCTCGCGACGGCACCATCAAGGAGAGGCGGACGGGCCAAGGATACGCGGCCGAGTCGACGTGGGCTCGGGGCCAGGCGTGGGCGATTCTCGGCTATGCGCAGACTTTCCGGTGGACCGGCGAGGAGGAGTTCCTCGATGCGGCGCGAGGACTCGCGGAGTACTTCGTCTTCCGGCTTGAGACGTCGCCGGCGTCGGTCGAGGTCCCCGTGGAGGGAGAGGGCCGGACCAAAGGTCGCTACGTGCCGCTGTGGGACTTTGACGCGCCGATCGAGAATGAGGCGAACCCGCTGCGGGACTCGTCGGCGGGCGTGATTGCGGCGAACGGAATGCTTGTGCTTTCGCAGGCGCTTGCAAGCTTGGGCCGCGATGAGGAGAGTGTAAGATGGCGTGACATGGCCGTCCTGATCATCAAGGATACCTTGGACTTCTCCCTTGCGACCGAGAAGGCCCAGTTCGTGTTCAAGGCTGGCGAGATTGAGGCGGCGGACGTGGAGGAGGGGAAGACGTTCGAGGCCATCCTCAAAAACGCCACTGCAAACCACAACGCGCGCGACCACAAGAGGTACTGGGACCACGGGCTGGTGTACGGTGACTACTACCTCATCGAGTTTGGCAACAGGCTGCTGAAGATGGGACTTGTTTGATTAACGCTGCGTGTTTCCTTCTTCCCAGCTCGAATGCTAGCAACAACCAGAGGGGGCAAATGAGGGTATAAGGGTATCTCCAGAATAGACTTGCTGAAAACCGCCAGAGATTATGTACATATACTCGATTAACAACAAGGAGGGAGAGCATTTTCTCATTCCAAGCGCGAGCCGTCGACCTGCGCCCAGCCGTTGACCGGCAGGCCGGTGCTGCCCGAGCTGGCTGTCTGGGCCGTGAACATCATGTCGTCGAAGCTAATTATGCGGTCCATCTCCATGAAGCGCTGGTCCATGAGCATGTGCGAGATGGCCGACAACTCGTCCGGGGCGTCGGAATCCCGCGGGGCGAATCCGGGCATGGGGATGGGGGAGCCCATCGGTCCGATCATGGAAGGGTTCTGGCGGAGCTGGCCCGGCTGCTGCTGCTGCTGCTGACCTGCGGGAAAGACTGGAGGTGGTCTTGGCTGTGCCGGCGCGGAGGCGGTCGTCGTCTGGCCGTGAGCTAGGGGGCTCGACGACGGGAGAGGCCGCGCGGTCCTGGTAGAAGACTGGGCGAAGAGGGCATTGCCCTGCTGGTGACTGAAGCCTGGGGTCTGAGCTGATGGGCTGCAGCCTTGCCCGGTGATGCCGCTCGAGTAGCCCAAGACGTCGACGGTGAACTGGGGGTCCGTCTCGCACCGACCGTGAAGGTCCCGGAGCTGGGCGGCGTACTTGCCGGCGAGACATTGCGTGTGTCTCTCCCTTAGGACGGGCCCTGCCCATCGCCTGGCCATCTCCTCGAGACCCTCAACCAGAAGCCAGAACTCGGGCACCAGGTCTGCGTCGTAGTAGCGCCAGTGAACTGGGGTCCCAAGAATGTTAGAAGACTGACAGGTCTGGAATATGATAGGTCTGAGGGAGTGAGTGGGACCTACCTAGGAGTACCCTGGCGCTAATGAAGACGCAAAACGCAAACTGGCTCGTGGCGGGGCTGTTCTCGGGGGTGTACTTGAGATACTTCTGGCTGATGGTAGCAGTCTCGACGGCGGCGACCTGGCAAGTCTCGGCGCTGCAGAAGCTGGGAAGCTTGACGATATTGGACCAGCGGGATTCGGGATAGGCGATGCGTTGGTGGAGGAGGATCATGGAGGTGTTGTGGGTGACATGAGCAAGCGTGAGGTTCGGGTCCATGTTGATGAGGGCCGGCTGGCGTGAGATGTTGGAGTCTTTCCACTTTTGGGGGAGGAACATCTTCCAGCTGGGAGGGTTTAGTGACTTGAGATATGAAAGATTGCTAGGGGAGAGGATAGGGGTGATGGAAGACTTACTGAACTAGGCGCAGATCCAGTTCTTTGAACCTTGTGAGCCAGCTGCTAACCTCCTGTCGATCCTGGAAGTTGATCTTCTGCTGCAGGAAGTACGTGGTGACCCGGCTGAGCGACTCGGTGGCCTCGATGCAATAGGCGAAGGCGCCAACGGTGGTCATGTCGACCGTGTTGGGGCCCTTGCCGGAGGGGTTCGGGGCGACGGGCGTCTGCGGCGGCGCGTCGGCAGCCTGCTCCGGGCTAGGGTAGTGCGCCGGCAGGAAGGCGATGGAGTTGCCGATCCGCGCGGCCGAGCGGTCCCAGATCCCAAAGTAAGGGGTCACGACGGACTCCTCCTTATGCCAGAGGCCGCCGTCTGCCGGTAGTCTGCGGTAAACGTCGTCTGAAGTCAAGCTGGTGTTCCACCTGCATTGGGTCAGCCGTAGCTCTGAGTCGTCACTGAATGCTGTGACCCTACCCTGTAGTGACGGAACAGAATCTGTCAAGGTTGAAGATGTTCCAAAAGACTCGGCGGCGTTCCTCCTCCTCAGTCCAGTTCTGCGGCGGGGCGATGGACGGCAGCGGCTTCAAGAGGGGCTCTTTATCTCTGTGGTCCGACTCGATGCTCAACTGAAGATACTCGACAGTCCTTGTAAGTGACCCAACGATGGACCATGCTTTGGAAGCATCTCCATTTCCAATCTTGAGTCTGTGAGCCGTCGTTCCTCAATAAGGGGATGAGATACTTACATCATTAAAGGCTAGGATGATTAGTGCCTGTAGGTTCTCTACAGAGAGATGGTCCATGGCATTGAGGATGACAATGTTCCTCGAACGCAACATCCTGCGCTCTACCTCCTGGGCCGACAGTCGATTCTCCAGGTTGTCGACAAACCGCAGAGCAGCGACGACCATGGCGTGCAGGACGACAACGAGCCTCGGTAACTGGTCCGGGTCGTGGACGCGCCTCCGGAACTGAGTCTCGTGGAGGATGGGGATCCACGGCTGGATAAGATTGAAGTGGGCGTTAATGACGTCCTCGAGCAGGTCCGGAGCCGGCAGGCTCGTGGTGATGTTCTCGAGGTCCTCGAGCGGGAAGGCTAGGTCAATGTTCGGATTGCCGCAGCTGTCGACGCGGCGCCGCTTGCGCGGCTGGACGTGCGGGTGCGAGACCATCTCGAGCCCGTCGACGACGGTGTGCCTCCGGGACGAGCTCGAGGTGGTGGTGGGCGAGAAGACGGCCTGGTCGCCGGTGAGACCCTCGGGCGTGGCCGCCTGCGAGTTGGCGGCCTTGTTCGTCTTGGAGTTGAGCTTGTGCAGCTCGCGGGCCAGCATGGAGAGAATGCCGACGACATTCTGGGACTCTGGGGCGGTACTGGTTCCTGAGTCGCCATGACTGATGGCTGTCGAGAAATGGACGCCGGGTTCGTGAGACTTTTGGAGGAGTGCGTTCTCAAGAACCTCTGAATAGCATCATCAGCGAGTGTCTTAGTCATGATGACCACCAACTCAACTCAAGGAGATGTGATGAGACACAACAAGTACGTACCGACTCTACGGTTCAGGCTCTCAACGGCTCCGGGCTTGATCCCCGGCTTGTTTTTCTTGAGGTCGTAAACGCACGGCGAGTCTAACCAATCAGTACGTGTACTCCTTCGTCAAGAGAAACTCCTCCTCCGGCTCCAGACGCACCCAATCGCTTGCAGTGAGAGCACGTCGGCTGGTCGCGCGAGCAACGGAGCTTTCGACGCCGGCAGCCTTGGCACGAGGGGATGTCGTTCTCGGACCCATCCTGGGGCTGTTGCTCCTGCTGATGCTGCTGATGCTGCGATGCCGACGCCGATGCGGCCAAATCCATGGCCCCTTCGAGAAAAACGAAACAACAAAGAGGATCGCCGGGCAGCGGGATGGCAAGCCGCGGCCGGCCGGGCGGACGCGTCTGCGGGCACCGGAGCGGTCAGGGGGCCGGGCGATTTGTGGTGTGGGGTGCGCGGGACGGGACGAGCAACAGACACAAGCCGGGCGTAATGCTAGTTTGCTTGTTTCGCCCTCTCTTCGGTTTCGCGTGACAATCGTCGGCCTTGCAATTGTGCGACGCGACGATGCAAGGCGAGTTGTGCGGGCGAGAAAAGAGGGTTTTGTTGGTCTTTTCCCACCCCCTCGTGTTTATCAGCAGGTGGGAAAAAGTAGGAGGGTGGCGGGGGAGCGGGGAGGGGGGGGAGGAGGAGTCTGGGGTTATCGATCGTTCGGTTCGACTTGGCCGAGGAAACAAGGAGGAAATGATCACCTCGTTCCTCTGGCTCGCCCTCTTTCTTCCCATCATCCTTCGCAGTTAAGCGATGCTCCCCCGCATTACAACCGTCTTGGGACTCGTTCTGACCGGGGTTCGCAGAGGAGTGGAACGACGTTTTGGTGCGGAGAAGCTGGAGAGAACGACAGGGGGGAGGCACTCCGGTCTCCTTTTGGCCGATGCCCGGCGCCTGGCAAAGGACTCTATTGCCGCTCTACCAGGGTTGGTTTGGGTGGAGGAGAGAGTCTGGGCTGCGGTTGTTTAGTCTTGTCATTTTGCCGGGGTGTTGCTGGTCAGATCAACGTCGTATCCAGGGCACAAACTGCAGAGCGCGCACGCAGACCGAGGTGGAATAAAAAGAACTCGCAAAGTCGTGAGAGTCGCATCGACATCTCGAGTTGTCAGCTCGCTACTCCACCAACGCAACTGGGATCTTGCCTTCTCAGCAACGAAGTTTCGAGTTTGGCACAAGACAGAGAGTCAAAGACTGACGGCAGCCAACCATGGCCTCGACCGCGCCGCCAACAACAACAGTCTCTGAGGGGACTCCTCAACCACAACATGGAGCGACAACGACAACGGCGGAACAGCCAGTCGTCAAGGACGCAGCCGTCCCTGCCGTAGCGGCATCGACGGTCATGGAAGAGACGGGCGCCACCGAGAACGAGGCTCCGAAGCGCTCCCTCTGGGTTGCGTGGATGTACATGTTCGACTGGTACCCGTCGCACATGTCCAAGGAGGAGAAGCGCTTCATGCGGAAGCTCGATGCCTTCCTTCTCACTTTCTGCAGTCTGGCCTTCTTCCTCAAGTGGCTCGACTCGTCCAACATCAACAGCGCCTACGTCTCAGGCATGAAGGAGGAGCTAAAGCTCTACGGCAATGAGTAAGTTTGATCAAGGCCTCGAGTTGTCACGAGAACCGATTGATGTTGAGACCAATGCTGATCACGCTGCAAACCCTCCCAGATACTCCATGTTCCAGACCTTTTACAATATCGGCTACATCATCTGCCAAGTCCCCGCCATGCTGCTGCTTTCGCGCCCCAAGTACTCGCGCTACTTCCTGCCGACCATGGAAGTTCTCTGGAGTATCCTTACGTTCGCCCAGTGCAAGCTCCAGAACGCCCCGCAGATCTACGGAACCCGCTTCCTCCTCGGCGTCCTCGAGACACCCGTGGCCTCCGGCTCTCTCTTTATCATGTCCTCCTGGTACAAGCCCGAAGAGCTCTTCAAGCGCGCGGGCTTGTGGTACGTGTAAGTCAACGGAATCATTACAGACTATCAAGCTTCACCCGGCTGACAAGCACCAGATCCAACAACATTGGCGTCATGTTTGGCAACTATCTCCAGGCTGCCGCCTACAGCAACCTCAACGGCGTCCACGGCATGGCTGGCTGGCGGTGGCTCTTCATCATCGACGGCTGCATCAGCCTTCCCATCAGCATCATGGGATACTTCATCTTCCCCGGTATGCCGAGCAGCGGCAAGCCGTGGTGGCTCACCCAGGCTGAGTACGAGCTCGGTCAGCGCCGCATGCGCGACGTCGGCGTCGAGGAGCCCAAGAAGATCACCACCCGCATGCTCCGCCGCCTGTTCTGCCACTGGCACTGGTACGTCGGCGTGCTGGCCTACGTCCTGTTCCTGTCTGGTAAGTCAATGATGTCCTTTGAGGACATAAATCACATGGAACCTTTTTGAATCACCAGTGCTAACCATAAACAAGGCGCCTACCCTCACGGCCAGATGAATCTCTGGCTCAAGTGGCAGGCCGACAAGTGGGGGACTTACACCGTTCCCCAAATCAACACCATTCCCACGGGCGCCCAAGGCGTCTCCGTCGTCGCGGCCATCCTGGCCACCTCCCTCTGCATGGTCTACCCGACGTGGATCATCTTCCAGATCGTCATGGCCATTGTCATGTTCGCCAATATCTGCCTGATGGTCTGGTTTATCCCCCACGGGCTGCACTTTGCGTCTTACTACCTCTTCGGCGTGAGCGCCGCCGTCACGCCGATCCTGGTGCCAACGGTGAACTACTGGCTCAAAGACTCGGCCGAGGCGCGCGCCTTCTGCACGGGGAGCATGTTGGTGAGTCATTATGATGCAAAATTTCACCCAGCTTCGATCCGACCGCTGACCGCTTCGCCAGACCTTCGGATTCGCAATCTCGTCGTTCTACCCCCTCGTCGCCTTCCCCGTTGTCGAGGCTCCTCAGTGGAAGAAGGGATACATTGTCAACTTCTTCTTCATCCTGGGCTGCTGGGCTTCTCTGACCCTCGGCTTCTGGCTGTACAACAAGCAAGAGAAGCAGAAGAAGCAGCGGGAGATGGAGGCAATGGTCGACGAGGAGAAGCTCAAGGGCGAGGACGCCAAGCACGTAGACTAGATGGCGAGTTCAATGATGAGATCACAAATGTGCATGTGCATGCTGCACCAACAAAACATCAAGGTTTGCTGCGCCCGTGTCTCAGTGCAGTGGGCTCCGGCCTTCTTCGCCGCATTTGTTCCGATGTCCGATGCGAGTGTTCAGCTTACTGTGGAACCCAAACACTCTCCCCGCGCCCGCGGATCACGAAATAAGACCCGCGGGCGTTGCACCTGAGACGCCGCTTGAGGCTCTTTTCCACTCCCAGAACAAACCATCCCGCTTCGAGACTACTCAACATGCCATCCCTACCAGGCTTCTCAGACAACCCCCTCCGGACCCGTTCGGACCTGATCCGGGCCACGCTCGCACTCCTCCGGCCGCTGTTGCCCCACTTCTCCCCGTCCAAGGCCCGCATACGGCTGCCGGTCTCCACGGGGACGCACTTCGATGAGACTGCCGCGCAGCTCGAGGGCTTCGCCCGGCCGCTCTGGGCCGTCGGTGCCCTGCTTCTCAGCGCGGACTCGACGTCGGACCCGGAGCTGCGGGCCTCCGTCGACGAGGTCGTCCAGCCGTGGATCGACGGCTTCGTCGCCGGAACCGACCCGGAGCACCCCGAGTACTGGGGCGCCATCAACGAAATGGACCAGCGCATGGTCGAGGCCGAGATCGTCTCCTTCGGGCTCCTCGTCTCACCGGGCCGCTTCTACGACCCGCTGCCCGAGGCGGCGAAGCGCAACGTCGCGGAGTGGCTCCGCGGGCTCCGCGGTAAGGACATGCCCAACAACAACTGGCGCTGGTTCCGCGTCTTCGGCAACCTCGCGCTGACCAAGGTGTGCGGCGCGCCGTTCGACGAGGTCCGGGAGGAGATTCAGTCGGACCTGGCGCTGCTCGACACCTTCTACCGCGCCGACGGGTGGTCAGCGGACGGCCCCTGGCAGACGGCCGAGGAGGCCCAGGAGGAGGCCAAGGTGATCGAAAAGCAGTTCTACGGGCGGAACATCATCGGCGTCGGTCGGCAGGCGGACTACTACTCGGGCAGCTTCGCGATTCAGTTCAGCCAGCTGTTGTACTCGCGCTTCGCGGCTGACATCGATCCCGAGCGGGCCGAGGTCTACCGCCAGCGGGCGCGGGACTTTGGTGACACGTTCTGGAGGTACTTTGATGCTGATGGTGTGTTTACTCTTGTTCCAGTTCATGTGTCCTTGTCTCTCTCCCGCCAGCATCAATCCCTTGGCACAATGTCGTTCTAATCTTCCGTAGGTGCCGCCATTCCGTTTGGCCGGTCTCTGACCTACCGGTTTGCCTGCGGTGGATACTTCGCCGCCCTCGCGCTCGCTCAGGTGTCGTATAGCGAACTCCCGAGTCCCTTGAACTCGCCAGGAGCTGTAAAAGGATTCTTGCTGAGACACCTGAGATGGTGGGCGAAGAACTCGGAGGACATCTTCTATCCAGATGGCACGCTCAATATCGGATGGCTTTACCCGTAGGTTCACCCCCTTCATCTTCACCCACGATTCAAAGACCACGTCTGAAACGGAGAGTAGGAACATGTACATGAGCGAGGACTACAACTCCCCGCAGTCCCCGTATTGGTGCCTCAAGACCCTCGTGGCCGTGGGCCTCGCCGAGGACGACCCCTTCTGGACCGCCGAAGAAGCCCCGTTCCCCGAGATTCCAGCGTCTGGCTCGATAGCGGTCGCTACGGGCCCCGAGCAAATCCTCTGCAATAGACCGGAGAGCAATCACCACTTCATGCTCTCGCCGGGCCAGTTCGTCGCGTGGCCCATGAAGGCCACCCAGGCCAAGTACAGCAAGTTCGCCTACTCGTCCCACTTCGCCTTCTCCGTGCCCACGGGGCCGCTGATCCAGCAGATCGCGCCGGACAACATGCTCGCCTTGAGCCGGGACGGCGGCGACACCTGGGCCGTGCGGTGGAAGTCCGAAGAGGTCCGCTTCGGTACCGGCCGGCTTTACACGTCGTCGGGCGCCGAGGACGTGCCGACCGCCACGACGAGGTGGTACCCCTGGGCCGACCGCGACGTCAGCGTCGAGACGACGCTCATCCCGCCGACGAGCCGGTGGCCCGACTGGCACATCCGGCTGCACCGCGTCAAGCCGCGTGGCGACCTCAAGACCATCCGCATGGTCGAGGGCGGGTTCGCCATCCCCGGCCGCAAGCGCGACGGCTCGCCCCTTCCGGCCTACCACAACTCTGGAGACGACACCGAGGCGGTCTTGGGAGAGACCGAGGCCATCTTCCAGACGCCGCAGACGGTGCTGGTGCTTTCCGCGGCTGGCGCGAGCGGCATCGTCGCGGGGAGGAGCTGGGCCGGGCACGCGTCGAACCGGAGCAGGGCCCTGAAGCCCGACGCCAACACCAACCTGGCCAGCCAGCGGACGCTGATCCCCGCGATCAATCGCACCTTCGTCAACGGCATCAGGGACGGGATGCAGTTCGTTATGGCCCAGTACGTCTTCGCCGTCTCTACTACGGCGAACGGCGGCCGCCCCGGGGAGGGACGAGGGGTGATGGAGCGCTGGCGGGATGTTCCCGAATTCCAAATTGGTTTGTATGAGCCGAAAACGGATTCAGTCGCTATCGATTTCACTTGGTAGATTTATTCGGTATTCCCTGGGCGGTGGATCAATTCCGGCACGAGACGTATAGTCAGGTACCTAGCCTGTTGAAGTCCTAGGAGTTCATTGTTGATTAGTAAATGTTCTCATTTCGTTATGTCAATCGCGGAGTTTTCTCCAGTCCAGAGAATGACGTCGTTGACCACAAGCGTTGGCGTCACTACGTGAAATATTGAGTCAAGCGGTGATGAAACTTGACATCGTTACCTACGTTAAACCCGGATCTCTCGAAGAATGAGCTTTGCATCTGAAAACCCAACAATCTCGTGCTGAAGACATATTGGAATCTGTGAACCTTTTTGACAACTTATCCGTCTGTCCTCCCTCATTCAGCCATGGCATCGTCAGCATCAGCGCCGGACAACCTCGGCTTCCAGTGCGCCGTCATCACCGGCGGTGCCGGCGGCATCGGTAAGGCGATGGCCCAGTACTTCATCTCCAAGGGCAAGAAGGTCCTCCTCGCCGGGCGGACCGAGTCGAAGCTCCAGAGAACCACGAAAGAGATCGGAGCCGCGGGGTACTACGTCCTCGACACGGGCGCCGTGGCCTCGATCCCGGACTTCGTCGAGAGAATCACCAAAGACCACCCGGAGCTGGACTGCCTGGTCAACAACGCCGGCGTCCAGCGGCCCCTGGACGTTCTCGAGAATCAAGATTTCCTCACCAAGGCGGACCAGGAGATCGACATCAACATCCGCGGGCCGATGCACCTCGCCCTGCGGCTGCTCCCGCATCTGCAGACGAAAGAATCCGCGATGATCATCAACGTGTCCAGCGTCCTCGGCTTCGTGCCTTTCTCGATCATCAACCCCGTGTACAACGGCACCAAGGCCTGGCTGCACTTCTGGAGCATGAACCTGCGCACGCAGCTGGCGCGCGCGGGCTCCCGGGTGCGCGTCGTCGAGATCGCGCCGCCCACGGTCGCGACCGATCTGCACCGCGAGAGGACCGACCCGGACGACAACAAGAAAGAGAACAACCCGGACGCGCTGAGTGTCGATGAGTTTATGGACGAGGTCGCGAGGAAGCTGGAGGGCGGCGAGGAGACGATCGGCCCGGGCATGGCTGGGGAGGTAATCGACAGGTGGTACGGGGCTTTCGGGGAGCAATACGCAAAGGCTGCCAGAGGCTGATATATCGCCCAAAGTTAAGAGCCTATGGAGAACAGTGCTTTCAAGTCCTCAAATACTCCTTCAGAGAGCCTTGCTAGTGATGTAATTCAAAGAAGTCATCCTTTCTGTCTATTTAAGTTGTCCATGATGTACAGGTCATCCTCGTTATTTCTAACCATCGCCTGTACTGTATTCGCCATCTCTGTTATTTCAGTTCTCCTTCTCTATCCCTGTCGTCTTAGTCAGTCATCTCTATCATTTTGGTTCTGTCGTCTTAATCCGTCGTCACTGTTGTCTGTCGTCTCTGAGGAGATCTGAAGATCTACCCTTAGAGAACACGGATAACATAGGTAGGCGAAGTCAGAGCTGACGTACCTAAGAAATGCCTCGCGTGGTCTCTGTTCCCAACGAAACGCGGGAGTCTTGCCAGTCGAGATGGTTTGGGTCAGCAAATATGTTCCAGTGTGATGTACGAGTTCAATCATTTATCAATCGTCGTTTTACCCCCTGAGGAGAGGCGTGGACGGCTGCCATGAGACGTCTATGGAACGACTCGTGCGGCTGAAGCTGTACAGCACTTTGCCACGCATGGAGTCTCGTCAAGCCCGACGGCCCAGGCTTTCTCGAGGGACACGCTAGTTTATCGAGAAAAGCGTTGGTGACGCAAGCAGTGTAAACCAGGATCTGATGATCTTGTCCTTTGAGGTAGCTAAAGAAGAAGACGTGAACCTACAATGGCGCAGTCAGAACTATTTTCATCTCAGAAGAAGAGGGGGAGGATGGTCGAATGACCTTATAAAAGGCCTCCGCCTGGAGAGCATGTTCCCTGGGACGGCGTATGGCGTCCCTTCGCTGGCATCGCTGAGCTTGTGCAATGAGAACAGCAATGATGTACGGGTCGACGTGCGGCTCCTCCCGAAACCTGCGCTCTTCAATGTACGAAAGCTTCGCCTGGCGGAAGCGTGTGACGTCAACGTAGTCAACGTATGAGATGGAGCGAGACTCCAAGTTGTTCGAGTCGGGCGCAGTTGTGACGAAAGTCTCGCAAGGAAGCTCAACATCGTACCTTCCAAAGCGGAAAAAGAGGGATCCCCTCATGACCATTTAGAATTTTGGTAGGTTGCCCGAGATAACGGGGGAGAAGGCCTACGATGGTTTTGTGAAAGTGTAGCACGCCAGTATCTCTTCCATCGTTTCGGCCCGCCACGTGCCGTCGATGTCTCCCGAAATCCGGCCCCATAATCTGGCGGCCTCGGCTGTTGGCTCTTGGGCGCAAGGGATCTCCGGTGGCTCGTACGGTGTCGGCATTTCGACGAAGGCACAGCGCATCAAGCGCAGGTGACGAGAAGTCCATGCTAACGGGTGTACTGCCAGCCGTTCTCTCCAAAATCTGAAGAGGATCTGGTTGATTGAGAGATCCTCCAAATGAACTCCGACGTCTTTTTCATCGGCTTCAGGCATGCTAGCCATCGTCGCTGTGACCACCTAGATAGCTGCGAGAAGACTGGACGTAGATAGTGAGTAGTTGGGAAAGTCGGACGTGAGATGTTGAGCACAGTCACGTGTCCTCCCTCTCCCATGGGTTGTGTCTATAGGTGGAGGGTTTTAGAGTTGAGTTCAGCCTCACTCCGCCACAGCACTCCTCCCCAGACACATATTCTCGACACATCCACCATCTCGTGAGAGATTCGGGGGGAAAGATGCCAATCGAAAACGAGGCTGCGAAAAGCGGCCAGCTGAGAGCTCAAGATGCGATCTGAATGGGTCAAGAGTTCGTCTCTTCGCGTATTGTAACAGAGACAGCATGGTCTCAGCCATGTCCCTCTCTACAGAAGCAGAGTAATCTCGCCCAGCAATGCTAGCATTCCAAGACCCTATTCAACGGACATTCCAGAGATAGGGGGAGACAGGCAAGACAACAGGGAGGAAAACATAGTCCCACAAATAAAAGCCGACGAGGCAGTCTACTCGGCTTACTTGGGACTTCATCTCTCTTTTCTCTTTCTCTCTCCATCGCCCACCTGAGCGTCCAAGTCAGGGTCTCTCCCTATTTCTAGTCATTCCTTTCATTCTCAGCCATCACCACCGGGTCTCTAATCCACAGCACCTTTCTTCATCTACTTCCTAGGTACCCGAAAGCAACCCCCGCAAGACCACCTGTCTAACCTGACGAACGTCCTCCGCAGGACAGTCGAGAACGAAAAGCCCCCAACATGAAGATGAGCCCGTCCCGGAGAGGCCTGCTCGTTCTCGGCGCCCTCGCGAGCAGCGCAGGCGCCCAGGTCAACCAGGCGACCTCTGGATACGGGTACCTCGGGTGCCACACGATCACGAACTTCAACGCTGTCTTCGAAACCCCCGCACGCGGCATCGCGGCGGGCCCCGTCGAGTGCCTGGACCTGTGCCGGCCTGCGAACCCCGGGCCGTCGGATCCGATCCGGCTGTACATCGCCGTGGGCCCGGACACTCCCGGCTCTCCCGCGGGCCGAGCCTCCTGTTACTGTTCCTACTTCCAGGACTTCCCGGACCCCACGTTCGGCGCGTCGGACCCGCCCGGCGACGTTGCGTGCAACAACATCTGCACGGCACAGGATGCCAGCAGGCCCGGAGCCCTCTGCGGCGGAACCGCGCCTACCATTATCTACTTCAATGTTTACGGCCTTGGACAGGGCGAGTTTCCGCAGACCTCATCGACGACGACGACGACGACGACGAGCAGCAGCAGCAGCAGCAGCAGCAGCAGCAGCAGCAGCGCGGCCGATAGCACGTCAACCTCGAGCAGCAGTAGCAGCACCTCGGCCACAAGCACCTCGTCTTCAAGCAGCGAAACCGCAACTTCTACGGTCACGCCTTCCAGCACCAGCGGTACCGCAACCTCCACGACCTCGTCTTCTAGCACCTCCAGCCCATCTAGCAGCACCTCCAGCAGCGGCACTGGAACTTCCACGTCTACATCGTCCGCGGCCTCATCAAGTACGAGCTCGACCAGTCTGAGCTCCAGTTCCGGATGCGCAACGAGCGGTACCACCACCACTCAGTCGTCCACAAGCACCACGGCAACTTTGTCGTCGTCGTCGCGTTCAAGCTCCCAAACCTCCAGCACCGCTTCGACGTCCTCCGCCCAGTCCTCTTCTTCGAGCACCTCCACTGCGACGTCGAGCTCTTCCAGGCAGACTTCGGGACAGACATCCACGCCCTCATCCAGCTCGAGTGCCTCGACGAGCACGACCAGCACCACGTTGGCACAAGTCACCAGTTCGAGCACCACAACGCCGACGTTTGCGTCAACCTCTTCCGCCAGCCTGTTCGTTCTTACTGTCATTGCAGCCGCGGGTACAGGCTTGCCCTGAGGTGCCTAGATGGGCTGATAGAAAATCAAAGATGCGAAGGGGCGAGAACGGTGTTAATTGGATCATCTACGAAGTTGTCATTATTGTCGTTACTACGGTTACTATTATCGATATTACTACTAGTCTCTGTTACCATCGCCCCTCTTGTCTATCTTGCCCATCGTGTCCCTCTTGCCCTGGCGTTCTCGTAGAATGTTCCTTAGAGATAGGTTCTGTCCTGCTAGTCCGCTTTAACAGTCTTTTCCCATGCCAAACCACGCGTCTCAGAGATCCCGGAGCTCGAGCGTGAGAATAGGGAGGCGGTTTCCAGTAGGCCGAAATGCCACGATCAACTCATGCTTTTTGTCAGGAAGGCACACAGAGTGCCTGTCTGTCTGAGCATCGTCGACTAGCTGATTCAGGGTATGAGAAGTGCCCAATTCCGAGCACTCATCGAGCACAGCTTGTTTGAGACCTTGCTCTGCGATAGCGTAGCAGATGAACGGGCCCTTTCGCTGATTACTGCTGATCCCGATGACAGCATCGAACACCTCCGTCGTATCGGCACTATCGGAACGCACCACCTTATTCCTTTCAACAAAGCCCACATGGAGATGAGATCTTGTACCCATCCTACACGTCCAGTAGTCTCTAGAGAATTGAGAGTCGGAGTCTTGTGTTTTTGTTAAACCGCGAGAGTGTAAATGGCGAGGTTGATATCCGTACAACCTCAATTCAAGGTTTGGGTGTTGCTTCCAAGAAAGACCGTGACGCTCGACTATAAAGGGTTCCCATTCCAGGCCCAGGGAGCCCATGACCAAATAGAAAGTCTTCCCACCG
Source organism: Colletotrichum musae (assembly GCA_027406025.1). Taxonomy (NCBI): domain Eukaryota; kingdom Fungi; phylum Ascomycota; class Sordariomycetes; order Glomerellales; family Glomerellaceae; genus Colletotrichum; species Colletotrichum musae. Next base: position 6,315,453 of record JANVYC010000004.1, read on the forward strand.
ACAAAAGATTTCATCATGCCGTCCGGTACGTAATAAAGACATCTTGGGCTTCTCAGGAATGGCGAATCCATGTCGGTGGATGACGAAAGTGTTGATCTCAGTCTGATGCAAAGGTAGCCTGTGATCCGCTGGCCCTGAGAGAAAGAGGATATGCATTGGCCTGTCCAAACCAACAAACTGGACTCATCCGCGGTGGACTGAGCGATGTGTGGCCAGTTGACGAGTAGACCGCGGCTTGTTGTGACAGGAGGGGAGCTGCAGCTACTGACCAAGGGGAAGAAAGGATCCGACGTCTTGGCTGGGAAGACCGATTCCCATGACTCAATAAAAAAACAAACTCTCAGGCTTTTCGACATGCGACAAACGAATGCGGCTGAAATCGAATGGAGCAGTAGCCAAGACGGGTGAAAACTCATCCGAGTGCGACGTCCACATGAAAATTGTCGAGTCTTCCGATACGCGGAGAATCTCTTGTTGGATGAAGGCTTTTGAGCCTTCTCCATACAGGAGCGGCATTTGGATGTTGAAGATACCCAACAAGCAATACGCCGTGTCTTCGAGTCGCGAGGTTTGTCGTCCTGCGGCCCAACGCATTCGCTCGGCAACGGAGATGTCAGATAGGGCTTTCTTGTCACGGAGTAGGCTCGTGCGTATCCCTGTTTCCTCCGTGATGGAGACTGCGAGAGATAGTTTGGTGCCGACCTCCCTCCAGTTTTGGTCGTAAAACTCGATGTATGTTGGGGCGACAAGTTCCTGCAGGGTCCAGCCTCTCGTGAACCACCTCGCGGCCTTAAATGCCGTCAAATCAAGCTCCCCGGGGATCTGGCCTCGCAGGTCGCTCAGGTAAACGTAGCATACTCTGGCCTTCCTATACCAAAGGAACATGGAGTTGATGGCCTCGGACAGCTCTGCGCTCGAAGTCTTATCGATGCAGCATGTATAAATCCAGACCCATTCATACCCGTTCTTGCGGGCTTGCAAGCAGCAGGCTTGGATCTTTGAAAAGCCTTTCTTTGTCCGACCGCGTGGATTCGACAAATCTTGCAGGGTGACCTCTTCGGATTCCCAGGTGTGGGAAAGGATGGCGTACGCGGGGACGTCGCTATCAAAGAACTCGTGGAGCTCGAGAGAGGAGGTGTTGAGGAGTCTCATTATGTCTGTGGCTCGATCGCCGGTGGAGGTTGGGGAGTTCAAACGGGAGATCAAGGTGAGAAATCAAGCTGGTGATAAACGGAGACTGGCCACGTCACGGTGTTTATTGTGCTGCAGGCTCAGCCTGCAGGCCGAGACTGCAAGATGGTGTGATAAGCTGCAGCAGTTCATTGGCGTGAGCAGCCCGGGCAAAATGAATGAGAGGCCTTATCAGGTGGCCCTCAGTTCCCTAGGTATTTCGTGTCAGCTAAATATTTCTAGATGCCCGGAAAACCGAATGGATCCCGCCCCTCAGATATTGGCCTTCATCGTGCCGCAGCTTGCTCTTCTGGCTGAAGCTGGAAGTGTTGTGGTAAGCCGCAACAGCCACGGCCAGGTCACAATTCTCGTATCACAGCTTTGTTGGAAGGGCTAGGGCTTGAGCGAAGAGGCTGAAGCTTATTAGGAAGCGATTCACATTTTCCCGGGCCAAAATAAACATGGAAAGACTCACAAAAGTAGAGTTTCCTTTCCTCTCCTTTTAATCTCCTTCGTTGTTAAATAACAGGCCAGACTCGAATGCTTCTCGGCGGCGACACCTGAACCAACCTCGGAAGAAACAAGAACGCATCAAAATCATTAGCCTCAACTTCGGTATGGACAATTCGGCGTGCCGCACGGTGGGCCTCATCGTGGCAGCGAGATACGCCGCCCCCCACGTCCTGGAATGCCTCCTGCCGCGGCAGGTGGCCGATCAGATCTTTAGCATCGAGCCGGCCAACAAGAGCGACAAGAAGAGGGAGAGTCGGGCGGTCCTGCAGCTCGAGCCGCTCCTCGAAGCGCGGGACGTGTCGTTCGGGATGGCGCTGCTCGCGCTCGCGTGGCAGAGCAAGTATCGGGAGATGGGGACCGTGATGCTAGCCGGGACGTTCTTCTTCGTCGCGGACGCCTGGGCCCTTTGGCAGGTCAAGAAGTCGCGAGTGTGAGTGAACAGCCATATATGTCGGGGATGGATGGCTGACTAACGCTGTGCAGGCTCGGCGCAGCGATGGCGAGTGGTGTGGCTGGGTGGGCTATTATCGGGCTCGGGCTGATCAACTCGTGAGAGTCTCGAGCAGGGGGTGAGAAATTGCGAGGCGAATACGCGAAGAGGCGGGTTGAGAGCTGGAGCTCGTGATGGCTTGGATGGTGGTATGACGGAAGGGCGAAGAAGGGGCTTTGAGGTCCTCGTGCGCGAGACGTCATTGCTCGTCAAAGTCAGCAGGTGCAGGAGCAGGGGACGGGCGGCCCTGAGCTGGCAGCTGTCCCGGCGGCAGGGGCCCTATGGGAGTGAGCAGTCTGCCATTGACGGTACCTGATTCCGTGCTCGAATGGATGGAAAGATTGTCGAGGCGTTCAAATGTTTCCATGGCGACAGAGAGCTGGACCAAATTACTGCAGATGCATGCAACATTGCATTTGTGGTAGATACCGAATGGACAACACAGTAGCTGGCCAGCAAATGGGAGCTTCTCAGGAACCTGGTATTACTGCATATCCGTAGTAGCTACCAAAATACAGTGTACCTCTGAAGAATGGACTTCATCTACGGATACGTAGTAGCGACTTCCATTGGGCAACGAGTACATGAGGTTTCGTTGCGTCTCAGTGCCTCAGCAGAGTGCTGCAAAGTATCGCTCCCGTCGACAAAGTACCCGGCCGGTGATGCAATGGTGGGCCAGCTGCACGGAGCACCTTCCATACAGCTCCCAGGGGGCCCGGCCGCGACCGCCTCAGGGTTCCAGGTTGCGGGGTAAGCCTGACAAGCTGCAGCCAAACAGCGGCTGCAACAGGCCACATTCTCGACCCTCTCGCTGCCGGTTGATCCCATCCACCCCATCCACCCCCATCCCATGTGCCTGACGTCTGAGCTATAGGCGTGTCGCCAGGTTGAGTGAGGTTGGGTGCCCATTGTCTTTGCCGTACCAACCGTCAGCTGCTGCATCTGCGTATTCTGTCTCTACTCGACGCAAGGTAAGGTGAGTTCAGTCCAAGGAAAACCTGCTGCTGAAGCTGGTTGCCCAAAGCGTACCATAGCTCGCCTCACATCGACAGCTCGAGTACAAAACACCACGCCGCCCCTCTTTCCTCCCCCCTCCACTCACACCTCCCACCCCTCAGATCCTCCCACCGCGAACCAAACTTATTACACTTGCTCCAAGGCGAAAAGCGAAAACCCTTGAAGAAGCCAATCCCCAGAACAAGGCGAGAGCACGACTTACACTTCCTCGATACTACGGAAAAACAAGGCGAGACCGCAGCGAACAAGACAAGCACCCGCTTCGAATCATCACCATCACACTCTCGCCCCATTTGACGGCAGATACGAGCTCGAGCTCTCCACGCCACCAACCAGTCCTACAAACTCCATAATTACACCTCTGCGTCGATCCATTCGCTCAACATGGCCGACGAGAACACCAAGAACAACGACGGCGCCTCTCAGCCCGCCGTTGACGAGACCCCCATCTCCCCCGTCCGCCCCGTCGGCGAGCGCAAGAACTCGCTCGAGAACCACCTCCAGCACCGGCCGAACCGAGCCGAGCTGGTCGAAAGTGAGTCTCCCTCCTCGTTGCCGTGCATTTTCGCCTCACTGCGACCGCCGCTTCCTTGTTTTGCAACCTTTTTCCATTTCACTCTCAATCGCCTCGCCTCGCATCCACTCTACCTCATCGCTGGGCTTCACGTCCACTCCCTACCCCTCCCCACACGCCCGCCTCGTCTGCCGATCATAGCCCGGAAGTGACATTCCACTCCCCACGGTTCACTGTTGTTTCCGGATATAGCATCACAGCACGGGAACCAACCCACATAGAAATGGTCACATTCTAACATCATCAACCAGAGAACATCCTCCCCGCGTCCAACGCCGCACCCTCTCTGATCGCCCACCAGAAGGAGCTCGAGATGCACATGCGCGCCGACTCGCTCAACGACAAGCTCTCCCATCGCCCGGACCCTAAGGAGCTCGTCAAGGAGGGCGTGCTCAAGGAGGACCCGCGCACCGCCGACGAGAAGTACGCCGAGGCCATTGAGGAAGAGTACGCCAAGCGTGAGGGTGGCGCCTAGAGTCACTTCTTGTTGACGTTCCACCCCGCCCGGCCCCCTGTCGGATGAGGCGAACGAGCGGGCGGCGAGTGGGAACTGAGGATGCGACGTCGACGACCGGATGAACGGGGCGAGCAGGACAAAGATCCGAAATACGATGTAGGACTACCAGAGGTGTTTGATTTCACAGTTAGGGTACGGATACATGGCTTTTTCTTGATGAGATATGAATAACAACAGGTAATCAATACCAAAAAAAAGCTGGACCCGACCGCGTGATGGTGATTCCTTGTCGAGATCTTCATACGTGACGGGTAGTACAGCCGGACCACTTGCTTCTGAAAATACCACCAAAAATACATCAGCAGGGCTAATCGCACACGTCCATGCGTCTATCGAGCTTGTGCACGTATCCTGTATTGCGGCCGCGTGTTTCAATCAGCCTTATCGTGATTGCCATCTCGTCAAGATGCGATGACATCTCTATCCGGGGCCAGGTATGTACCCGTCTTCTATTCTTGGAACCCCGCGCCGGGGAGACGTGCTTCATTTACATGTGAGCAATCGCTCCAGGGTCTGGGTCGGAGAATGATGACGACATGGGGACTCAGGGGAGGTAGCCACCAGAACTGGTAGTAATAATAGGTAATACTGGGGGGTAATAAGGGGAGAATGCTGCAGCCTAACACTGCCCTCGCCTTTGCCCTTGCAGTACCCAGGGAAGAACGAGCCGGCGCGGGTCTGCGGCAGAGCAAAAGAGCAAGAAAGACGCATTCCCGGAGACGCAACGCATTCCTGCATGGAGGGAGCCCACCTCTGATGAATCGCTGCAGGTCATCCAACCCGGCGAGGGTGGAAGGTTACTTGCTTGCTGGCTACTGGGAGCAGACGCATTTCCATCACATAATCTGGTGCCTGGGGTTTCATTCTCGGGCACTACGGACACCACCACCACCACCACTACCACTAAGACGCTGAGACTTTCAGGGTCCAGTCAGGGTTCTCAGGGGCGTGACTACAATTGGACTTCCAGAGGGAGATTCTCCGAAGAAGTAACAATTCCATTCGACACAAATACCACTACGTCGCACCTGGGAAGAGTACAAAAGCAGTGTGTGCCAGAAAAGAAGTTGCAATTATTTGGGGTAAGATTTCCATTTCGAAGAACACAAAAGAAAGAGAAGGGGAAGAGGGAGGGGATGCGGCGACCCCAACTGCTGGTGTTGGCTGCAGGTCCCCATCCCCATCTTCCCCCAATCTAATCTAAACTACAGCGGCTCTCTTCCACCCCCGCCGATGATGTACAGTCTGCACCCTGCTTGCTTGCTTGCTTGCTGCTGCAGGTTCCCACCCAATTCGTGCATTTTGTCCAACTCCCACTCGTGAAATTCCATCCCACATTATGCGTCTCCATGCCTGTTTCTCGTTTCCAAAATACCAAAAAACATCCGATCCCAAATGCCGCTGCCGTGAAATGATACAGTTATGCCTTACAAGTAGCTGACGCCGTAGTCTGCTATGCCTCCCAAATCCCAAAGAAGAAAACGCCGAGTTATGCAAGAACGTGGTGTAGAGTCGTGGACCGTTGGCCGCCGAAGGTGCGTGTAAGAGGACGCCTCGGTTTCGTGGCGTCTCACGGTACGAGGCCCTTAGTGGCGTCGAGGGTACGTGGTTGCGTTCTTGTACTCGGGCGTCGGCGCGCCATACTCGTAGCCGGTGCCGTTCTGGTTGATGACGGTGACGCCTTTGCTCTTGAGCGAGTGGTTCTTGCCGGCGCCGTAGACGCGGCGCTCCTCCGGCGTCATGGAGCGCGGCGTGTACGAGGAGCTCGAGGGGGCGTAGGAGCCGGACGATGCCGTGTAGATGCTGCGGATGGAGGGGGCAGTCTGGTGGATGATGACGGGGTTTCTCTGGGAAGACATGGTGTTTGATGTGTGTTGTTGGTAGATGTTCTTGGTGGAGGTCTTGTTTGGTTTGGGAGTGAGATAGACTTGAAGAGAGTGATGCTTTCTGGTGTGCTCGAGGAGACCGGTGCTTGTTTGAGTTGCTTGATGAATAGAAACAGGATCAGGAGGAGAGGACCGGAAGATATATACTAGATACCGGCAGGCACAGACATGGCATTAGGATGCCTCCTCAAGTACACTGGTACGAATGTCCGTGGCTCATTAGCACTTGCAGTCGGCCAGGACAAGCTTGTCCAGGGTACGACGGGACCCATATCGGGCCACATGCCTGGGCACCTGGCCGGGATGGAGAAGGCCTTGGAAAAAGACTAGGGCTGTGTGTGCCGGCGGAGTAGCAAAGTGGAAGATTTGTGACTCGACGACGGCTGGGGAAAGGTGAGGTGCGAGGTGTGAGAGGTGCAAGGCGCTGGTGGGGGCGGTCCCAAGCCGTCGTCCGTGGAGGGTACCTAAGAGAGAAAGGGGAACCGACGCCCTGCGCCAGCAGTTTTCGGGCAGCTTTGTCGTAGTCGGGACGATAAATGCAGGGACCGTTGGGCGCGAGAAAGGGGACCCATTCCGCCAGGGTGCCTGGGTAGATTGTCGAAGTCCCGGGGATGACCAAGGACGAGCAGGGAAGAGGGTTGTAAATTGTTGATGATGAAGCTGAGGGCCTCAGTCCTGCTGCCGGCGTCCTAGAGTTCTGCGCCTGGATAATACCACCGATACGTACCGACTGTACGTACAAGTCGTCAGCATTTGGGCGTCCTACGGATGTAGAGTGTGCCCTGGTGGCGAAAACGTCCAAGTGATTGGGCGACACGGCGTGTATGGCCTGTCGACGCTGCAGGGCGGACCTATTCCAGGGCGCCGTGATTGACGAACTGCCGCTGTGTGTCCTGCTGTTTAACGACGGACGTCGTCTGTTTCCCCCCTACTTGGGTCTTCCTTGCGCGCCCCCTTAAGCGCCATCAACCGTTTTTGCCGTTGTCATCGTCATGCGTCGGCTGCAGGAAAAAATGCAGTTCTGTTCAAAACTGTCCGAAGGGCCTCTTTCCAGCCTTCTCTGCATTACGACGCAGGTACACGCGTTCTGCACGTATTCATCCTTGTGGCTGCTCAGCTTTGCGCGTTGGGGGCCAGAAGGATTGCTGTGAAATGGAAAAAGAGAGAGTGAGCAAGAGAGGCTTCACCAGCACCAGTAGCGGCTGGTATGTATCCGCCCTCCTGTCTTCAGCGGGCGGGTACATCGGCACGACAAGGCTGCGGTTGGCTGGCAAGCGCCGTGCAGTAGCACCGTGTCTTTCTGTCCAGTGACTGGGGCCTCACAGCCTGGGCATCGCGAGGGTGTGTCGAGCATGACCACAAACGGACGTCCTGGGTGGCCTCGGTTCATGGTTCTGTACCCTTCGCTCTGGCTTTACATGCCGAACCCGGGATGCCACAAAGACCTACGACGCAAAATTTTCTCTGCCGTTATGTCAACATTGAGAAACAGCATAGCCCCTTGCTCACCGAAACGATGGCTGCCCAACTCGTGGCCCGACGATCCTGAGGTCGTCATTGCAATCTTGCTTTTTCCTGCCATTCATCTCACTGTTCCCACCTGGACGGGACCGTCCGCGGCGGACAAGCAAAAGTCTGTGTGCCAGATGCTGCTCCATTCGGGCTGGCCACAGTCCGCAGGGCGGGCCAGCGTTCGGATCGTGCCTGATGTTTTGTCGATTGCTGGGAAGAACCCTGTCCTGCGACCCAGATGGCCGCTGTCCAACCCGTCGGGTCTCCAGCGGGTGAATCTGCATGTGGAAGCGATCGCTCTTGCTGCATGCTGTCTGCAGCGCAAAACGCACAAAAGACTGGATCGTGGAATGTGCCCGCCCGCCCCTTTAGACGTGTGGAGGTGTTCATGCTTCTGTCTTGCAGAAAAAAAGCGAGGATGGGGCGAGCCCATGGCCGGATCGGCGACAGGACGGCAGCCAACAGATGGGTGGAAGAGTTCCGTGGGAGGGTTTCGGCAGCCGACGACGGCGGACTTGACGCCGACAAAACTCGATCCGGTGCAAGGTGCGTGGTACTTGGAAGTGCGAAATCATCTGTGGAAAACAGAGTAAGCATCTCCAAACGTCCTCGCCCTTACAATGCCAGATGTCGTTTGTCATTTTGAAATGCAGGGCGCGGTTAGGCAAGGTACCCTTTGCATCGAGAAACGCCGGTCGCTCGATTCGTCTCTCCTGGTGCAGTAGCTCTGCAGTGTAGCTCTGTAGTGTTTCCGTTGGTTTGACAGTGGTCAACCGCCGTCTGACAGGTACGAGATGCTGACGGGTCGAGGGTACCAGACTGGCGTGGACGAGCCAGTGGCTAGGCGGCAGCAACCTCGAACCAGCCTCAAAGTCACTTCGTATTTCGCGATCTGCCTAGGCCGAGATGGCTAGGTCAGTTCTGCACCGCCGGCTTGTCTGGCATGTTCCGGGGCAATGAGACCGTGAAGACGAGGCTTGTAAAAAGAAAGCATTTCGAATTGTAGAAACAAGGCCTGAGGCCATCCCGGTCGTCCTCGTCCCAAGGGCACGCGAGGCAGTGCGTGGTCTGGCCTGGATTGCCGGGGCGAGCATGGGTATCGTCGCGTGCAAGTCAAGTGACTCTGATTCTGGCTGATCAATCATTTGAGGCTGTCGATGCCCTCACGTGCTGCTCGGGTCTCCACCATTACCATCATTGGTGTGAGAGGGAGCGTAATAGTGCCCGTTACCTACGTCACGGAGCAATCAACTGGAGCTTGGGCCGCGATAAGATAAGTCCTACCTCTGTATCGATAAAGATGGTGGTCCACTTCCAGGTAGGTCCACTTGTACGTACCCGTACGGATAAACCAGCGGAATGATTGGCCAATCGGAGGATACCTCACCCCCAGAACGCCGTGAAAGGCGGCGTGTCTTCAATCCACCTCCACTGGAGCTGGGCGCGGTGGTCCCCCCTCGCTGTATTAGCTGTCTTCCTTGTTGCCCGCAAGCTGTCCGTCTCCAATTCGACCAATCCCACCGCTCACGTTCAGCATCACCACACAACACACCTCTCGCCTCATTCTTCTCAAAACAGACACAATGCAGGGTCTCCTCCTCTCCCTCGGCCTCCTGGCCTCCAGCGCTGTCAGCGTCGCCGCCGCCGAGCTCCAGATCGACGTTACCCAGGCCGTCGAGTGCGAGCGCAAGACCAAGAACGGCGACAAGGTCAACATGCACTACCGCGGCACTCTTCAGTCCAACGGACAGAAGTTCGACGCCAGTGAGTCGAGGCACCTATCGCATCTGCATTGAAACAGCCCGCTGACGTCTCGGTTCCCAAGGCTACGACCGTGGCACCCCCTTCAGCTTCAAGCTCGGAAGCGGCCAGGTCATCAAGGGGTCAGCCACCGCCCCCCGGGCAACGAGCCGCTTGGAGGCATAGCTGACAATGACTACAGATGGGACCAGGGTCTCCTGGACATGTGCATTGGCGAGAAGAGGTAACGTTGGAGGCGCCCGATAACTCGAGACCAGTCGTTTCTGACGCCTCGCAGAACTCTCACCATCCCCCCCGAGCTTGGCTACGGCAACCGCGGCATGGGCCCTATCCCCGCCGGCTCGACCCTTGGTAGGCTTCCCTTTCTGTCCCTCTCAGACGCCCCCAGCTGACGCATACGCATACAGTCTTCGAGACCGAGCTCGTCGGCATCGACGGCGTCCCCAAGCCCGAGAAAATCGTCATCAAGGCCTCCGAGGCCGCCAGCGAGGCCGCCGAGTCGGCCACCGAGAAGCTTGCCGAGAAGGTCGCCAGCAAGGTCGCCGAGGCTGCCGACGTCGTCAAGACCATCGTTGCCGACTCCGACGACGGCCAGGAGCACAACGAGCTTTAAACCATTGGACCGATACGGGTTCGGGTCGAGAGGAAAATGCACATTCGGTAGATAAAAGGTGCCGGGTTGAACGCCCGTTTGCATGAGGGCTCAGCATCATCACATTGACCGGCGATTGCAGGCTGTGATATGAGACACATTTGACGAGCAACGAAGCTGCTATGATTCTAGGCGCGCAATAATGCCAATTGATTATACTGCGAAGAGTGGTTCTGGACGTTTGAGTGCATGGTTCTAAAGCATGCGGTGAACACTACTGATACACGGCCGCAACGTGGTCAACTTGATTAAAATTCAAGGCAAGCTTCGATTATCACCGAGTTAAGATTAACTTCTAACCACTACACCAGAATTATGATATCCCATCAGATCAACAATGTGTATACCGATCCCCCCACCAAATCTTCTCGCATCCAAATAGTTCAGCCAGCCTGGTACACGGCAAGCGCAGCAACGTGGGGGTTAATCATCGTCAAGTTGTACGGCGTGACGTACAGATCCGTATCCGTCAGGGCGATGAACATGGTCGAGTTGATGGCCGGGTCAAACTCCCACGTCGACACATTGGGCTGGATCGTGTACGCCGTGCGGTCCTCCAGGCTGACGTTCTGCAGGGCCGAGTATGTGACGTTCAGCTGCGAGACCCAGGCCGCGAACTTGGGCTCTTGGACGTTGGTCGACGTGATGTAGCTGTTGTTGGGGCCGACCGGTTGACCCGGCGCGTCCCATTGCAAAAACACCTGGCGGCCGGGGTAAGACAGCGGCATGGTGCGGTTCTGCGTTATCGCGGCGTTGCAGTCCTGCAGCGGATCCGTGGCGTTGACGCACGACTCGGCGTCGGTGATGTTGCCCGTGGCAGCCGTGTTGGCCCAACCACCCGTGGTCTCGTTCCAGACGCTGGAGCCGTTGATGCGGTACGGGTTCGGCTGGTTGAGCACGTGCAGGGCGGGGAAGTTCTGCCAAATCAGACGCGTCTGGTTCCACGGGCAGCTGGAGATGTACGGCGCCAGCAGCGTCCAGGCCCAGCTCTGCGGGATGCCGACGGTGTGCCACTCGGGCATGGGGAACAGGCCCTCGAACTGCCGGAAGATCATCTGCTGGCGGGCCTCGACCGTGATGCTCTGCAGGAGCAGCTGCGCCGCGGGGCCCGAGTTGAGGTGCGGCAGGAAGCCGTAGACGCCGGCCTCGCCCCAGCGCGTGAGCTTCTGGTTGAAGTCGATGTACTCGCGCAGGTTGGAGACGGGGTAGTTGTAGGTGCACTGCCGCGGGGCCTGCGCGCCGAGGAGGTTCGTGATGACGGTGGCGTGGCCGAGTTCCTGGTCGGCCATGTGCTGCAGCAGGAACCTGTCCTCGGCGTTCAGGCCGAGCTCCTCGAAGTCCGACACGGGGAACGTGGCGAGACCCCAGTGGAAGAGGTCCAGCTCGATGTACTCCTGGTACAGGGCCAGGGCGAGGGACTGATAGTCGAAGTCGCTCTGGACGCGGTAGACGGGGGCGGAGCCGTTCGTGCCGAGGCCGCCGGCGGGCGTGTAAGGGGCCGGCTGGTCGCCGTGGAGGTCGCCGTCCGCTGGGTAGTCGTAGGCGTCATCTGGCGGGGGCAGTTGAGGGACTGCTGAGGCGAGGACGCTGGTCGAGACGGCGCCAGTGGTGGTTGGCGGGGGCCCGGTGTACGGACCGTGAGAGGTTACGTTCGTAACGGGAACGAGGGAGGGCGTGAATGGCGGCTCCGAGGTGACAGTTGTCTGGGGCTCGGATACGAAGGGCACGGCGTGAACGGCCGAGGCCAGGGCGAGAAGCCCGGCGTGCTGGAGGATGCTTCTTGGCGCCATGTTGGAACTCTTTGAGGGTCCTGGCAGTAGAATGGCTACACAAGTGCTCTGGCTGAACAGTTTCTTCTCCTGCATCTATCAAGGGAGCTAGCAACGGTTCTTATACGCCATCCCGTCGAGCCCACCACATATCGAATCTCTCTTCCAAGGTTATCAACACGATGATCCGCAGCCCCGATACCGCCTCCGCCTGGCTGCCAGGCACGACCGTCCGGTGGATGAGTTCATTGACTCGAAATGCACGGCTCATCGGGGAATATTCCCCATCGTGTGTGACAACTGACGAACAAGGCCGGTCATCGCGAGCATGCACACCGACGTGGGGTTTCGCACGAGTCTTTGGCGGTAATTCTTCCGTCATCGGTCGCAGCGCCTGCAAGCGAGATTTGGCCGGGGGGCCAATTTTTCCCTCCCCCGGCCCCGATGGTCGTTCGAACTCCCATCATCAACACCCCCGACCGCCAAGTACACCATACCACGTGGATGGGGGTTCGTAGTGGTGTATGACCATCACTCAGACGTCAGGAATACCTCACGGAGTTGACTCCGATGCGGGAACCACGGGCCCACCTCGGTGGAGCGCGGCGCCGGGCCGTGAAAGGTTGGCGCCGGCCGGCGATGACGCTTACATTGGACGAACCGGCCGTCTTCTCACCACACTCACTTCACACTACCCAGACGCCAGGCCCAGGCGGTCCACAGTCTGTCATCCGTAACTTACCTAGGTGCTTACCCAGTTGAGAGGTTGTTAGCTCAGCGGCATTTAGATGAACTACAGTCAAATACACTACGGCTAGCCTCCTTGATCGATGAAGGTGCTTGTTTGTTTGTCTTGGACCCACCCCGACCGGACTTGGACTCCGGATCATAAGCTCCGGGGAGTGTGTTTTGTGTACGTACTCGTATCCGGACTTGGGAGAACAAACCAGGTGGAACGAACGGCCAGTCGCTGATCGACTGATCTAGCACCGCGTGCCGAGACAGATCGAGGCACATGGCTCGGCGATAAGCATCCCATGCCTACTCGGTGAAAAGCCGCCGGCACTTCTTCCAAGCCATTGCTGCATAATCGGCAGAGTCCACACAAAAGTTGCCGGCCGTCTCCGGTGCACGAGAACGACGAGGAGGATGGGACTAGAGAGATGAGGCAAACGTGGTTATGTGATGGTTTCATTTCACCCTTCAACTCTCCACCAAACCCTGTACCTAATCCCAGCAACTCCTCACGAGACCAGATTCCATAACACCCAGACACTACCGCATTCAATAACAGGGACGTAAGGCCAAATAGGCAAAAATGGCAGAATAGCGAATGAGGCATATCAAGACTTCCCCCCTTGCGTGACAAACGCCCTCGCCCGTCTAGAACCCGCCGAACCACATCATGCACCCGGGACACGCGCATATCCCGCTATAATCCTCCAAATCCCTCGACGGGAAATGCATAGTCGACGTGGTGACTCTCGGTTTTCATACCGCCCGTGTATGCTGCCTTGTCCGCCGCCCGGCTGGCCTCGATGCCCACCCATCCAATGGTCGCAATGAAGGTCCGGCCGCCCTCAGCCTCGCTATCGCCTCCGGGATTATTCGCATGTGCGGATCCCGTGCTGCTGCTTCCGCCGCCGCCCCGGCTCAGCGAGAACCCGCTCGCCACGCCGTTGCAACCGCGCATCGTCTTGGCCCGCTCGACGATCTCGCGCATCTTCTCCTCGGGCTCGCGGCACTCCTCGAAGGTCAGCGTCTCGACGAGGGGCGAATTCATGACGGCCTGGGGGACGAAGGGCCTGAACCGCAGCAGGATGCTCGTCGAATGCCCGGTCAGGACCGACGCGAGCCTGGACATGGCATCGGCGTGTTCCGGTGACCTCTTCCAGGTTTCGCTTGCCTCGACGGTGGTCCAACCTAGAACATTGCCGTGTTATTCGGGATGTCGTTTACACCCATAGTTGGAAGACCTTCCCAAGGCGGTCTCCTATGGGAAGCTGTCTTGAGTGGAGAGGGTTATCACACGTACCGATCAGGAGATCCAGCTTCTGCGGATCTTCCCTCCATGGGCCCCATCGTGTCCGAAGGTAGCCGGGCTGCTTCTGGAGGGCCTGAAGCAGGAACTTGAGCGGCTCCCTCCACGCGTCGATGCTTCCCCTCACGGAGATGACGACGCGTTCCGTGATGGCATTGGTAAGCTGGGCGGCGGGGTCCATGTTGATGTCTATTCGTACGGGCGCTGTTGGTTCCACTGGGCCGGTTCTGTTCTGGTCTGCTCTCGGACCTACTTCTCACGTTGTCTCTGATCTTTTTCTGCTCTTACGAGATCTCCACGTTTGGGCAGACAGATTGATTGAAGTTGGTTTATAGTTGCAGCTAAAAGAGCAGCTAGCTAGAGGCGTCCGGGTCCTCTTTTTCTTTCTGTCGGGATCCCTCCACCCATCATTCACAGCGGAAGGAGACGCAACCCTAATCTTAAATACAACTGCCGCATTCACCGAGAACGAACAAGATAGACGGAGCTTGGCGAGGCGAGAAAAGCTTGGCCTCCAGCTCAGAGTCGTGTGAGTGTGGCTGGAGAGAGAGGACGATGACGTCCACCCATACTTGCAGAATCTGCGATTATGCATGTGTTCGCCCGACAGCTTGGAACCCGCAGTTCGGGGACGTGGAGAACAACGAGCTAGACCACCCCCCCGCGGCGCATCATGTCCGGCCTTACGGTGTAGCTAGGAGCCGAGCTGCGGGAACCCCCGATCAAAGCTTCGCGGGCTATCCCACCATCACGAGGAAAGCGAAATCCCAGCTTGCGTTGTTCTCCCGCTCGCAGTCGCACTTCGCGCACTCTCAAACCCGACGAGCCGAGGGACGTTGCAGGGTCATGCTTTTCGGGGTCCCCGATGTGACCCAAGCTTTCATGTCTTCCATGTCTCTTTTGCCGGCCCCGAACTCCGTGCGTGTGTTATGGCATCTGGCAGGAACCGTTCTAGAAATACCACGCCCTCCGACGCTGCCCCCCCCCCCCCCCCCCCCCCCTCCGGCCAAGTGTGGATGGCCGATGCGAAACTTCTCCAACCGCTCCTCCGGTATTGGGTCAAGGGACCGGGGCGGTCTCCGGGCCATCCAGCTGCCTGGTGCTGAGCGGTCTTAGGGCTGGGTGGCCTTTCAGATCTAAAGCACGCCATTGGAAGGGAGGCTCTGGCAGGTTTTGAGGGAAAACATGGAAAACTTGCGAGGGTTGGTGATGGGATGATGTTTGCGTTTGTGCAAGAGGAAACGAGACTTTGAACTCTCGTTGCATACCCGCGCCGCATCTCTCTCTTCTCTCTTCTTCCCCCCTCTACCTCTTTCACATACACACACAGTCTCGCACCTTCCAGACACATCGGCCGAGATAGCCGACAAACTGGTGGGCAGTGTCAAAATGTCCGTGGGGTTGAACTCTCAGCCTCAACTTGTTTCGTTTCAGCTGCGTCTCCCACCACCCCCCTCCGCTGCGACGGTAAGACGCATGTGTCTGTCAAGTCTGCATGGTCTCGCATGTCCCGCAATCGCAATCGCGGGAACGGCAGTCCGTGTGTTTGTGTGTGTTCCATCCACTCCGCCAGAGTTCCCCCGTCGAATAACGTTTCATGACGCGAAAGTGTGCTTGCTTTCTTTCTCAGCCGCGTCCCTCCCTTTTAATAAAGGGCTCCGCAGCTTCCGCAGAGTCCTTCGCGGCAGACCGGGGTCACATTCAGAGCAGAGACGAGAATAGAGGTTTCCCGCTTTCGCAAGCTCATGCTCCTTTTGGTTCACCAGCTTTTTCGGCCCACCCAAAACCGCTCCCCGACGTCCGGCACGTCAAACACGAGGAGAGTTGCGTGACATGCGTTTAACCTCCGGGAAGCTTTCTCGTAGTCTAATTCGGTTTAGTCTTCGTACAGCCGTGGCCAGCTTGCGCCACGGCAGACAACGACACGGCATCGGCAACTCACAAGCCAGATGACGAAATCTTGGCAACGGTGAGCACTCTTTCTGACATTTCTGCGAGGCAGCTGTCGCTGTTAAACGGGTGGTCGGTACGCGGGCATGAGAGGCTGTTTGTGTAAGACTTTTGGTGTTGGGGTCTTTCCCCCTTTTGGGCTAATTGAGTTCACTGGATTAGCCATACTAGGACCACTGGGCAGTATAGTTACTACACTCTTTTACTATCGCTAGTCTCTACTGCCGTCGCTCGGCTCTGCTAGTTTAATGCATGTCCGTCGCCGAGTCCGCAGAGCCGCAAGTCACGACATCAACGTCGGAGGACTCGGTCGGACCCTGAGTCGTTACAAACAAGACTGCATGCGCGGCATAAAGCCGGCTCAGCCCGCAACCTTGCTCCGCTCGGCACGGGCAGGGAACCGGCCACAGGACGCCGCTGGCTGTGCCGCCGTCTGCGTTGAGTTGCCTGATCGTGACCTACGGTGTTTGGTGTCTCGTCTGGGCGACTGGGTTCATAGCGGTGGTTGATGGAGAGTTCAGTAGTTCTCTCAGTCTCTATATCAAGTCCAGTGCCTCTGTGGACTTTCTTTGCCGCTTTATCTATAGCTGTTGGTATTTTCCTAGGGACGCGTACGCCATCTGTCAAGAACAGTCTCTTTCTTTCTCTCTCTTCCGGGCACAAAGAAGAGCCTCTTGGTGTGCTAAGCAGAAGGTCTTCGTAGCCGCAATGGCTCCCATCCCAGAACCCATGGCCCTTCCGCCAAATTTCACTACAGAAAAGTTCCAAGACTTCATCATCCGAGCCCAGGAAATATGTGGCGTCGAGAACGTCCGCGTCATCCCAAGGGACGCCCCCCTCGAGGGCGACTCGTACCTCAATCAGCCCAAGTCGCACGATCACTTCCCGCTCTACGACAAGGCAAAGCTCGTCGCTTCAGCCGTCATCACTCCCCGGCACGTACCGG
Organism: Colletotrichum musae; assembly: GCA_027406025.1. Taxonomy (NCBI): domain Eukaryota; kingdom Fungi; phylum Ascomycota; class Sordariomycetes; order Glomerellales; family Glomerellaceae; genus Colletotrichum; species Colletotrichum musae. Next base: position 6,332,251 of record JANVYC010000004.1, read on the forward strand.
ACGTCCAGGCCCTCGTCGGTCTGTGTAACGAGGTCATCATGCCCCTGTGGCCAATCTCTCTGGGCCGGAACTTCGGCTACGGCGGCGCCTCCCCGCGCGTCCCTGGCTCAGTTGTCCTCGACCTCGGCCGCCACATGAACCGCATCCTCGAGGTCAACGTTGAGGGTGCTTACGCCCTGCTCGAGCCGGGCGTCAGCTTCCGCGACCTGCACGACTATCTGGAGGCGCAAGGCCTGCGCGAGCACCTCTGGCTGTCCGTCCCCGTTGGCGAGGGTTCCGTGCTGGGCAACGCCGTCGAGCGCGGGGTTGGCGCCACGCCGTACGGAGACCACTGGGGCATGCACTGCGGCATGGAGGTCGTGTTGCCGGACGGCAAGCTGGTGCGCACGGGGATGGGTGGCGTGCCGAACCCGGACGCCGATCCGACCCTGAGGCCAGACGAACAGCCGGCAAGCGAGACGTGGCAGCTGTTCAACACTGGATACGGCCCTTACAATGACGGGCTCTTCTCGCAGAGCAATCTTGGAATTGTGACCAAGATCGGGATGTGGCTGATGCCCAACCCGAAGGGCTACCAACCATACGAGATCACCTTCGAAAACGATTCTGACCTGCCGAGGGTGGTCGACATCATCCGGCCGCTGCGTCTGCAGATGGTGTTGCAAAATGTGCCGTTCCTGCGACATACCCTGCTCAACGCCGCGCACTGCGGGCCCAAGACAAGTTACACGGACAAGGCGGGCCCGCTGTCGGAGGACGAGGTCGACGCCATCGCGAAGAAGCTTGACATGGGGCGGTGGCAGCTCATCGGCGCCGTGTACGGGCCCAAGCCCGTCCGCGACGTTCTACTGGGCGTCATCAAGCACGAGTTCCTGTCGATCCCGGGCTCTCGCTTCTTTCTCCCCGAGGACCGACCTCGGGAGAGCCCGCTTCGTGCCCGAGAGCTGCTGATGCAGGGCATCCCAACAGTAGAAGAACTCAAGTGTCTAAAGTGAGTTGACTTTCTTGGTCTCTGGCTCTCTGCGGTAGCAGAAGCACCGCTAACAGAACAACACGGTAGCTGGCTCCCTAACGGCGGCCAACTTCTGTGGGCACCAATCTCCAAGGTCTCGGGGGAGGACGCGAAGGAGCAGCATGACGTGGCCAAGGGTCTCATCACCAAACACGGCTTCGACTATCTCGGCGCCTTTGCAGTTGGCATGCGCGAGCTCCGTGAGTTGTTCCTCGTGATTCCAAAGTACTTACCCGCAAAGGTCGATCTCAGCTGATAAAAGACGGGCAGACCACGTAATCGGAATCCCATACCGCCTCGACGTACCCGAGGACGTCACGCGCATCCGGCGCCTGGCGCATGAGTTGATCAAGGAGACGACGGCGCACGGCTGGGGACAGTTCCGCGCCCACACGGCGCTCATGGACCCTGTTGCTGAGGCCTTCAGCTGGAATGACAACGCACAGATGCGTTTGAACGAGACTATCAAGAACGCACTTGACCCCAACGGAATCATCGCGCCGGGCAAGAACGGCGTGTGGCCGGCGAGCTATGACAAGAAGAAGTGGGTGTTGGACGGCAACTAAATGACACCCTGATATTGCTTGTGCCAAGGGGAAACGAGGGAAAAGAATGTTAGACGATACAAGGTATTAGTGTTCGAATGGGTTGTTGAAGGGCGTAATCGTATAGAATACCGGCTGTGAAGGGCCATAATAGAGACGAATGTGTTGGTTTTCTCAGCTGAGAGGCTAGAACTTGAGTTATAAAAAGCCTTTACAGTTGGAAACTTACCGATAAAAGTATGGTTTCCTGATCTGTGTTACCGAGATGCTTGAATCAGCCATCTTGGCCTCCTGTCGGAAGCCGATGCCGCACACTGCAAGCCGGTCGAGTGGGTCTACGGGACAGATCCACCAACGCCGTAATTCACCGAGACCCACCAGTGAGTGACTCACACTTCAGTTTGCCTCTTAAGACAATTGTGTGACAAAATTTGCAACGCACAGCGTACAAGCACGGTAGCTCAGGGGTAGAGCGCTGGGCTCATAACCCAGAGGTCCTTGGATCGATACCAAGTCGTGCTATCATAACATTTTGATTTTTTTGCTCTTTTCTTTTCAAGTTGCTCGCCGGTAGGCTCATAGCCTGCCGTTCTCAACGCGTACTACCTATCTTGCTATATGCGTTTTGCAACTGTAATTCCTACTGCCTTGACGGAGTACTCTCTAGGCGTTTCTACTCGACTCGCCTCTTCAACCTCTACGAAGAGGTTGCGGGATAACGCAACCATGCATTCTTCAACTCCAAGAATCTGGCATTGTCAATAAGTCTTTTAGTCCGTCTGATTTCATTCGTAACCTTTGGACATACCCCGCACAGCCCTATCTCACTCGGTCGGGCTTGGCCATCACATGACGCAACTTGTCGGAACCAGTCACATCCTGTCCTGCAGTGTGTGCATCCAGCTCCAACCAATCCTCTAGGGGTGAGATCTTTGACAGGAAAACACCGTTTCCTCTTTCTTTGGAATACCTGCTTGCGCCAACACCCAACGTTCAAAATGCCCGAACCCTGCTCAGCATGCACCAAGCTCTCCGTGGAGTCCCTACTCGACGTCGCCCGCGTCGACTTTAAAACCGACGATTTCTCCAAAGAGGCGTACTTCCAGCACCATGAATCGTTCAACGACCTCGAAGAAGCGGCCTGTCAAGGCTGTGATTTCTGCAAGCTCATCTTGGAATGCTTCCAGCGCACTCCTTGCTTTGACGAGGACCCATGGGAATGGCCCGATAGGTGGATCGAGAAGACCGAGTCCCAGCCAGACGATCCGAAAACGATTACGATGTATTCTGTCGCGAAAGAACTGGATGTATCTGACATCAAGCTGTGCCTGAATGCAACCCATCTTTACTTCGGGCAGAGCCTAGAAGATGCAAAGGTCATTGACCAGGTTCTCGTTCAAGTGGGAGAGCCATCCTCCAAGCTGCAAGATGGGACGCTCGTATGGTCTTGCCCGCTTCTCAGCCTGAGACTCAACACGCCGAGGGGTGAGTCACAACAAGCATCCCGGAGAGTTTCTCGGACCGTCGCTCAGGGTTGATATCTTTTTCATAGACCAGACGATGAAGATTGGAAGCTTCCGAATAGGCCGCTACGAAGTCGACCCCATTCTGGGATCCCCTTCCAACCATCGACTTGCCAAACAGTGGTTAGCAGAGTGTTGCCTATCGCACACCAATTGTCTTACTCGCCAGATTCACGAACTCCCAACAAGAGTCATTGATGTCGGTGCTTCTCTTGGATCGACCACCGTTCATCTGGTTCTATCTCAAGGGAAGAAGGCAGAGTATGTAGCTCTCAGCCATTGCTGGGGCGGGGCCATATCACCCTTGCTGACAACAGAGACGTTTGCGGACTTCCAGAAGCGCATCGACCTGTCGATTCTGCCGGCAAACTTCCGCGATGCAATCATCATTACTCGCAACCTCGGAATCCGATACCTCTGGATAGACTCTTTGTGTATTCAGCAAGACTCGAAGGCAGACTGGGAGAGAGAATCTCAGAGGATGGGATTAGTGTACCGCAACTCGACCGTTACTATCTCTGCACTGGTATCGGCGGGGAGCAGGGAAGGTATTTTGAAACCCAACCTGTCAAGTCTCACGTCTCCCAAGCCAGCTACGATGAAGTTGCTCAAAGACGCGAGTGACAAGTGCCACATCTCAGTTTGTCGGAAAGACCCGAACGAAGAAGACTTGCTGTCCTTGGATATACATAGTGCATTGACAGATCGTGGATGGACCCTGCAAGAGTACATTCTGTCGCCCAGGCACCTTTTCTACGGAAAAGACGCCATCTATTGGCGATGTCCTCAAGGTTACGTCTCATCCAACGGCCTCCCGAAAGGCAGCAAATTCCCGGAGTATGAATACATCAGTCTTTCGCAGATTATCCACTCCGATATTCTAAGTCGACCACACGCGCCATCATCTAATCTCAACGTTGCCCTGGGCGAGTATTACGAACTGGTCGAGGCCTACTCGAGGAGGAGACTCACGTACGGCTCCGATAAGCTTCCTGCATTCTCTGGTCTTGCCCAGCGACTCCATTCCGTCTTCGGGGGAGACTATGTCGCTGGGATCTGGACCGCTGACTTCAGAAAGGGGCTGCTGTGGCATCCGGAGATGCAGTTATGCCGGCACGCCCGAAAACCGTACCGAGCGCCCTCGTGGTCGTGGGCCGTTACAGACGACAGTGTGCTGTTCTATAACCCGGGTACGGCGGGCCGGGGGAGCCCATCGAGCGCCGAGCTTCTTGATTTCGGCGTGGAGCTTCGGAATCCCGCCAGTTCGTACGGCGAGATGGCGTCAGCGAAGCTTGTCATCAAGGCTCTGACGAAGCCCTTCGTCCGAAGCCGCCAGATCATCGCGTCGAACTCGGCTGGAAGCGAGATCGGATTCCTCAGGTTCGACGAGCCTCTTGAGCCAGAGACCACGCTGTCTGGTGGGCGCTGGTGGAAAATATTCCAAATGAAGACGTCCACGGGTGACTTTTTGCTATCCACCGAAGTCGAGGCGGGTCCCCCGGGTAATCAGGACCAAGAATGGGATGTCGATTTCGACCTCTTTCTGGACGACGACTGTATCGCCGCTCTGATTCACACCGATGACAACACAGAAGAGGACGCCGTGTGGTCCAAATCGGAGGCGTGGTGTCTCATCCTCCGGCAAACACCGGATGACACGCCGGGAGCCTACGAGAGGATCGGCATTGTCGAGATCCAAGCGCCGAAGCTGTCGTGGCTAAAAACATGGGAGTGGCAGGTGTTGACGCTCGTGTAGATGGACCACAAGATTTCAAGGGTAGGAACTGAGCATTCCGCTAGAGCGAATAAGCAACAAGCTTCGGCATCGGCCCGGGAAAGACGGGACTTGAATCCCGATTTGGCCGGACGAAAGTACGAGTCGTGCCAGCCGGAATCCAAGAGCGGTTCACGACCCGCACCGCAATCACACATGCTTGTCAAAATCTGCCTACGTTTCCCAATATTTTCCCGTCTCCTCACGATCCCCCCCGGCCACGGCTCCAACTTGACTGCAACTCAACTGCGGGGAAGCCTCGTTGCCATGGGCCCCCGTCTCCAAGTTCAAGTTTAATTTCTCTAATCAACGTCCGGCGGTGTTTTCGTCCGTTAGGTGTGTGGGGAAGTCAATTCAATGGCCCGATCGCTGACGTCGCATCGTATTTTATAAGCGCCCGAGTCCGAGTGGTCGTGCGATGCAACCTTCCCTGATGAGAATAACTCGACCGATCTTCCCCCCCGCGTTCGTTCTCTCCGCGCGCCCTACTCTACCCTCGGCCTCCGTTTTGTGACGTGCCTGATTCTCTTCCGGGCGGGGAACTCGGTGGATAGCTGCAAATGCCGGAACCGTTCGTCAATGGTGCGCGTAGTTTGGTGATGACCTCACCTGGACTCCCTCGAGTCAAGAACTAAGCCGGCCATGCCGGGGAAGACGGGGCCGTGTGGGGAGAGCAACGTCGCACCGGCGCGTCGCGAACTTGGCAAATTGGTCGTGGACATGGAACGAGCTATAAGACGGATGGAAACCTCTTCTCAGCAGAGAGCGCCTGGGAAGATGCGATGAACGCGACTCCCCACAGCGTCCAGCCCAGCCTCTTTCTTCTCCCTCAGCAGCAGCAGCAGCCATGGCTTCATCTCCGGTCACGCTCGCCATCCTGACGGCCCTCGCGGCCCGGGCCTCGGCCAAGACGGTCAAGACGCCGACGCCCCAGATGGGATGGAACAGCTACAACTACTACAACTGCTACCCCAACGAGAAGATCATGAAGGACAACGCCCACGCCGTCGTCGACACCGGCCTCGCGGAGGCGGGCTACACCACCATCACGACCGACTGTGGCTGGCCGGCCAAGGACCGCGCCGCCGATGGCCAGCTCGTGTGGAACCCGGAGCTGTTCCCGTCCGGTGGCGGAAAGGAGCTCGGAGACTACATCCACAACCTCGGCCTCAAGTTCGGCGTCTACTCTGGAGGAGGGTACTTCCAGTGCGGCTCTACCGACCAGCCTGCCTCCTTGGGTGAGTTCAGATGAGGATGTCGTTGTTCACGAGATTGGGCAAAGCTGACGAGCCTTGAAGACCACGAGTTCACCGATGCCAAGTCCTTTGCTGCGTGGGGTGCGGACTCCCTCAAGTCAGTATTGCTTCTGAACGAGAGTCTGCAAGTGAGGATGCTAACAAAACACTCAAGGTACGACAACTGCTACGCCGTCCAACCGGACGTCATGGTCGACTACGTCCACCCGGAGGCCGTCTCCCCGGACCGCTTCATCACCATGGCCGAGGCGATCAACGCCACGGACAAGGACATGCTGTACCAGGTCTGCCAGTGGGGTACTGGCGAGGATCTCGGCATCTGGTACGATAGAGTTGTTCCCCCTTGGCAATACGCATCGAGACGCTAACACGTCGGACGCAGGGTTCCCAAGATCGGTAACAGCTGGAGAATCAGCAACGACATCTACAACGGCTGGCGCAGCATCTGGCGCATCACCAACCAGGTCGTCCCCTTTTACAAGTACACCGGCCCGGGTGCTTTCCCTGACATGGACATGTTGATGTGAGTGGCCTGACACATAGCCCCCTATGACAAGAGCGCACAACTGACCGAATGTCGCCAGTGTCGGCCTCAACGCCCTCTCCATCGAGGAGGAGAAGTTCCACATGGCCATGTGGAGTATCAACAAGAGCCCCCTCACTCTCGGTGCCCCGGCGATTCCCGCCCTCGTCCCGGAGCACACCCTCTCCATCATCGCCAACAAGGAGGTGATCGCCATCAACCAGGACCCCCTCGCCAAGCAGGCACAGCTCGTCCGCCGCTACACTGAGGAGGAGTGGGACGTCTGGGCCGGCGAACTCTCCGGCGACCGCCTCGTCGTCGGCGTCGCCAACTGGAGGAACGACTCGCAGCCCGTCAGCGTCGACCTCGCCGCCGTGCTGGGCGTCACCTCGGCCAAGGCCCGCGACGTCTGGGCCGCTAGCAACATCGGCACCGTCGAGGGCACCTTCGAGACCGAGCTCAAGGGCCACGAGCTGAGGCTCCTGGTCCTCTCCGACATCGTCAAGTCCGAGGCCGTCCACACCCCCGCGGGCTACTACTCTGCCGGCGACGACGGCTCGCTCTTGGGCTCCGCCGCCAAGGTCGCCTGTGCCTCCGGCAAGTGCCTCCCCAGCGGCTCTAAGGTGGGCAACATCGGATCCGGTGCGGGCGTCAAGTTCGAGGGCGTCGAGGCCAAGTCCGAGGGCAAGAAGCTGCTCGGCGTCGACTTCATCAACTACGAGGTCGCGCTCGACTCGGCCTGGGACTTCGGCTCCAACACGCGCAACTTGACCATCTCGGTCAACGGCGGCGACGCCAAGCGCTGGGCATTCCCCATCTCCGGTGGCAACTGGTTCGACACGGGACGCATGCTGGTCGAGGTCGATGGCTTCAAGGCCGACGCGTCCAACACGGTCGAGTTCAAGGCCTTCGGCAGCGCGTGGGCTCCTGACCTGGTCGGCTTTGAGGTGTTTGAGTCTTGAATACGTCACACTTGCATTTTAGGGGTAATTCAACGAGATGATGTGCGGATGTATGAATATTCATAGTAATGGCTCAATCATGCTCATGTCTACACTTCCCAATACGGGAGTTGGCTTGATATAATACATAAAAAATAACGGTTGCTTAGACGAGAAAACCAAGGGGTATACATTAACATGCGGAATTTTGCAAACCAAGAGAAAGCCGCAGCCGATCCCAATGCGCTGTAAGACCTAAAAGAAAACGACAAAGCAAGACTGGCTTTTCAACCCATCTTTTCCGTGGTGCGAGGATGGCCCGGATTCCGGGTGAGCGAGTCCTCGTCATCCGTCCTGTAGAACGTTCCGCTGCCGACGACACCGTCGTGCCGCGAGCGCGACTCAAACGATGGGGTGTGCATGGACTCGGGCGTCCTGTCGACCCTGACCTCGACGTCGACGCGGCGGTGGATGCCGGCCGAGCTGTCGGGCAGCGCGGCCTCGAGGTCGGCCGGGACGGCGCCGACGCTGGCGCGGTGGTAGCTCTTGAGCCCCGTCTCGTGCTGGGCGGCGGCGATGCGATTGGCGTCGGCACCGCTACCGACGCCGACCCCGCCGCTGGGACCGACGCCCGGGTTCGTGCGGTGGCCGTTGGAGCGGCCGTTGTTGGAGTGACCGTTGGAGTAGGAGAGCGAGTTGAAGCGGAAGCCGCTGTCCTGGTCCTTTGCGAGGCGGGTGATGAGCGAGGCCATGGACATCTCGATGTTGAGCTTCACCATGTAGGCGACGGGGTGGAACTGGATGTAGACGACCTGGTTCGGGAGGGACATGAGACCGATGAGCATGGCCTGCGAAAGTCAGTTTGGGGGTTTCAGTCACACCGGAACCTGGTTGCTTGACTTACGTCCATGGCAATGGAGAGAATCATGAGCTTGGCGTTGAAGCCGACCAGGGGCTCGTACTTGACCAGGCCGTGCTGGGCCAGGAGCCGGGTCTTGACGACGCGCAGGAAGTACCAGTTAAGGCCGGCGTCGACGATGAGGATGAGGACCTTGGAGAGACGATCCCAGTAGTGGTTGATGTTAACGTAGCTGCAGTTTGCAAGTTAGCAACCATGACGGGGTCCTACGGCTTGCCAGTGATGTTTACTTACATCTGTCCCGCCGGGGGAACGAGGTGCGCTGGAATCCAGATGCAAAAGACGGCAATGTTTATGAGGGTGATGACGACGGCCGTCCCCCACTTCAGGCGGAAGATGGTCTTTTGACTCTCGGCGATGACGGCGATCCGGTTGATGATGATTTGCATCAGCAGCTGGATTTCGAAGACCCAACAGAACAGGATGGAGAACAACACTGGTACTCTGGTAGACGGCTTCGTTAGCACACCGGCCCGAAAAGAGATGCACGTGGTGCTGGAACCTACGTTGGCCCTATGATCCCGTCCAGAAATAGCCATCCGATGATCGTAATGACCAGGTTGGCGAGGATCTCACCCCACATCATGTAGATGTAGGTGCTCCTCAGCGGGTTGCGGTTCCGCCGCGTCTGCTTCATGGCCTCCCATACCGTCAAGAAACCAAAGCCAATGGTGAAGCCGGCCGCCAGCGAGGCAATCTGATAATCGGTTTTGCTCGCCATTGTGGAACGAGAACTGGAAGCGGGGAGAAGCGGTTCGGTGTGCCGATGTTGCCGAAGTCGGGCCCGGTCGTCTCGAAAGGGGCTCGTAGATACGCCGGGTATGCACGGGGGCCGAGTGACGGGACGGGGACGGCGAGGACGAGGACGAGGGCAGTCGTCAAGTCTTAAAACTTCAAACGAAAGACGGGACCCTCGCGGGAGGGGGGGAGGGGGGACGGGAGTTGAAAACAGGAGGGGCCGGCCGGTCTTAAGAATTCAACATACAAAACGTAGGAGCAGGAAAGACGGTACAGAGAAAGTATGATCAACACAGTAGAGCCGGACCGCAGATCATCCTCGTCAATAAAACCGGGCGGTCCACTCTTTTTCTGTAGAAAATCTCTTCCTACTTGACCACACGCTTCGGCTTGTGGCAACAAGAGCAGGCTTTGTTTTAGAAGTGGAGGGGGGGTGATCGTGTCAGAACGACAGACGTCGGTCGTCTCTCTGCTATCGAACTACACTAGTATGGGCCGTGACAGATCCTCTCTGGTTGACACTAACTACTCTTCAACTAGTAGCTCAGGGCAGCTCTTTGGTCAGCGAGAGCGAGCTAGGCCGAGGCCAAGAGCCCACAACCGACCATGCCCATACGGTAGTAATGAAAGCTGACTTAGCTCGACGCTACTCTCCGTAACGTCGGGGATTGCGCCCCTTATTTCGCGTCGGAGGCAGACTTGCCTAGCACGCAGCATGGGACGAGATGAACCACGCTACTGTCCGTCTCAGAGCACGGGCTGGGACGAACTTGAGACGGACAGCTTTCCGCAAATCGACACACCCGTTCGTTAGTTTGTTCGTGTGCTGCGTCTCATTCCCGCCGGTGCCAGTGGCTTGGCCGCTGTCCAGCCTGCTGGGAGAAGAGGCGTTCATGGGGAAGACGTGGGAATGGACGAGGAACGATGAATAAAAACCCAGAGCTCATCGGCTCTCTCGCCTCTTTAGTGTCTGTCTCGGCCGTGAAGGGCTTAGGCTGCCGAGGCATTGAGCTTGGTGATTTGGAGACGCCAATCCCGATGAGCCGAAGGGGGGAATTAGCGGACAAAGGATCAACAGGCACGCGTTGTCTTTTGGACGGAGGATGTGCCGTCATACCCAATGGCCAACTGCCGGCGCGGTTTGTGGTTGTGTGCTACCACATGTATGCAGGCACGCAAGACGTTCCTTTTCCTGCTGAAGAAACCGGAACCCGGCCGTCGATCTCGTCACGTAAGAGAGCACGCCTGCCGGCCCTCCTGGAATGCAACCTGGGGTCCGGAAAATGCAGGCATCTCCCTTCCCGGGGGATGCGTGCCTGTCAGACGCGCACAGAGTTCTGGTTCCGATGGAGAAAAGGGGGGCTGCAGGCGAATCTCGCCACGGAAAAGGCGGGGAACGTAAAGGGGACGATGGGTCGGGGGCGAAAGACCATGACGATAGCTTCACCGAGCGGACGAGTTACAACATGGGATTTCTGTTTTTCTGGACACTGGCGACGAGAAGAAAAAAATGTGTTCAGGGATAAACATGATCGGCACGTCTCCTCCACTGTCGGATGCGGCCCCCGAGACCGTGCGCGTTGCCAAGTTCAATGTGCTCTCGTCACCGTCGTATATCCGCAGCTCACTGCTCAGTATGTAGGATACATCGTCGCATCCCGCTTCTGTCTGCTCAACCCATTTTTGCGTGTCACCGGTTATTCCAAGCGATACCAAAAGAGAACAAGAGCCAGAAAAGGGATTGGAAGAAAGAATTGAGATCCCAAACACGCGATGCCTGCTGGGCTGGACGCAAGCAGCCATGGGCCCCGAAGAGCCGTTCGTGCATATGCATGGAGCGGACGACGATTCCTCTAATCCTCGAGCCTTCTGAAACATAATCTTGCAGCCTTCCCAGCTGTTCCTCAGACGCCCACTATTCCAGGCCGCCGTCCCCCCTCCTCTCCGGAGATATTTCCCACGTGGTGGGACGCTTCCACGGTCGCCCTAGTATCAATCGGGACACGAAGTCCGACATAACATTTGCAGACGTACACTATTACACCACGCGAGGGAGAGAGAGACTGAGAGAGGCAGACGACGAGTCCCCATCGAGGCGCGCGTTGGCACTAGCCATCTACCCGCTGTCATTGGGACATTTACCTATCCCGACGAAATTAGGAGAACCAGGTGTTTGGGATCGAAATGCCAAGGGAAGTTGGAACGCATAACCGCTGAACACCACCCGTCTTGCTCTTCTCTTTTGTTCTCTTTCTTCTCCTCTACCGAAAGAGCTGACATTTGACGCACTCAAAAACACGCATCAGGAAATGCGGGGGTTGCGGAAGCTAGTGACACTGGAGATTTCTTCGATGCCTCCCATCTCCTGTCTTACCTCAGCGCGTCCCGGAGAGTCGGGCTCAATGTCGTTCTCGAGCCGAAGGTCGGCGAGGTGGGTGGAAGGCGGTGGCTGGAGAAATTGAGGTCAGGCCAGAGCAAGCAGAGAGGTCTTCCGGCGATTGAGCTTTGGAATACCTTTCGAGCTTCAAAAGAACGACCCTCTCCGGCATTAGCAGCGCGGGCGTGGCGTCGGTTCAATGGCAGCATCAGGACGCGGCACTATTCCCATTTCGTTCCATCATCCGTCGGTGGCTTGGCCCGATCAACACTAAAAGGTGACGAACCCCTCCTCTTAGTCTTAGTCAACTCTCTCCCACTGTCCCTGTTCCTCCCTAATCTCTGTAGCTGCAGCAGTACCAGCACCTCCTCCTGCTCTGCAGCATCTCAGGCTTCCGCATTCGGAAACTTGATCGGCTGCACAAGGGGAAAAAAGGTTTGGTCGTGTAAGAGATCAAGCCCCTCGACGGACTATCGTTAGCCTCGTGTGCTTGACTGCTCAAATGCTGCCCTCCGACGTTCCCTTCCGTGCTGCGCATCTGGCTCCGGGCAGTGGGATCGGGGGGGGGCCTGGACCCTTGGAACCTAATATCGCATGGGACAGCTTTTGGTACTATGACGAGTCGTCATTTTTTGCTGTCGTCCGAGTTCTCTAAGCGAGTGAAAACCGGCGCCGCTTCCCCAGGCAGGGTACCCCAGGCCATGTCAATATCGATACAGATGACCTGGACATCGCCCGCATGGATCCCCGTGCAAGAACGCGACTGAAAACAGTCACACGACGGACGGGAACAACCAGACGCAAAGTTCAAGCAAGACCTCGTGTGCCACGGTTCATCCCGAAGACCCGGAGGTTTCGCCGCAGACAAGTTCGGGGGTGCTTCGGCGGCTCTCAGCAAGGGCCTCAACGACTGAGAATAAAAGGCCAGAAGAGCCGGTTTGGTAACCGCTCTGTGTCCTACGGTGGTTCAGCACAGAAATGAGCTGATTATCCGAGTGCCGGCACGCCTGGTATCAGCGAAAACCACTGGTCCGACACCGGCACTTACAACATCAGCTCATATCAGTGTCGAACCAAGAATTTTTAAGCCTCAATGGCTCACAAACTATGGCATAATCCCCTTGGATGAGCTACTCCAGTTAATTGTATTTAGTTTCTAATTTCGGCGAGACCGGCATGCGGGGCTTTGAAGGCCGAAGAAAATGGGTTGGAGACAAAGGAGCGAAAGTCTCCCACCGGGTCGAGCCATTAGTCTCAATGTTCCTAATCAGTTGTTCCCTCTGGTCACCATCCTTCGAACTTTTGACATACATGTAAAATTTGGGCCAATAACAGCTAAAACGAGAGGGGTCATGCTTATTTTAAATTCGAGAGACTGTTGTGAGTTACAACAAGTCAAAAGAACTAATCAAAACGGCATACTCTCTCTCATCTGCTGTTCTTGGCCGTGGCAATGCATGTGTGGTGGAAACCGTGAGGCAGTTACAATAACCATTCAAGCCGGTGGGATTAATATCGAGCGGGAGCGCATGACTCTGAGTACTTTCCTAATCGCCCTGCCATGGAGAGCGGCGGTATTGTAACAGATGTGTTAAATTGATTGAAGTTTCTATTCCTGTGCATGCTCTTTTCCGGTCCCGGAAAACATAAAAGTTGAATCCTCTCTCTGTAGTTGTCAAGACCGTCATCCACTCCTCATCTCACAACCCATCCTCACACACTCATTCTGACGTTCCTCGTCACCTTGAACTCCACCCAAGAGTCAGTGCCTCTGTTATTCTTGTGTGCTAGAGGCTTCCAATTCTAACAAGCTTTAGAGTCAAATCACCCAAAGTCAACATGCAGATCAACCTGTTCGCCTCCGCTCTCGTCGCCATGTTATTCGCCGTCCCCGCAACCTCGACGTGCACGACGTCCTGGCCCGGCTACACCTGCAACTCCGCCCAGCTGGGTTGCTGTCTGGACATCAGCTACGGTCTCATGGACCAGGGCAAACGGACCGAGCAGTGGAGATATGACTGGACCAGGGTCAACTGCAACACCTGCAGGACGTGATCAATGAACGCAATAAGAGGGGAGATGTTATTCGTCAACCCCTCCTCTAGTATCCAACACCCCTAAATGGCTTGGCTCTCCCATAACAATAATGACGACGGACGACAACGACAACGACAACGACAGCCGACAACAATGACGGCGATGGATAAAAATCAGCCTATAGAGTATTTGATGGTATCAATCCTAGGGAAGGTACTTAGGAACACTTAGCTACATAGTTGTAAGTGAAAACTGTGTAGCTAGAGGGCGTGAGGGGGTGTTGAATACTAGAAGAGGGGGCGATGAACAAGATCTCTAAACGAAAGTCTGCTGGAGTTCCTCAACTTTTCAACCAAGAGTTTCAACGTTCGAATTCTAGATTTCTCTCGTATTAATACACCACGCGCATGAATACTGAAAATCCCCCATAATTACGTGCGTCTCTACAGTCCCGTGCACTGGAACTTCAGGAGATTCTTGTCGACGATTTCCCTTTCCATGCTGACGAGCTTCGGCATGTCCCACATGCAACTGACGAACCTCCCGCCCAGCCATTCCCGCTTTTTGCTGGTGAGGTAGGGTATGGAGTGAGCCGCTAGCTCGGGCGTGTCGGTCATCCGGACTGCTCTCACGTCAGCGAAAGCTCCCGTGGCTGGGGATATCAGTGACGAGCTTCTTACACTGGAGTTTCTCCGGCAAGTTAGATGAAAGCTCCGTTGGGATTCCTCCCGGATGAACAGAGTACGCCAGAACGCCCTGCCTTTTGTTTAGCTGCTGGTCGTTTATATCAGGAGGACACCTTTGGCTCACCTGGTCCGCATACTCATCCTGGACAAACTCGGTGAAGCGGATGAGCGCAAACTTGGAAACGTGATACGCTCCTCCACCAGCGCCCATGAAGTGCGCCGCAACAGACGACATGTTGATAACCGTCTTATCCCCTCCCTTCAGCAGCAGCGGTAGGAAAGCTTTGGTGACGCGGTAGGTGCCCCAGTAGTTGACGTCCCATGCCTTCATGTACTCGTCGTCGTCCGCCTCCAGCAGCAGCCGGAATGGCGCCATGTAGCCGGCGTTGTTGACCAAGATGTCGAGCCGCCCCCACGCAGAGGTGAGAGCCTCTGCCGCGGCCTTCACGCTGGCCGTGTCGCTGACGTCCATCTCCAGGGCGAGCACCGACGGCTCGCCCCGGCCGGCCTTCTTCGCGGCGTCCAGCACGGCTGCGATGGTGGAGGAGACGTCAGACCTCGCGGTCACGGCGATGTGTGAGGCGCCGGCCTCCGCGTAGCCGATTGCGAGGGCCCTGCCGAGTCCCTTGCTTGCGCCGGTGATGAGGACCGCTTTACCGGTGCAGTCTGACTCGGTCACCGGGTTGATCCCGGGGTAGGTGTCATGGTGGATGATTCCGTCAGTGAATGTGTCGACTGGATTTTTGTCAGATGAAGGGTTCTTCTAGTCCGTAATGGGAGGGCGGGAGTTACCTTTGCGGGGAGGGAGTCCCGTAGGCCCCGCGGGAGGTTGTTGCGATTCAGGCGCCATGAGTGGAGAAATGCTCAGTTGAACCAACGTTCGTTTGATCTCTGCTTCTACGCGGTCACGGAGAAAGAAGTTGTAAAGCTATTTTAGCATGCGGGCGATATTCTGAAGGGCGCTAGTATCGGAAACCGGACTTCCCCACGCTTCGGCGTCAAACAGCACAGCGCTTGCTGTTTTGGATAATTGAGGTCTCAGCCTGGTGGACGGGTATTGAAATTCGAGTTCATTGAGTCACTGTTTCTCCCATGTGGGTGAAGAAGTAGATATCAAGGTGAGCAGAATGCCTCACATGTGCTCATGACATGGAGTACTAGGCGTCAGCAAGTCAGCTCTTATTTCATTTTCAGCTGGTCGAATTTCTGGCGAATACCTTGCCACGACATCGGCCAAAGCTCCTTGGCAGATGAGGCGTGCACTTCAGCACCTGAAAAGTGAGCTCAAATATCCTATTAAAACGCACTCATGGGTTCGGGCCGGGCATCCAGATGAGCACATGTGGCCGCGACGATGTGTGCCCCGAGCGTTCGGATCCGCTCCGCCATCGGCAGGCCGTGAATGGCCCCACTCGGACCGGAGCGTTGTCTTCGCATATTACCGACGACCGAAAGTCCTTAGGTTTGGGTTACGTTCTCCTTGCAGATTTACGGCATGGAGCGAAGTGCATTAGCTTGGCGCTTGTCCAAGGCAGACGACCCACGAATACGATTGATCGAATGCCTGTGTTGGCATAGCCGCTGCGCAGTCAGCCCCTGTGGCGTACGGCGCCACAGTAGGAGCTATGGCCACATGGAGTCACGTGACTACGTGGCTCTACCTATAGCTCCGATATCTACACTAGCACCTAGGCCACTTTTAACCTATAAATATTATTACTCTTTTACTATATATATTTAACCCTATACAGATTAATTACTAACGTTTTACTTATAAGTAAACTAATATTAATTAGTAGTTAACCTACCCGTTACTACTTAACTATAAACTATAGATTAACTAGGATTACTTAAAAGAGATAATAATAAACTATCGCAACCCTAACTTTAAAGGCGGAACTTCTAAGATACTATTACTATACTAAGTATCCCTTTAATTTTAAAAAGTAACTTTAACTTTAAAGGCGGGACCTTTAATAAGTATAAAAAAAAGGAAGTATTAAGACGTAATAAACCTATAATCCTATTAAGCCTTTATTAGTAAAATTATAGTTCTAAATAGCTAAAATATTACTACTAAAGTACTATAAAGAAACTATAAAAAATCCTTTTATAATAGCCTTTTTTCTTTTTTTCTTTACTTATAGCTTCTTTTTAACTTCCCTTCTTTATTAACTCCTTTTTTTAACCTACCTTTTATATTTTTTAACTCTTTTTTTTTTTAAAAGACTAATTACAGCTTACTTTTTAATAATACAATCCTTTTAAAAAAGCTATTATTACTGCCTTTTACTATAACTATAAACTTCCTTAATATTACCTCTCCTTCTTTTAATAAGGGTTAAGATCTACTTTTATAAAAAGACCTCTTTACTAACTATAATTATAACTTACTCTTTTACTTTAAACCCCTACTATACCTACTTAAAATACTATAAATTACTTTATAATTACTTAAGTTAATAAAAATTTTATTACTAGTATTTACTAGTTATTTAAACTACTATTTACTTACTAATTCTATTACTTAAGAACCTATATATTAGGTTCTATAGATCTATAGTCTCCCTTTTTTTTTTTTATAACCTATTTAAGTATATTTTAATAAACTTTAAGAGATCTATATCTTTAAGCTAAATATAAGGGATATTACTAAGTCTTTTAAAGTTAATAATAATAAAACCCTTTATAGATCTTTATAATCCCTTCTTTATCCTTATTTATTATTCCTTTTATTTATTACTTTAACTCTATTCCTTTTATATAGTAATAATAAAATTTAAAGTTGTTACTAATTATCTATAACTTAATAACTACTCTCTATCGCCGGCCTTTTATAAGGTAGTTATAAAGCTTTTTAGTGAATTTTATAATCCTAACTAAAAGGACCCTTATATAACTATATAGGTTACTAAAATATTATAAATAGCCCCTATAAGTAAGCCTTTTAAAGACCTCCCCCTTATAGTAGCTACTTATAAGTTAATAATTAATATAGATTTTGCTAACTAGAGGCCTACTTTAGAGTATAATAAGCCTACTAATAAGACCTCTATAGCTATACTTAAGACCTACTTACTATAGTTTTTTAATAAGTATATAATAAAAGGCTATACTAGCTATATACTCTAAAAGACTTTTAATATTAACTTTAGTAACTAGTTAGTAAATACCTTTACCCGAGTCTTACTTAAGGTTTATTGTATTACTAAGGAGTAGTTATATACTAATAGTGTTAAGTTTAACCCCTTATAGATAAATACTAATTAGTAGTTCTTTAATACTATTTAAGCTATTTAATTTAACTTTTAGAATAAAGAAGAAGTTATAAAAGCTATAGCTCTTTATAAAGGCTTTAGAGTTAACTCTAAAAAGCCCTACTTTTTTAAATATATTATAAATAGTAGATTATATAGTACTTTAGAGTTAATTAAGTAGAATAAGAGTATTGTTTTATTATTAGTTAAATATTATAATAATGCTATATTATAAAACGTAAATACTTTACTACTATAAAGAGTAGCTGCTTTTTAATTTTTTTTAAAAAATTAATATTATAACTAGCTTTATTAGCTTTATAAGGCTATATAAAGCTAACTCTATTTTTATTATTTTAGAGATTTCTTTTAAAATGCTTTAACTCTAGCGCTACTACTTTTTAACTCTCTTATACTAAGGATACTTATTAACTTTTTTAAACTTAAAAATAGTATAACTTATAGTAGTAATTAGTATAAATTTTTTAATATAAAGTTTAGGATCTTTAAGTATAATTACTACTTTATAAGTATTTCTTAATATTAAACCCATATTACCTTTTTATTAATACTATAAAGCTAAATATAAACTTTTTATTATAACTACTTTAGTAACTCTACTTTTCCTCTATTACTTTTTAATATAGTAGTTATAGTATATAACTACTTTAAAACTAATTAAATGTATTAGTAGTACCTTTTTAAGTAGTAACGTTTTAACTTTATTGTAGAGATATAAAATAGTTAAAGTAAGTTTTATATTAAGTACTTTAATAAGATAATTATAAAGTTCTTAAAAATTCAGCCTATACTTACTAAAGAGTACTAAAGTAACTGTGCCCTATATAGCCAACTTTTTACTACTTACTATTCCTTTTTAAACTTTATATTAACTTTTATTAAAGAATTTCTTATACTTAGTAGCACTATTACTAACCTATAGTTAACTACTAGTATTACTAATAGCTATACTATAAGTAACTAGTACGTTTTTATAAATATTTACTATATTAATTATAAATATAGTAGTTACTATAATAGTTACTACTAAAACTATAATACTTATAATTATCTCTATAGTAATATACTTTTTTTTTATAGTAATAGTATATAAAAGTACTATATTTATAGTAAAATTAGTTATTAGTTTAATAAGTATATATAAAAAGAGTATAATAAAGTATATAAGTACTATAAATTATTATTTTATATTTAAAATCCCTCTTATAAGGGATATTACTAGTTCTTACTTTAATATAAGGGCTCTTTAGATAATAATAATAACTTTTTAGTTATTAATAACTTTAAAAAAAGTAATTTAGAGCTTAAAAAGGATATTAAATTCGTTTATTATATAATAACTTACTATACTTTTATAAGTATTAATAGTTTAGTTACTATTAATAGCTACTATATTCTTAAGCTATTTAAAAATAATACTATAACCTACTACTTAATACAAATAAACTCTTTTATCTACCTAGTACCTATATTAATATTTATATATAATAGTTGCTACTCTTTTAATATTTTTTATAGTATTATACCCGATACTAAAGTAGTAAAGTTTTTAACTATAGGCTATAATTAATACATAGTACTATAAAATTACTTTTTACTAAACCTTAAGTTAAATACTTTTAGCGCTAGTAAAATCTTTATTTCTTTTAGAAACACAGTACTAGTTAACTTACTTAAATTTATTAATATTCCTACTCCGTTTAAAAATATTACCTTTTATATAATACTTATAAGTACTCTGTTTTTACTTAACTTAAGTAATATAGATTAACTTAGTATTGTTTTTAATAACGTTTATAATAAGCTCTATTAGAGTACTATTATAGTTTTAATTATTTAATAATAGGGGTATAGATAGTTTACTTTTAACTCTAAAGAGTTACTAGTATTCTACTACTTAATTAATGTTAAACTTTACTATTTTTATTATTAATTTAGCTATCTTTTTATTTAATAACTCTATAATGTTTTATAAAAAGCTAAAAACCCTGTTAAAATCTCTATTATTAAGGCCCTTAATTATATATACTATTAATACTAGCTTAATAGTTTAGTACTATTTTACTTTAAGTTTAACTTCTATAATAACTTTAACTTTAACTATAAAGTTATTATTAATATTATATATATTAATAGTAAGTTAGTTTTATATATAGTTAATATATTTATAGCTTTTAATACTACTTACTTCTTAGAATTACTTTTTACTAAATATTTATAGTAAGTATTCTAAAAGAACTAAATTAATATATACTAGGGACCTTTTAATAACTTTATTACTAATTTAAGTACTAGATTTTAGTTTAATAAGTTCTATAGTAATATTAAATTCTTTAGTATTACTTTTAAAAATACTTTTATTAAAGTATACTATTTAATTAGTAAAGTTAAGAAATACTATACTATAGTATATAGAATTTATAAAATTTTTAAAGTAAAGAACTTTAGGATAAACTATAATATTTATTTTTAAGCTATAGTTAAAGTTATTAATAATACTATTAGTTTAAATAGCTTTATTTTAATTTTATTAGTATTTAGAGTATACCCCTATATAAATAACTCTTTTCTATTATTACTAAATATTATAGTTAAAGCTACTACTATTTATAAAGCTATAGATAAAGTCTACTACTTCTATACTAAATAAATAGTTATAAAAGGCCTTAGGGTACGTAGTAGCTTTAATATATTTATAAGCCTTAACTTTTTACTTTAATTTAAAGTTAGGGTATAGTATAAAAAGGGTAGTTAATAAGGCCTATACTTACTACTTTTAATTAATAATAAGTTCTATATACTAGCTCTTTTATAGGGTCTATAGATATTTAAATTAACTTTTATTAAACCCTTTTATAATAATAATAATAAAGCTAATTTTAGATTTTTACTACTAAATAACTCTAGTTATACTAAAGAGATTAAAAACGATAAAGTTAATAGCTTTAGGGATACCCCTAGTAAGGCTGAACTATTTAAGGAAATCCTTAATAAAATTGTTGTTAATCCTACTCCTTCCCCTACTGCTAAAAACCTCTCTTAGCTACTTAGAAGACGTCCTAGCTGTTTTTATAAAAATACTACTATAATATATATTTTAGTAAAAAAAGAAGTTAATTTTACTTTTATAATTAAATTATATAATAAAGGCGTAATTACTATATTTAGTAAATCCTTTTAGTTATTAATAGAATAAAAGATTATAGTACTTTAGGATTATAACGTTTTTAACTTTATTCTTTATAACTCTAAGATTTATAATAGTTACTATATATTTAAATTAAGGATTATTAATAAGATTAAGGAAAAGACTATAGATAGCCCTTATAAAAAGTCCCGTTTTATAATTTAAGGCTATACTAATAATAAAAAAGTTAAGATCTTTATATAGTTTTTAATAATTTAGTAAGCTTTATAGTAACTAATCCTTATTTTAACTTTTTTTTTAATTTATAATAGTATAACTCTATAGTTATAAAATATTACTTAAGTATATATATAGTTAGAAATAAAGCTTAATTATACTATCTTTATGAGACTCCCTAAGTAGATTAAGTATTATTACTCTTATAATACTATTATAGTTATTAAAAAACTACTTTATAGTATTATAAAGGTAGGGACGTACTAGTAGGTAATATATAACTACTACTACTATAAAAGACTTAATATAGTTAACTTAATATATAATTTATACCTTTTAATATTATTAATTAATAATAAAGAGTTTATTATAGTTAGAATATAGACTAATAATATATTAGGGCTTTTTACTATTAATTTTTTAATTTAAAAAAATAATTAACTTTAAAAAGTAAACCTTATAGTTAAGTTAAAGACCTTTTTAACTACTAATAATCCCTTTATATTTAATAGTAGTATTTTAAGCCTTAAAGGTAGTAACTTAGTGTTTTAATAAAAGGGCTAGGGTAAAAAGCTTATTATTATAACTCCTAGGGTAGATTAAAAGGCTATGTATATTTAATAGTAGGTCTGTAGTACTTATATTGTAATAATCTATTAACTAAAAGTATTTTATAATTTATTAGTTACTACTTAGTACTAAGAGCTTAATAATAATAATATTAAGGCTTTAAATAAGTGTTTATAATAGTAGATTAATAACTAGGAGTAAGGGCTGATATACGTCCCCCTTAACCTTACTACTAGTAAGCTTTTTGTATTTATAAATAGATTGTTTATTAATAATAACGACCTTTTGTTATAGTTTAGCTTTATTATTATTTTTAGTAATAAGTACTACTTTACTAATAATACTTTTAAACTTACTAGTAATATTATTTACTATAGCTTTATAAAAAGTAAGTACGTTATCTATAGTATATTAGTATTTAAAATCTATAGTATAATAGCTAGTATTAATATAGCCTTTACTATTACTAAAACCCTTTAAATTATAATTAATTATTTTTAGTTTTTTAAGATCCTTATAGTAGTGTATATAGATTTATACTTACTATATAAATACCTTATTAAGCTTAGTACTACTAAAAAGAAGTACTTAATAATTAATATTATAGCCCTAAGATAGTTCTATAAGTAATATAAGATTATTAATATCTATTAAATAGTAGGAAGTAATAACTTAGTTAATACTTTTATAAAAACCTTTTTAAACTATACTTTTAAAAGCTTTATTAATAGTAATAGTATAATAATTAAGATAAAAGGATAGGTTATATAAAAAGGTATATAGAACTAGGAATATAAAGGATTAAGGGATATAGGTAGTATAAGGAGGAAGATATAGGCTTTAGTTACTTTAGAGGTAGCTTTAGTAAGCCCTAGGTACTTTAGTAAGCTCTAGGCCCGTTAGAAATAAGGCTTAACTTCTATAGGGGTTTTTGGATTTTCTTTTAATTTTATAAAGAGTAGTAGTTTGTTAAATAGTATTAATTACTGCCCTTTTTATAAAAGTAATTATTCTTTTTATTAAAGCTTTATACTTTAGGCTATAAAGTAAAAAGTACTAGTATTAGTATAGTTACTGTGTAGTTAGCCCCTGTGGTGTATAGTGCTATAGTGGGAGTTATAGCTATATGGAGTTACGTGACTACGTAGCTTTACCTATAGCTTTAATATCTATACTAGCACCCAGGCCACTTTTAACCTATAAATATCATCACTCTTTTGCTACGTATATTTAACTCTGTATGGATTGATCGCTAACGTTTTACCTATAAGTAAACCAACAGCCTGTTTTAGCAGGTGCGAGCGCTGTGCCGTTAGCGACGTATGCGTGTAAGACCAGGGACCCTGTAAATATCTCATTTGTCGATTACTTGCTGATTTCGATCCCCTGGCCCCTAAGTAGAGGTAGGTATATGACACCTCGGGGTCCTCCCGATAACAGGTAGCAGCAGCCACTGTGAAGGCTTGTTGTTCAGCCGCTTTACCGCCCAGTTGACGATCGACCACAGCCACGCCTTAAACTGTCTTGGAACTTCCTTTCCCATCAGCTGGTCGATGCAAGAAAATGCTGCTGTCAGTTTTATTGAAAGTCTTTGTCGGTCTCGTTTGTCCTGCTTGGACGTCGGCAAGATGCGATCAACCTCCAGCTGACGCATTTCCTTCACTTCTCGACGCGACCCTTGACGACTTGAGCCAAGGCCTAGAGAGTGGTCTCTTCACCAGTGTTGACCTGGTAAACGCTTATATCGCCAGGATCGAAGAGACCAACGACTTACTCCACGCCATCACTGAGATTAACCCCGATGCGCTCGCCATTGCCGCTTCTTTGGACCTGGTCCGGCAACAAGGCGGATCGCTCCTCGGACCGCTGCACGGCATCCCAGTGCTGCTCAAGGACAACATTGCCACCGCCGATGACATGAACAACACCGCCGGCTCCTTCGCCCTGCTAGGCGCCGAAGTATCCGAAGACAGCACCATCGCTGCCAAGCTGCGCAAGGCGGGTGCGATCCTCCTCGGGAAGGCAAGCATGTCTCAATGGGCGCAGTACCGAAGTTCAAATACTACTTCCGGATGGTCTTCCTACGGAGGCCAGGTTATTGGTGCATACTACCCGAACCAGGATCCTGCGGGCTCGTCTTCCGGGAGCGGCGTCGCCTCGTCCATCGGCCTCGCGTGGGCGTCGCTGGGGACCGAGACCTTCGGCTCCATTACGCTGCCCTGCGACGTGAACAACCTTGTTGGGATCAAGCCCACCGTTGGACTCACCTCGCGGCATCTTGTTGTGCCCATCTCGGAACACCAGGACACCGTCGGTCCCATGGCGCGCACGGTCAAGGATGCCGCCCACCTACTCGCTGCCATCGTTGGGTCGGACTCCCAAGACAACTACACGTTGGCAATCCCGTTTGAAAAGACGCCAGACTATGCCGCAGCGTGCGTAGAGTCCGGCCTCGAAGGCAAGAGGCTCGGCATCCCGCGGCATCTCATGTCAGAAACCCCCTTTGCCTCGCCCCATGTGAACTACACTGTCTCCGTCTTTGACTCCGCTGTGGATGTTCTCAAAGCCGCGGGGGCCGAAATTGTTGACGACATTGTCCTTCCTGGCTTCGATTTCATCGAGCTCGCGACGCTCACAAGCCAGACGATGGGTGCCGACTTCCTCGTCAACCTCGAGGCGTACTTCTCTGAGCTGGCCGTCAACCCGTATAACATCTCCACGGTCGCAGACCTCCGAGACTGGACCCAAGCGGACCCCCGGGAGGAGTACCCGGACCGCGACACCGCTGGCTGGGACCGAAACCTGGCGCGAGGTCTGCGCAACACCGACCCAGCCTTCTGGGAGCTCTACACGCGGAATCAGTACTTGTCCGGCCCTCTCGGATACACGGGTGCGCTGAAAAACCACTCGCTCGACGCGATCGTGCTGCCGACAGCGTTCGTCCTCATCACTGCCGCTGTGCTCGGCACCCCTGTGGTCACCGTCCCCTTTGGGCGGTATCCCGACAACACGACCGTACTGAAAGACGGGCGGGGCGAGCTCGATGTCGCCGCGCCCAACCTGCCGTTTGGTATCGGATTCGCAGGTGCGCCGTTCAGCGAGGAGACGCTTGTCGGTATCGCGTATGCGTTCGAGCAGAGGACTGGGGCTCGGACGGCGGTCAAGCCGTACATCCAACCGAAAACCGAGTTGGCCGATGTCGTAAAGAGACGAGGAGAGAAGTCATTGGAGTCTGATCTTTGAGTAACGTCAGCTTTCAGAATGACGACCCAAGAAAGTCAGCATAGGGGGGCCAGGACCGTACATGCATCATGGAGTAGACCGAATCTTTCGAGTCGCAATTGGGCTACATCGCATAGGGATGAGCCAGCAATCGAGCAATCACATTTCGACAAAGATGGGCCTCAGATGTGGTCACATGATAGGCTGACAGCAGTCTACTACCTTACGTAGGTACCTGCCTTCCTAAGTAGATACCCGTGTCTCTGCATGGCCCCTCCCCGATGGCGCCTGCCCGGACGGTGCCTGCCTAGATGGGAGAGGTAGGGCATATAGGGAGGGTCAACGCCTCTTCTCCCACAACCAGGCGCTCTGGGGAACACTTGGCCGAGTAAGGAACTGTTGGGTTTAGAAATGCCCTTGAACATCGTGCCAAGTTATTTACCCACGACTGGAGGGCACAGGTTCGATTCCTGTGCAAGACTTTTTTTTTTTCCAATGTTTGTCAAGATCAACGTAAATAAAACCATCATTCTCCATGTGAGCAGACACCTATTTTGAGTTGTAATTGTATTTTCAAAGATTACAATAATTTGTGAATGTTTCGTAGAAGAGGAAAAAAGAATGAGAAAAACGAAGTCTACAGGGGGGCACTTGTTACACAGCCCCAGGCTGAGTGCGAGTCTACCTCCTGACTTACGCAATGAGTGCGAACACGCAACAGCCAATTGCAACTTGGAACACAAAGTCACGTAACAAGTGAAAAAAAAGAAGTTTGCGGCAAGAAAATAACATTGAGTCAACCGTGTGGCTCATCTCGATTCTCGAACAATCATGGACTTCCGGCCATGCTCAACAGTCGGTGTTTCTGTCCATACCATCGACATCAAGAACCATACAACGATAGCTTTCCAGTTGGTACATCATGCCTCTCAATGATCTCAGTCGAGAGACGAAGGATCAAAGTCCTCCTTCATGTCCGGCACCCAGCCCTTTGGCCGCTCCGTGCCTCTGATGGCAAGGCCGTAGCCAAGCCTCTCCACCTTGCGCACCGACGTCCGCATGACCTCCATCTTCCCCCTGAAGTCCTTGGTGGGGATCTCGGGAAGGATCTCGAAGCAACTGCTCAGCTCGTGGATGTCGGTCAAGATGTTCCGCTCTCCCTCGCCGGCGAGCTGGCCGGTCTGCGCCGTCGTGACGGTGGCGAAGCGCATCATCTCGCCGAAGAGGTCGAAAAGGCCGTACATGTAATCGTTCTCAGTGATCAAGACGTTTGCAGGGACCGCGGCAGCAGTATCCTCCAAGCTGATGAGGGTCTGGGTCTTGAGGTAGTGCGAGAACGACAGAGCCTCGACGAGCTCCTCGAGGCAGCGAAGGGAGTACGCGTAGCGGTAGCGGTTGACGCCCTGGATGTCGCCCTCAATAGCAGAGAGGTGGCCCTTGATCTCCTCCATGCGGGTGGCGATGTCCTTCTTCGCGAAGTTGGGGAGCTCGCCAAGCTTGTTGACTCTGCTGGGGTGTAAGCAACCTGTGTGAGAAGACTTGAGAGCAGCAGGGGTGGGGTTCACCTCTGGCAGGTAAAGATTCTGTTCAATAGTCAGCCCATACTGTTCAATCAAAGCGGCTGAACAAAGGATTCATACATCTTCTTGCTCAGAGCAGTCACATCTCTCGACGCCTTGATGATGCGCTCTCTCCGGTCGTGGTGCTCGTCCAGCTCATCACGGAACTTTTGGAACATGGGGGTGTACTGAGACTTGGGCGCCTCAGGCTTCGGCTTGGACTCGTTGGTCCGCATGTTTCCGTCGCGATCACGCTTTGACATGTTAAGAGGCGGCGTATGGGCGATGGAATTGGAACTGAGAGACAGCAGTCGATAAGCCCGGCGATGAGAAGTCGTCCCTTGAGAAGCAGAATGAGGCGTGTTCAAGGTCAGATTTGGTTTAGTGGGGTCGAGCGCCACAAACACCCCCAGTGTGGGTCCAGAGTGGAAGGAGTGGGGTCCTCCAGGGGCAGCCAGCCGTTGTGCCCACGTCACTCCAAATTTCCCGACTTTGGGGGTGAAGGTTCACTTTGGCTGGACTTCTGACTGTTTGCCCATTTGGATCTTTGAAAGACTCAATGGCGGGGAAGATTGTTTCAATCATTTGAAAACACACACTCAAAGGCATCACCTGCACTGCTGAGCGCCGACCGCGGATTGCACGACTCATCCGACATGGCCGGCCTCGACGCCCTCTTCCGGCCCGTGCCGCTCTTCGGCGCCGCCGCGCTCCTCCGCGTGGGCATGCTCTTCTACGGACTCTGGCAGGACGCCAACTCGGCCATGAAGTACACAGACATTGACTACCTGGTCTTCACCGACGCCGCCCGCTTCACAGCGCAGGGCCGCTCCCCTTACGACCGCGAGACTTACCGGTACACGCCACTGCTGGCGTGGATGCTCGTGCCGACCGCCTGGGACGGGTGGTTCTCGTTCGGAAAGGCCGTGTTCGCCGTCGCGGACCTACTCGCCGGGTGGCTTATTGTGCGCATCCTGCGCAGCCGCGGTGTTGCCGAGGGGCGGGCCTTGAAGTTTGCCAGCATCTGGCTCCTGAACCCCATGGTCGCAACCATCAGCACGAGAGGCAGCTCCGAGGGCCTGCTCGGGGTGACGGTGATGGCGCTGCTGTGGGCGGTCCTCGAGAAGCGAATCACGCTGGCCGGCTTGCTTCTTGGCTTTGGGGTTCACTTCAAGATCTATCCCTTCATCTACGCACCGGCGATCGTCTGGTGGTTGGACGACGAGACCCTTGGACTCAGGGGTACGACGGGCGGAAAGACCGCGACGCAGGCGCTCGCCAACTTCTTGAACCCTCAGAGGATCAAACTGGCCGTCATCAGTCTTGCGACTTTCATGGGTCTCAACATTGCCATGTTTTCCATGTGAGTTCTTCGCAAGCCAGCCTCCCCTCCTACTTTGCTGACCTTCACCAGATACGGAGGCCCTTTTCTGGTTCACACCTACTTCCATCACGTCACCAGAATCGACCACAGGCACAACTTCAGTCCGTACAACATCCTTCTGTACCTGACGTCCGCCTTCCCGTCCACGTCGACGGTCAAGATCGAGTCTTTCGCGTTCCTGCCCCAGATCCTACTCTCGACGGTGCTCATCCCGCTCGTCCTGGCGAAGAAGGACCTGGCAACTTCGATGATGGCCCAGACCTTTGCCTTTGTGACTTTCAACAAGGTCTGCACGAGCCAGGTAAGCATCGAACCCCCGAGAGAGCCGTGCCGAGGGCTCTAGCTGATGTCTTCCTTCTAGTACTTTCTCTGGTACATGGTATTCCTGCCCCTTTACCTCCCCAGCTCATCGTTCCTGAAGCGATCGAAGCTGGGAGTCGCCGCTCTGGCTCTTTGGGTCGTGTCCCAGGCTGCATGGCTGCAGCAGGGCTTTCAATTGGAGTTCCTTGGATACAGCACCTTTTTCCCGGGCCTCTTCGTCTCCTCTGTAGGCTTCTTCTTGGTCAACTGCTGGATACTGGGCGTCATTGTCAGTGACGGAGCGGAGACACCCAGACTTGTCCAAGCGGCAAAACAAAAGAGATAGATTGTGTCTATAATCATTAATACCTATTTGTTGGTTTTGTCAACGTGGCAGCCTCCCAAGATGCCGGGACCTCAGCCAACTCGACCCACCTTGCGCTGCAGCCTGCAAAGCAAGCATCATGAAAGGGAGAAGCGAGTAGAAAATGTTCCTTTGGGATTATACACTCATATGCCTACAGTAGTGATACACGAAATACAGCATCTTCACATGGTTTACACACTCAAAGGGGGTCTAGGTGGTTGCTGCCTAGAGGATGACACGTGATCGGGCGTCACTTTCCCGCAGAGCGAAAACGCGCTCCAAACACTTCCCGCAACCTCTCCCCACATCATTCCTCACCCCCGTCGCAACCGTCGCGCGCCGCAATCGACGGTCGCATTGCGCAACCACCTGCAAAAATCCTTATTTGCAGACTGGCGCAACGTGATTACGATGTGGTTGCTGGAGAACGACGCGAACATATTCGATGGTATGTCTTAGACTCCCTGATCGACCGTTGCGTTGAATGCGACGCGGCTGACGCGCTCGACCACAGGCCGGCGAATCTGGCTCCGGCCGGGTAAACTGTATCTTTTCGGCCGAACGGCCTCGGAACGTATGCGAACGACCCTACGAAAGCCTCTTGGACTGCGTCTCTAATGATAGTAGCCGGTCAACTGGCGATTTCCCACAAGACCATCTCGCGCAAGCATCTGACGATCAAGGTCGACACCGTCCCTGACGGCGACAGCGTACGCCCCTCCCTACCAGCCACCGAATGCACCGGATTAGCTGACCGGCCACCTAGCAAGAACTGTCTCGCCGATCAACAGTCACGATCGAAGATCTCGGCACGAAAACCGGCACGACCGTCGACGGACACAAATACAAGGGCGAGAAGCATGTTGTCACGGAATCGACGGCGGAGATCAAGATGGGCGGGTGCCCCGATCTGTTCAGGTGTGATTGGATAATTGGCGCTGGAATATAACTCGTGCTGATCGAAAGCTAGTCTGAAATGGCATCCCGTGGTGCTGACTTTCAGCTTCTCCAGCAAGGAGTTGCAGGCTGGCCCCTTCTCCAGGCTGCGAGCCGATCTCGAGCAGCTTGACATCAAGCTTACCCCCGATTACAACATCGAACACACGACGCACGTGGTTGTCAAGAAACGCAACACTTCCAAAGGTCTGCAGGCCTTGATCAATGGAAGATACATTGTGACCGACTCCTACGTCGACGCGATCGTCTCAGCTGCAGAAGGCAGCCCCGACGAGGGATCCACGCTGGAGGGCGACTTTGATAAGTACTGGCCCGATCCCTTGGCCCATCTGCCTCCGCGTGGCGGCGAGCCCGTCGAACGGCCAACATCAGCGTACGCTCCAGACGAGAGCCGTCGGAATATCTTTGAAGGTTACACCTTCATTTTCTACGAAAAGGGCCAGTATGAAAACCTGCGCGCGCCGATTAATAACGGCAAAGGCAAGGCGCTCTACAAAAAGGTCGACCCCAGCGTGACTACGGTGGACGACTTCGTTCTGTATGTCAAGACGGAAGCGGGCGAGAAAGGCCTTGGGTCGTTCGAGGATGGCAGCGAGGGGCGCGGAGTGGTCGTTGTTCGCTACACGCCTAGTAAGGGTGAAGCGATGGACTGGTACGCCAACTTCTTCACCCAGGTCTCCCTCCGCCTGGACCATCGGCCCATTGAGCAGAACGAGTTTCTCGAGGCCATCCTCATCAGTGATGCCAGCATACTGCGCCGGCCTCTCGACTTCGACCCAACGCAAGCACCGCCGGGCACGGCACCTCTGCAGCGGACTAGCACCGACTCCAGCTCGATGGATGTTGATCAGCCAGCAACCTCACAGCCAAAAGCTCAGGAGGCAGCGGCTGCGTCCGGCCCCGCTTTCAAGACCACACGTGTGCGGAGGGCAGCAACAAGGCGCTTTGCTGGATTCGACGCGGATGAAGACGACGACGATATAGCAACTCCTGCTGTGACAGAGAGCATCCCTGTCAGCGCCGAGCCTGAGGAAGGGCTGTTCGTGTCTCAAGAAGCACCACCGCCCGAAGAGATCCCTGAGTCGCCCCAGGAGAAGAACGCCAAACGTTCCACGAGAAAACGGCCTGCTGATGACGTTGACAATAGCTTGGAGGATATCATCCCCGCTGCAGCGGCAGCAAAGAGACGACGTATCGCTGCCGGCGAAGATCCCCTTCCTCGAGAGTCACCCGAACCTGAGGAAGCCCCTGTGTCGAAGCCTACGCCTAAACCAAAGAAAGTCAAGAAAGAGATTGACGTTCTTGACGTCGCCCGCCAGAGGCGCGAGGAAGAGGAGGCCCGCGCCAAGGCCGAGAAGGAAGACCTCGCCAAGTTACCTGATGATATTGACCTCGCACAAATTCGTCGGCTCCAGATCGTGGAGGAGATGCCACTCCGCCAACGTTCGAGGGACACAGGCAATGATCAGGACGCGGAGAGCGGCCGATGGGATCCCCGCTGGAACGGGCGAAAGAATTTCAAGCGCTTCCGTTCGCGAGGCGAACTAACCGGTCGCCAGCCGCAAAAGGTCATCGTCCCCCTATCCGAAGTTAGGAACAAGGATTTCGGCATCGGCGATGATTACTGGCTGGAGGACGACAGCCAGCAGCGCAAGAAGAAGGGCAACGACAGTCAGAAGAGCGCGACGAACCAGAGCGAGCCACCTCCCCCGCCTCCGCCTGCTCAACGACAGCGCATCGTCCTTAGCGACGACACCGACGACGACGAGTCGGAGATGCTGGAACCCGAGGCGGAACCGGAGCCGGAGCCGGAACCCGAGCCCACACCTGCGCCTGCACCACGGGCGAGGAGCACCCGGGCCGCGACGACGCAGTCTCAGGCTACTAGTCAGAGCCAGTCGCAGAGATCAACCCGGTCGAAGAGAGCGGCTCCGGCTCCTCCAGCGAAGGAGCCGCCTGCGAAGAAGGCGAGGCCTACGCGGAAAGCCCTCGAAGTTGCCGATAGTGACGACGACGACGATGACAACGACGATGACGATGGACTCAAGTTCAAGTTCGGTCGCAGGCGTTGAGGTTTGGCGAGGCTGATGATGATGAGCACGACTGCGTTCGCCGTGGGCGCTTCCTTCTATTGTTTGGGGGTATCTCTCTATCCGTATCTCTGTATGCAGGCTCGACCTGTTGAAATAATACACCTTTGCCCTCCGCAGAAACCGTATGCCTCCTGAAAGTTTATGTGAAAATTCTCAATCCATCTCGTCCATCTCGCTCGGCTTCACGACCTCTTCCTCGTCGACCAGCAGTCCCACCAGACACGCGGCCAGCATCGTCTCGTAGTTGACCCAGGGGTGGATCTCCCCGAACAGCTTCGTCGCGTCCCTGCCCGCGCC
This sequence comes from Colletotrichum musae, assembly GCA_027406025.1. Classification (NCBI taxonomy): domain Eukaryota; kingdom Fungi; phylum Ascomycota; class Sordariomycetes; order Glomerellales; family Glomerellaceae; genus Colletotrichum; species Colletotrichum musae. The sequence continues at coordinate 6,363,973 of JANVYC010000004.1, forward strand.
GCGGAGCAGCTCGGGCTCGCCGGCCGGGTGGTACGGCAGGTAGGGCGTGATGTTGTAGACGCGGCCGCCGAGGGCCATCCAGGCGTCCTTGCCCTTGCGGCCCGTCATCTTCTTCAGCATCGACGGCGTGACCTTGAGGTAGGGCGTCGAGGGGGGCAGGTTGCGCAGGTCGGCGTTGGGGCCGGAGATGCGCGCCCAGTCGAGCGGGGAGTGGCCCGGCGTCAGGATCACCTTGCGCGACGGCTTGGACGGCTTGACGGAGTGCGTGGGAGGGGGCGCGAGGGAGGACGATGAGGAGGCAGCCGGGCCGCGGTTCGGGACGGGGCGGGCGCGCTGCGGGGAGTTGGCGGCTGGGAAGGCTGCGAGGCGCGGGGGCACGGGGCCGCGGGGCGGAGGGGGCATCATGTTGGTGCTGGAGGACGGCGGCGGGGGAGGGGGCATGCTGCCGCGGCCAGGGAGGTTGCTTCCCGCTGAGAGACCGGAGAGGGACGGTATCGCGGGGGGAGGCATGCTGCCACGGCCTGGGATGCTCGCGCCAGTCGACAGGCCGCTCGAGGGCTCGTTGAGAGAGAAGGACGGGACCTGCGCCGACGGTGCGGCGGGCTTCGCCTTGGGGGTTGTTTGTTCCTCCTCCGGCTCTGCGATCACGGGCGCCGCTGGAGACGGGCTCGAGCGGCGGATGGCGGGAGGAGGAGGGGGCATCGCATCGCGGTCTTTGGCGGCGGTGTCGGGTTCTTCGGGGAAGTTGATGGACGGCGGGGCTGGCGCCGCGCGCTGTTTCTCGGGCTCCGGCGCATGGCCGTTCGCGTCATCTCGGGGAGGGGACTTGGACCGCGGCGGCGGTAGCGAGCGCGGCGGCTGGCGGAAGAGGAGGAAGGGCGGCATGAAGGGGTGCATCCATGGCGGCGGAGCGACGATGACCCAGACGACGGAGGCGATGATGAGGGAGACGCCGATGTAACCCATGGTTGTGGAGGGACCGCTGGGCCCGTGGTGGCCTCTAGACGGTTGGGTTTAGTCGGTGAGGCTCGGGCGGAGGGTTGAAGGTTCAAGGGGCTCGTGAGGTCTTGGACAAGGTTCTGTGTATCCTTGAGCGCGCGCTCTGTCAAAGGTCGAGATTTGGAGATGCGCTGCAAGATGCAGTATTCTTAGTCAGCCTTCGCTGGTCTCCGAGGCTGCTGAGTGGTCGGATGATTCGTTAGCAGATGGCTGCTAAGCGACCAGGGTGCACGGGGGGTTCACAAGGCAGGTGGAGGGGTCCAGGGGGTTCAGCGGAATGACGCGCTACACTACCTTAGGAGGTGCCCGAGGTACGTACCTCGCTCGCGCTAAATCATCCTGACTTTGACTCTGAGCCGGGCAACCAGGCAGGCACGGAAAAAGAGGGGTCGTCGGGACAGAAAATTAACGAGACGGACCCAAAAACAAAAATAACAAAAAAAGCAAAAATAACGCTAAATTATCGACAGACGAGACAGCAGGGAGATGTCACCGCCTCAAGTCTCCATTCCCTGTCGACAGGACCCATCTCCTCCATCCACCATCACCACCAACCACTCATCCACTCCAAAATGTCACGAGGTGGGCTTCTTGTGCAGGTCGCGACGCATGAATAAACAAATGCCAATCGAGATGAGAAGGGTGCCAGCGAACCGAACCCCCCCTCCGACAGGGCCGTCTCTTAGCGGACATTGACAAGCCACGAGGGGGATGAGGAGGCGGTCCAGTAGTATCCTACCTACGGTCTGTGGTTTTTGTGAAGGGGATATGTCATTTCAGGTTTCGTGGAACAAGGTCAGGAGGTAATGCAGTTCGTCAGTGCAGTATCCGTACTCCGTACTGGAGAGGAGAGAATGTCATTCTTCTACTTCGGGTCCCCTTCCATCTTTCCCATTTCCCAATTCTTCCATCGCACACTCCCTTCCTTTCCGACGTATTCCCCTTTTTGGGAAGTCTTGGACGCAAGCAAACCAACGCGTCTGTTCGCCGAGAAAAAGGAAGAAAAAAAGAGACTGCCGCACGAACAAATATCCCGAGGCAGCATTTGCATGTTTCATTCGGGTGGGCGTTTCGTGTCGAGTCAATCCCGAGTCCCGACGACCATTGTCCCAGCGAGACATTTTGCCCGCCGACTATCTACGATACACCATCTTCGAGACAACATCGACGCCCCCTTTTTGGCCTGTGTCTCTCCCTGAGTCCTTAGGTGCCTATCCTTTCTCCCTATCCGGACTACGACCGACTATTACCTACCGCCTTCTCGACACCGACCCGGAAGCTCATCACCGCCTCTTCGTCGAGTCACCGTTTTTTCGAGCGCACCTGACGGGCAACCGACATCGTCGACCGGCCTCTAGCGGAATTGCAGGGCGTCGTTCGTCAGGCCGAAGACCCCCAACGAGCCCACAGTTGGCGGGGGCCCCTGTCCGGTTCTTCATCTTGGACGGCCCTGTTTTTATTTTGTTACGTGGGCTGCATCTCGCACAATCGAGTGTGTGAGTCTTGTGTGGCAGGGAACGCCCGGTTCGTCCAATGTGGTTTCCCGGCCATGCTGGCCAGTAGGAAACCGAGGTGGACGGAGAGAACCCCCAAAGTACCTTGCGGTGCCCATAACGAGCAAAAGTACACCAACGATACACCACTTTACTTGGTTGCCTCGGGCTGCGTGAAGCTCGCGCGCCACTTCACACACAGCGTTCGTGCAACTGCCTGCACCACCGTTTGGGCGCTGCAATACACGTTTCCCTAGGTACCTAGGGGACCTGTGGAAAATCCCATCAGGGTGGTTCCAGCCCTCCACCTCCACTGGGGCAGGGCAACAGCAGCACCTACCAAAAAAGATGCGCTCGCTCAACTCCGCCAGCAACACGCCGGCGGACTGCAACAATCTGGCGACGGCCGCAAATGATCCAACAGCACCGACACCACAACACCATCGCCATCGTCACAACGTTCCCCAGAAGCCCGACTCGTCCCGACCGGGTAGAAACATCAGGCCATCGTCGCTCTCGCCCGCCGCTCGCAATAACCACCCCGCAGCATCTTCTCCCTTAGCATCGCCTGCGCTTTCTTCCTTCCAGAGCAACAAACCCTCTGCGGCCCAGTTGAGAGCCCGAACAACGAGGACCACAAATAATCCCACCGCAACCAAGGCTGTCGCTGCTACCGCTGCCACTGGCCCACCAACCGCGACGGGGCCCCGACGCATCACAGCTACCACCACCACCACAACCATTGGACGAGGCACTACCAAAACAACCGCACCCGCACCCGCAACCGCACCTGCACCACCACCCAGTACTACCACAACCGCCGCCGCTAGCAGCACCAACAGGAGCAACAGCAGAAACACCACCACCACCACCACATCCACGAACCCAAACACAACAACAACTTCCTCGTCGTCGCTATCGGCAAACACCACCTCAACGCCGCCCTCTACCGCCTCTCCCCCCCTCTACGTGCGACGACAGCAACCTGCCCTGTCCTCCAGCCTGCGCACACCTCTTCGCGGTCGAGATCAAAATGTCCTGAACCCCTCGCCTCGGTCTGCCTACTCTGCGCGAGCGAAGCCCTCGCCAACTCCATCACCCACCTTGCCCTCCGCATCGTCTTCACCACTCTCTACGCCTACGATGCCCCCCTACGATAAAGGGGGCAGCACCACCGCCCGCCAGCCGGGCGTGGCCTCTCTCGCCGCCAAGGGAATAAGCCGAGCCCCCCTCACACCGAAAGTCTCCGCGAAGCCGCCTTCCGTGGTCACCCCCATGGGCCGACGCCGTAACGACAACCCGAATAGCAATAACAATGCCCACCCGACGCTACACTCGTCCGCCAGGGACGACATCACGAATCCTGCTCCTCACCTCGCCAACATCACCCCACGCTCCGGTAGCCGCCAGAGCCGTGTCAACAGCAACAACAGTACCCCCAACGGCACACCGAACCCCGACCGGAATAGCAGTGGCGATTGGGATCACCACCAGCCCTCCTACCACCCCGAGCCTGTCCGACGCCAGGTCGTAACCTTCAGCCCCCCTTCCAACGTCGACAACCGTCACGATGCGACCGAGCCCAAGTTCTTCTACGCCAGCGATGCCAAGAGCTCCGTCTCGCAGACCGCTCCTCAGCAGAAGCCCGTCGTCGTCGCAGCCCCGCAGCGAGGCTCGGCCTTCAAGTATGCCAATGGCAGCGCCGTCGAGAGGAATCGGCCCACGTCGCCCGGCTTGGGCTTCACCCCGATGTTGGCGCCCTCGCTCGCGCCGTCCCTCTCCCCGGCGCCGACACCGGAGACCCAGCAGAGCAAGTTCTTCTATGCAAACGGAGCTCCGGACCTGCAACCCGGCTTCCGCCCGTCGTCTGCCGCCTCGTCGGTCCACTCCGAGTCGAGAAAGCTACCTAGAACGTCAGTTGGCTCGGCCGGCGGCTTTACTATGGCCCAGCGCCCTCTCTCGCCCAACAGGTCAGGGCCGACGCAGCCCTTGACCGCTGCTCCCCTGGTCAAGACCAACAGCCAGACCCGAGTACAGATGGTGAGCCCCCCGCCGCTGGCGCCGTCGACACACAAGCGCAAAATCAGCATGGATGCCGTCTCTCAGGTGGCCAGCCACGTTGGTTCGGAGGCCCCGCCCACGGACGCCATGATCATGTCACGGTTCATGGCTTCGCAATCGCCCACTCCCTCCGAGATGCCGTCCCCGACAGTAGGAGGTTTCTTCCAGAACCAGCCAATAACGATAGCGTCGATAATACAGGCGGCCGAAGATTTGGAGGAGGAGGAGGAGGAGGAATCTGCCGACGAGTCCAAAGATCTCGAGGAAGTTCAGAGCCCGACCAAGTCGACCCACGACGACCCCCTGAACAATATGGTTGTCAGCGCGAGACGAGAGCGCAAGGTTCAGGACCTGGAGATCACCAACGCTTCTTTGGAGGCGATCAACAGGTCGCTCGAGAGACAGCTCAGGAAACAGACGGCAGAGCTGAGGAGATTCAAGAGACTTTCTCGTTCTGGGCGCCTGTCGATGGCCCCAGCCGAACCCAGCCCTGCGCCGCCCGCCCCGGCTACCGGCGGTCTCGGGATCGACGCGATGGATCTTTCGGATCTCAGCGAAGAAGAGGAGGCTGAAGGCGACATAGAGGACCTCGAAGATTCCATGTTCGAGTCATCGGAGCTTTCCGAGGAGGACTCGGGCACTCCAGCAAGCCCCGAAGCTGATCCTGAACGCGAGGCCCGCCGTCGGAAACGAGACGAGAAGCGGCTTCAACTGGACCTCACCAAGCACAGAGAGCTGCTCGTCGACAGCCAAAAGATCAACCAGAGCATCAAGAGATGTCTGAACTGGACGGAGGAGCTCATCAAGGAGGGCAAGAAGGCCCTCGAGTACAGCGTCCGACCCAGCGACGTGGCGTTACCCCCGCGGGTGCTCCAGCCGCAATACCTACTAATAGAAGACAACGAAGACGAAGCACGCAAGGACGACGACGCCTCGAGATCGAGCAGCCCCGTGGGGTCTCCGAAGAGTCTCACAGCGCAGTGGAGCAAAGAGCCTCAGGACCGCGACAGTGGAATCGAGCTACCTGCGGACAGCAGCTAATGGCCGCCCAACCAACAACCCAACAACAATCACTACCAAACTACCTTTCATGACATAATCCTTTCGGCAGACCGGATCTCCCGTCGCGGCCTGGAAGTTGCGGCGGCATCGCACAACAATCACCACTCACGGAACCACCAATTTTCCTTTTCACAAAACCAACACAAACATTGCATCGGCATGGGAGGGCTAGGATCAGTCGGAACCACGGCGTTTTTCTTCTTCAACTTTTCTCATTTGTTGTAATTCGGGCCTTTTCACGAAAGGAACGACATCGGCGAAGCATCGTCCCGCCCCCCTCATTTCTCACGATGGGGGAGAGACCTGCGAAAACTTGCTCTTTTTTTTCGGCAAGACGGCCGGGCTCCCTTTTTTTGAGAATTTCCTTTGTCTCGCACTATTTTTGTGTGTACCAACAGATACCCCCAAAGCAACTTTACATATAAAACGGAACATAACTCGGGGCGGCCGATTGGGATGGATTCAAGAAAAATAGGCGCCTTCCCCCTTGGCCTCTCTTCTTTTTTGTGGACTTCGGGTTTCCCGGGAATGAGAATATTTGACTTTTCTCTTTCCCTGCTTGGATTTTTGCGAAAGAACGCAGAGACGAACGAGGCATTGGAGATGGAAAGAGAGAAAAAAGAGGCAAGAAAGGATAGGGGCCGGGTAGCAGATGATGGCTTTGCCGATTTTGTATTGTCTATAGACAAAATTCGGAGTCGAGAATAAGACCAGACGAGAAGCTGGTGCGATTTCATTCCTGTGACCTCCGCGTGGACCTTGAAGCGTGTTTACGAAGGGCCCCGAGATCAGTTGGCGAGTCGTCTGTAGACCTCGGTCGGTGTCACGATAGGTGAGACTTTTGGAGTTAGTAGCTGCTGCCCAACGGTCTCACCGAGCGGGTAAGGTGAATCATTTCTTGGACGAGTCTGAACCCCCGCTCCCCCTTCAGGCCTGGACCTCCTTGCCTCCCTTGGTGAGTGAACGAGTCCCTGGGCAAAGGAGTGGGAAAAGGATGTGGCGCAGAATGGGGGCAGGGAGATGATTACCGGGCCGGGTGAGACAAGATGAGATGAGACGGGGCCGGGGGTTCAGCGGAAGTCGCCGCCGGTCGGGATCGGAGGTTGGGAATAGAGATTGCGCCCGGTTTGCACGACCTCTAATAGACGGACATACTGCGGTGAGAATTGGCGATGCAAACACAGAAGTATGTATAAGTTGAGGTGACAGATGTATGGTGATGGTAAAAGCAAGTGACTTGGGAGGAAACGCAAAAAAATATCCAGGACTAGGGTCCCTGGTGATGTGCCTCGAGGGCGAATCGAACGCCCGATCTCCTCATTACTAGTGAGGCGCTTTACCACTGAGCCAACAAGGCGATGCTGAGGTTAGGGTTTACCCGCACTAAGTAGTGTAGGTGCGGGCTGGCCAGCGCGTCCACCTGGCGGCGCCTTCGTTAGTCCCCAGGCGCGTTTCTCCTCTTCGCGGTCTTTTCATCTTCTCCTCTTTTCTTGCCTTTTGTTTTTCTGTGCCTCTCGTTTAATCTTACTTTATTTTAGTTGTCTCCCTGTTTCGTGGTCTCTAGTAAGTTGTTAGCTATAGTTTGCGCGCGTTAGAGTCGCTTTTTCCCCCCTTAAGGCCCCCCTTAACCGTCTTAACGTCTCAACAACAATTTATAAGCCCTTAAAATTATTATCTTCTTAATACCTAAAAAATACTATCAGATTACGTAGATTTAAGCCCACCACTCCAAATAGCGTAGAAGCGGATTTTAGCCACCTATATAAGCCAATAGCTAAGGGCCGGCCTAAATTAATAAAAAGTCTAGCAGCCAAGCCCCTAATAACTAACGCAGGGTATAATAAAGGCAAAAATCGCATATAGTAATATATAGATACATACTTTAATATATATACTAATTAATATATAATTTAATAATTAAAAGTCTTATACTATAACCCCTTTACCATATATAATTAATTAATTACTATAAGTCTATTTAAATAAATATATTACTATAATAACTAATTTAACTACTAATAAAATTTTTTTTATAAACTTTAAAGATTAAATCCTTTAATAAAATACTATTTAAACTTAAGGGGTCTTTTTTAACTTTTAAAACACTATTAACCTAAATACAAACTACTAGCTACTAATTAGCACTATAGTACCGCTTTTAGAGCTACTCCTAAGTAACTACTTAAAAAGCTTTACTCACTATAAACCTAAACTACTAAGCCTTTACTCCTTAATACCCGTAGGATCTAGCTTTTTAATAGCTATTTTTAAGAACGTTCCCCTCCTATATAGTATTAATAACTTCTACTATACTATAAGTATTATAGACTTTTTAACTAAGTACTTTAAACTCTATAATAATACTTAAACTATATAAAAAGCTATTAGCTACTACTATAAAAACTATAAAAAAAATAAAAACAACTTAGTTACTTAAATACAAAAAACTATATCTCCTAAGCTTTAGTACTAGTACTATAATATAAATAAAAAACTAGTTAATTAACTATTACGTTTTAAAAGCCGTTTTAATATAACTATATTTCTCTACTATAACTATATAGAATAGGTACTTTAAAACTACTTTATAATCCCTTATAACTATTGCTTTATATTAAAAACAGCTACTACTAAGTAGTTTAACTTATAAATTACTAAAATATATAAAAAATAAGCCGTTTTACTTAAAGCTTCTTTAAAAAACAAATCTTAATTACTTAATATATACTAAACTCTTAAGTACTTACTAATTTAAAACTTTATTTAGAATTCTAAGTTAAAGTACTTTAAAGTATAGTATATAGTTATACTTAAAAAAATAATTTTATTAATTACTAAAGTAATTAATAACTTACTAGAGTTAATTAAAAAATCTTAGTATACCCTTAGAGTATTTAGTATTAATTAATTAAATAACTTAGAGTTAAATAAATAATATAAAAATTACTTATAAAGTACCTACTTAAAGTAAAGTAATTACTAAAACTCTTTATAATATAATATCTACCCTACTTATAACTTTATTTACCTACTTAATTTATATTATTATATTTTTTTTAAAAAAGTATTTAAAGAATAGTATTGTAATATAGTTTATTAAAAGTATACTAATAAATACTTAAAAACTAATAATTAATTAATTAAATTTATTAAAAATCTCTATAGTAAATAACTCTATAGTTAATATATTAAAAGTTTTAAGTAGCTATTAGTAGTATTTTAAACTACTTCTTATAAAGACCTATAAACTTACCCTTTTAAAAACTCCTACTTCTTTAACTCTAGCGTATTAATCTACATATTCTATAATAAATAGCTATTTATAAAACTCTAAGTAACTAGTATAAATAACTATTTATAAATAGACTTTAAGCTACTTATAATTAAAGTATATAAAAATATAAGTATTAAAGTTACTTAAGTTAATAAAAAAAGATCTATAATACACCTTTATAACGTAGTACTCTATATATCTATAGTAATAAATCTTATTTCTTACTAGTAGTTATATAAATAAAAATACTAGTAAAATAAGTACCCTAAGTATTAGTTAATACTATACAAATCTAATTATAGCCTACTTAGTATTATTAAAGTTAAATATAGTTAATACGTACTTAAGTATAATAAACTTACTCCTAAAATAGTACACAATAACTATAACTCTATATAAACTATTTAGTATACTTATACTCTATAACAGCAAAATAAGTACAACTCTATAAAACAATAGCCTCTTAAAAGTAATAAAGAAACGTAGTACTAGTAGCTTAGCTACTCTAGCCCTAAACTACTCTACTACTTAATAAGTTTTATAAAAAGAGTCTATATTATAGTTAGCACCTTTAAATCTAATAATAACAAAGCCCCTTACTCTTACTATAATATATATAGTATTAGTAAAGTAAAAAGAATAATCTATTACAAACCACAAAAAAGTAACGTATATACCTACCCTAGTAAGTATATTGTATTTAACTTCTACTTATATACAAAAAAATATAGTAGATTTATATTTATACTAGTATTTACTAACTATATTACCTAGTACTTATAGAACTATTACCTTTTTAACTACTCTACTAATACTCTTACTAAAACCTTTAATAAATTTATTTCTATAATAAAACTCTAATATAATATAAATATACTAGTATTTAAATATAATAAAAAACTTACTAAATATAAAAGACTAATAGTTACTTTTTAAGTATAAAACTGTTTTATTAAGCTATTTACTCTAAATACTTAAAATTAAAACAATAGTACTAAGTATATTAGTACTATAGTTAAAACTAAAGTAAAGACTATAAGAAAAAGTAATAAACTCCTTTATAAAATATAGCTTAATATATATAAGTCTATAGTATATCTTTATAACTATATACTATAAGTAGCCCTTAGTTAAAAAACTCTGTATAAAGTACTTTACTAGTAGTTTAGAGATAATAATACTATAAAACTAAGTTTTGTGTACTTATAAGTATATAGTTATAAAGTATATACCCTTATAGCCGCCGCCTAGTTTAAAAAAAAGTACCTTAACTACTTTACTAACTGCACCTTCCTAGGGTTTTTTATAAAATATACTTTAATAAATTAGTACTATATATAAATCCCTTTAATTAAAAAAGTTATTACTATAAAAAACGTAACGTTTAATAAAACTTAATAATTTAATAGTAACTTAAAGGCCTTTACTAAAAATACTTTAAATTTTAACTTTAATACTATTACTATATAAGTTTATAACTACCTTACTAATAACAGAAAAAGTAACTATTAAGTACTATACAAACCCCTTTTACTAAGTAAAAAGGATAATAAAGTTATACTTTTTATAAAGGCCCTTAATAAAATCTTTAAAAATCCTAATTCTAAAAACTCTACTGTAAAATAAACTCCCCCTAGTAAATATTCCTACTTAATAGTCTACTTTAAGTTAATATTAATACTACCTAACTTACCTACTACTTTTTTTTAAGTATTTATCTATAAAGAAAAGTATTTAAAAAAGTATATAAAAGTAGTACTAAGTTATAATAATCTAAAAAACCCTAAATAGACCTATTATAATATACCTACTAAGCTTTATTAAAAGTAAAGCTTTTATAAAGCCGCCTTTTTAGTAGAAACTTTATTATTATATTAAAATACTCTATAGTATCGCTACTTCTAAACTAGCCCCCTAGCTACTTATAAACTATTAAAAGAAATCCCTAGTATTTAATATACTCTAAAAGTATCCTAATATTAGGGGCTAGTTATAAGTAGTATTTTAATAGTACTTAAAAGGAGTTATACTAAACTTAGGGAGTAAAAAGAAGGAGGTTTACTTATTATATACAAACTCTACCTTTAAGTATAGGGGTCCTTAAGTAGGGCTGGTCCGTAACTAGCCTTTTACTAAAATATAAGCTACTAGGCTTAGGCCTATAATATACCCCCCCGCCCCGCTCTACTTCCCTAGTAACAGCTATAAATAATTAATATACTTAATTATAAATTCTAAACTTAATCTATATAACTATTAATAAAAAAATTTAAAATATAACTATATTAGTTAATAGAAAAATCCAGTACTTAGTTAGTATATAAAAAGAGGTTATTAATTATATATTAACTATACTCCGTCCCTTTATATAAAGCTCTTTCTTCCCCAGTTACACCACCCCCCCTCCTATCTATACCCTTACACTAGCACCCTTACGCGCCCCCTTTACTACTACGTAACTACTACTACTTTACTACTACGTTCCTAACCCCCCCCCCCTTTTTTACTATATCTATTATTATTACGTCCTTTTTTAGTACCCCTAGCAACAACCCATTCTACTACTCTAACTTTAATAAGCCCTAGTCGCGCGTATATAGTAGCTTTATTATAAACAACAATTCCAATAATAAGTCTAACTAGCCCCTTAAGATAGTTAAAGAAATATGCCTTTTATACTACAATAAAATAATACAGAATAGTAAACTAATCTAGTACTAGTATAGCTATAGTAAGTTCTACTATTAGTACTTAGTAGTAAAGTAAAAGTATAAATAGGGATTATAGTTATTTATTTTATCCGTAAAGCTACGCATAGCCGGCTATTATATTACTACTTTTATTACTAAGAATAGCTATATTATTTCTTTTACTATCTTTAGTAGTGGCCCTAATAGTACTAGTAAGGACTATTATAGTACTATTTTTTTTACGCCTTTTAATACAGCTTATTATTACTATAACAACTACCTTAACTAAGTATATCTTACCCCTTCTATCCACTCTACTATTATACCCGCCTTTCTACTACCTACTTCTTCTACAACTACTAGCTTTAATACCTAAAAACTTATTACTAACTTTATTAGCCTAATAGTACACTACTTTTCCTCCTCCTTTACCTTTTTTATACTAATATCTTAAATAGTAGAACTATATCCTATAGAATAGTAGCCGTTTCTTACCCCGCGCGCCTCGCTACTACGCCCTAGGCCCTACTTAATCCAGCTTATTTATTTACTATACTTACTCTACCTCTACTACACACGCCCGCCCTGCCCCCTACTACTACTTTAAATACAAAAAAGAAAAAAAGGACGAGTTTAAAAGCTTCTCCAAGAATAACCCTTTTAAAGGTTAAGTATTAGTTTAATTTAGTTTATTTAGTACGCCCTTTAGGACTAAGTTTTTTATAGTATTGCCCTATAGGGTTTAGTTAGTTTAGCCTAGGCCCCTAGTAGCTTTTTACTATTTATAAATTAACATTAACCTATTATTCTTCTATATATCTCTATACTTTATTTTAAATTATAATACTACTTTATTATTTTTTAAACTCTTTAATAGTTCCTATATAGGTTCGTTATATCCCTTTTACTTTACTAAAACGTTATAGTTATACCTATATCCTAGTATGTTTTTAGTAACTAGGATTTTCTTTATTACGTACTCTTTTTATAGTCCGTTTTTAAGTAAGGGTATAAGGATAGAGTCTAGTTAGGTTTTACTTTAAACTTAGAATAGTAGGGATTTATTTAAAGCTCTTTTTATTAAATTAATATAAAAAGTTAAGTAAATACCCCTTAGAACGTTTAATATAACGTTTAATAAACTAGAAACACTAACTACTATATACTTCACAACTACTTAGTTTAACTTTTTACTTAGCTAGTTTATTTTAATATAACAAAGAAATAACTAAACCTTGTCCCTAATACAGAATTAGTCTACTACGCATTAGGTTTTATTTATAAATATCTTAGACCTCTATTAAGCGTATACTATAGCTACTTAAGTTAATACCGTTTTTTTTTTTAAATATATAAAAAACGTTACAACTTAGCCTAAGTCCAAGAGTATAAACATTATCTTCTATACTACTATTAGTACTAGTATAATATTATAACTATTAAGTAACTAGTTAGGGCTTACCCCAGTTATTATTATATTTTAGTTATTTAAAACTAACTATCTAGTTATAATATAGTCTACTTAGTTATACTAAGTAAATAAAATATATACTTATAAGTACATTTATATTTTAAGTATTATTTACTTTATACCCCTATTAATCTAGGAGTAAAACGATATTAATAATATCTATTATATCTCTATTAACTTATAAAGTATTATTTAAAAGGCGCTTACTTAATTTAAACTATAATTACTAATAATAAATTATAAAAATCTATAGAAGTACTACTATATATCTTAAAAGTATTTTATATATACTTTAGCCGTTATTAATATTATAGGTTCTAACTAAATATACTTTAATAAGTAGTCCGTAATTACTATTAAAAAGTATAAGTCCGAGTCCTTATTACTTAAAAACTTTATTATAAAGTCTACTAAAATCTAAAACTAAAATTTATTAAAAACTAAGAGTAATTAAAAGAGGCTCTATTATTACTATCTTTTTTTATAAAAACAGCGATATACATTACACACAACTATAAACTATTTTACCTTCTAAAATATTTTATCCTAATACTAATCTTATACAAAAGCTATAAACGTTACGTTTACACTAGCGTAGCCTAGGACTAGGGAGTTATAAACTATTTATAATAATACTATAGTAAAGGGTTTATACTTAAGTATCTATATATAGTTTTAGTATTATAACGTACCGTTCTCCTCTATTAAGTAGTCTACAACCTAGGTCCTTATATTAACCTTATAGAGGAACTATTTTACTCCATCCCTAACAGCACCCACCCACACCCCATAAACTAGTATTACTACTATAGCTTAGTTCTAAAGTACGGATAGTATTAAACTTTAAAATAATATATAACTATTAAGTAAAGTACTAGTATTTAGCTAGTAGTAGGGCGTTTCCATTACATCGCCCCTACTTATACTAGTTTCCTCCTATTTATCCCTAAACTCCCCCTCTCCTATATCTAAAAGTATAATTATTACTAACTATAAAATTTTTAATATCTACCCCCCAGTAGCCTTAACGGGTTTAAGTACCTAAATAAAGGAGCGAAGTTACTAAACATTATCCTAGCCCTACTATAAAAGGGTATCTAGTTACTTAGTAAAATACCCTAGTCTATACTTAAAAAAAAAGCTAAACTCTAATAGTATTTCTACTTATTTAGCCTAACATTTACTAATTAACCTAGGACTTATAAAGTATTTTAATACTTTATAGTTAAAAAGGACAGTAAACAGTTCTACTACACTCTAGAGTTCTACTAACTAAGCTTTAAAGTACAAAATAATTACAAGTAATTCCTTATTATAAATAGTATAGTTATACTATATAGGGGTTAGGTACGTAGAGTAGTATACTACTAAGCAAAGGACTCCCTTTTTATCCTTTTACAATAAATAGCCCCTTAGTACTACCCTTAAATAATTAACCTTTACTACTATAGACTAGTCTAGGTCCTATTAGGTTATAATAGATTTTAATATAAAAGCTATTTTAAAGTTTTTAAATACTATTTAATATACTATATTTTATATAAATAGGATACCCTTTTAGATAAGTTAAGTAAGTAGTTTAGTAAGTATAAAAAAGTAACTAATAAAGTTGTAGTAGAAGTTTATAAATCCTAGGAAACTACGTACCCCCTATACGTTCTTAGGGGTCTCCTACTCCTAAATTACTTTAATTTTTTTAGGGTTATAATAAACACTCTATTTAGCCTTAATAATAAATCCTAAGTACTTTATTTTTTTTACTAAGAACTTATACTTTTTTAGGTTTAAGTAAAGCCCTACCTTTTATAGCTACTATAGAACCTTAGTAACTTTCTATTTATAGTCCCCTTTTAACTTATAGTTATAAACTAAAAGGTTATTAAGGTATACTATAACAAAGTTATTTAAGATCCTCCAGAGGATACTATTAACGTATTACTAAAAAGTCATAAGCACACTTATAAGTCTAAAGGGTATAACTAGCTATTTAAATAATCTAAAGTATATTTAAAATACTATTTTATATTTATCCCCCTTTATAATCTAAATCTTATAAAAGACTACGCGGACGTCTACTTTTATAAACTATATTACTTTTAAAAAAGAATATAGAGTCTCTTTAATAAGTAGTAAGGGGTATTAATTTAGTATACTAATTGTATTAAGTATATAGTAGTTAACGTAGAATTTCTACTTCCCCCCCGGCTTTTTTATAAGTAGAACTAGTGCACTAACTAGTAAAGAACTAGCCTAGACCTATTTTTTATTTATTAAGTTAGTAACTTACTAGTAGACTTTTAAGAGGTAGTTCTGTAGTATGTTGTATAATAGGCCCTATAGTAGACCTAGTTTAGTTCTATCTAGGTTCTTCTAGAGGTATATATAATAGTCTAGCGTCCCCCAGTAAAGTAGTAATTTAAATACTTTTTTTTTATTAAATAGGTCCAAAAAGTGCTAGTATACTTCTAAGAGGGTAGTTTATATACTACTCTTTAGGTTCAAAAGAGTAGCCTTTAAAACAGTATTAACCTGTATAATAGATATAGCTATTTATTTATACCCTTTATATTAAGAGTCCCTAAATAGTATTACTAGTAGCTCTACGGGGTCAGCCTAGCTACCTACTATCCCTTATCCTTTTTTTTTATTAATAATAGGAATAGTTAAGTCCCCTAGTATATTAATTCTTATTTTATTTTTAGTAGGGTTTAGGATAACACCCCTGTATCTTATTTATAACTTCTTTAAAATTATAGAGTATACTATTCCCTAAATAATATAAAATAGAACTTAGGACGCTTAACTATTAAAGTTAATCTAAGCTTTAGTTATATATGTAATTACTAACCCACTATCTAGACTTAAAACTATCCCTAAACAGTAGGAACGGGGTAACTATATAAGTTCTAAATTATAGTTTATTATAAACTCGCAGTTAACTACTCTATAATAGTTATATTTACTATTAATTTAAACAGAAATAAAAGATATATTATTTACTAATATAAAAACAAAGAACAAAAACTTATTTATTCAATTTTATATTTCTTTAGTTTTATTTAGTAACTAATATAAGAAGCTAGTATCTACTATATAACTTCCCCCAGAGAGTCTCTTTTAAAGAGCTACTCTTTTTCCTCTTTATCTATAAGGCCTATATCTACTTCAAGTACTTTAATATTTATTATGGAAGTAGTAGGAGGGCGTGTAGACTATAGATTATATTCTATAACAAAATGTCCCTTAACTCTATAATAAATATAGACTCTAGCCTTTTTACGGACCTAATAAATTAATACGTTAATTTATTAAGTACACTACGTACTTACTATAGCCCTGCAAGGGGGAGTACTAGTAGTTTAGTAGTAGTGCTACGGGGTTAGTATAGTTTAAGTAGTATTTATACTTATTATTACTATATCCCCCTATAAATCTATTTATTATTTATTATACCCCCAGTACTAGCCTTTTTAGTAGCTTTTTATTTTTATTTTAAGTATCTTAAGGTCTATAATAATTAAGTAATACTACTAAACAACTACGTAGTAGTTAGTTCTACTAATATTCCGGTTAATAATAGTTCTATAAATCTACTAAGAAATTCCTAATTAAAAGTAGTTTAGTTATATTTCTTTTAACTATAAAAGTCCCCTAGCCTTTACTAAAATAAATTTAAACTTAATAAAGAATTCTATAAACAATTACTTTAGCCCCTAGTAAATATAGTAAAGTTATTTTAACACCTATACTACGCAGTAGGGGTTCTTATAATAGTTAGTAAAGTAAATAAGAAATAGGTCTATATTATACTTAATTACCTACCTACTAGTAGTATAAAAGTTATTAATTCGTTTCTATACTAATAGTTCTAGGTTAAGTTAAAAGTACTACTAACAGTCCTAGGGTTCTTTAATAAACTCCTAGTCTACTTTAAGTATATACTATATTATTATCCTTTAAGTAAAAAAAACAGCTAGGTTACTATTAAAGGACTTGCCCTTTAGTAGTGGCTTTTTTTAACTACGGGTTACTTATAGTATTATAATAGTATCTTAAAGGGCTTAAATCTCTACTATATAGGTGTTTTACTAGTTAGTTTATTAGTTTTTTTACTAGTTGTTCTACTATTAGATATTTTACTACTACTAGTATACTCCGTCCTAAGGGAGGGGGACTTCTACTAGGTTTATATCTATTATAGTTATTTTTTTAGTTTACTAGTTTACTAATTTCTACTAGAGTTATTTTAGTTAAGAAGTTTAGTAATATTAAGGGTTAGTTACGAGTAGTATTTTAATAGTACTTAAAAGGAGTTATACTAAACTTAGGGAGTAAAAGGAGGAAGGTTTACTTACTATGTATAAATTCTACTTTTAGGTATAGGGGTTCTTAAGTAGGGCCGGTCTATAACTAGCCTTCTACTAGAGTATAAGCTACTAGGCTTAGGTCTGTAATACTTAAATAATAAATATTAAATATTTTAATAATAATTTTTAGTTATAAAAAAAGGATATAAGTACTTAGGGAAATAAAACCTCTTTACTAAGTAAGTATAAAAAGCTATATAAAGTATATAGTAATTTATTAGTACTAAGTACTTTTTAAAAAAATCTCTAACTTTTACTTATATTTTATATAAAAGTATTAACTTATTTGTATACTATAGTTATATAAGTAGTTAAAGTAACCTATTTTAAAAACTACTTAAAAATAAACTTTTAAAAAAAGGTACTTATAAGTACTATAAAAAGTACTTAAATTCTTAGTTACTACTAAGTTTATATATATAAACTAAATAAATATAATAAACTCTTAAAAATTAAAACTTAACTTATTATATATAATAACTAGTAGTATTAAAATAATTAAAAAACGTATACTTTAATACTTACTAGTATATCCTTTTAAATACTAATAACTATTACTAATTACTTTAATCTTAAATTCTTATAATATAATACTATAAATATATTTATACGTATAAAGTTTAATAAAGATATTTATATATAAATACCCCCTAGTTACTAAAAAAAAAGCACTATCCTTAAACTTATTAAAGTACTTTATAAATTACGTTACTTACTACTCTTTTAGTAGTACTATTTTAAAGCGGGTTTATAAAAACTTAAACTAAAATAAGTTACTAATAAAAACTACTATTAAATATATAACTATATAATCTTCTTTTTCTATATAAATAACTATATACTCTACTTCCCCTTAGAGTACTATAATAAAGCTATAAAGCTTATTAAAGCTTTTTAGAAGTAGTATTATTTTAAAAGTAATTAAAACTTATAGTAGTTCCTAAAAATTAAAGTTATCTATAACCGTACTATAAAGTAACTATAACTCTTATAATCTATATATATTAATAAATTTACTAAATAACTTTAGTAATGTATAATAAAATTAAGAAAAGCGTATACCTTACTACTCTAACTAAGTAAGCTCCTCCTATATAAAAAAACAACTATATATACTAAAACTAACTAGTACTAAAGTAATATTAGTTTTATAATATACTTAGTAATAATAGCCTAGTCTAATATTACCCTTCTAACTAACTATTTTACCTACTTTAACTATAACCCTAACCTAGAGTATACTAAAAAAACTAAAAGGGCTATAGCCTACCTTATCTACTAATATACCTTATACCTTAAATATAATTATAAAAAAAGGACCTAATAATAGCCTTATAGTTACTATAAACACAAACTTTACTAATAATATAATAAACTACAAAAACTCTTAAGCCTTTATAATTAAACTCTTTAATAAATTAATTAAGTAATAAACTAATAAATAGAATATAGTTACTATATTAACTATAAAAACCAAACTACTTATACTCTTTTAAATAGTAAAAGAAACAATCTTTATAAACTAATTAATAATAGCCCTTTATATAAACCTTAAAAAAAAGACTTTTAAAGCCACTCTAACAGCTCTATTACTAAGTATATAGATCTAATATAATAATTAATAAACAATCCACTTTATTAATAAAAAGATAGTTTAGTTATAAACAAAGCTATACTATATCGATATCTATAACTATTAACTATATTAAAAAGTTTAAAAAGGCTGTATTATCGTTAAATATACCCCTATAACGTAGCTAATAGCTAATAGATTTATAAAGCTACTTACTAGTACCTACTTTAAAGCGTTCTTTAAATAGTTAAATTTTATTAATTAAACTAAGCAACTTAAAGCACTTTACAAAGCTAAACTCAAAAGTAAACAACTTAAGGAGCTTAACTTTACTAACAAAAAATAAAATAAAGGATTATAAGTTTTAAGTACTCTAAAAACAGTACTACTCTTTCTACTATAGAAGTAAAGGTTTAATAAAAGTAACGGAACTACTTAAAAACTAAATAAAATAAAGAAACGCTACTCTAAAGAAGTATTTAAAAAGCACTAATTACTAAGTAATTATAAAGTAATTAAAGAAGTAATTAAGCTGTAGATTATATACTAAAAAGAGTAAATAAAACAATATATTTAAAAGGCCTCTTAGTTGTTAATATAACAATAAAAGCCTTATAAAGGCCCTTACTAAGAAGGTATATTAAATTATATAGATTTAAGCCTACTACTTTAAATAGTATAAAAGCGGATTTTAGCTACCTATACAAGCTAATAGCTAAGGGCCGGCTTAGATTAATAAAAGGTCTAGTAGCCAAGCCCTTAATAGTTAGCATAGGGTATAATAAGGGCAAAAATCGCGTATAGTAGTACATAAATACATACTTTAATATACGTACTAATTAACGCATAATTCAATAAATACCTATAGTCTTATAGTCTATAAATATTCGTAATTTACTATCTATTTTCGTCCGTTTCTACACCTAATTATCTAATAGTAAAAAAGTTAAAAATAAGTAACTAAGAATATCCATAACTACCTATACCCGCCCCTACTTTAATTAAAACTTAAGAAATCTTACCTACTAAAGTAGGTACTAAACACCTATATATCTATTATATCTATATATCTAAAAAATCCCTTATATTAAACCTTAATATTACTATATTTAACCTAAGCTACTATAATAACTAAATTTAACTAAACTAAAGAGTATTATATCTAAAAAGCTATTCTATAAATTAATAAAAACCCAGACTTAAAACTTACTACTATTACTAAAAAATTCTAAGTACTATATAAAAAGCTATATTATAAGCTTTTTAGAATAATATCTTTTAAAAACTACTTAGTCTATAGTAAAAAGCTTATTTAAAACTAAAAAAAAGCTCTTTATTACTATATTAATTAAATAAATTACTTAAATTTTACTCTATAGTAAGAGTTTTTTATAAATACTACTAATTACCTTTTAGCTAAGTTCTATAAGGATTAAAAAAAGCCTTTCCCTACTATTAACTCTATATAAACTAATTACTTTATTAAAAGGTATAGGTACTTCTATATTAAAAAAAAGACCCTTAATATAAAATAAAAAAAGTCTAAAAATATAGAAGTTATTAATAAATAGTTTTTAATACTATAAAAAACTATTTAGTAATATAGTATTCTACCTTTTAATATCTAAAATATAAATAAAACTAACTTCTAAATAAGCTTTAAAAAAATAAAATAGTTATTACTAAACGCAAAAGGGCCTATTACTTTACCCTTCTAACTAATAAAAAATTAATAACTATAATTAAAGCTATATCTATAATAAGGGATTATCTATTTACTTTTTTAATTCTTAGTAAATCTATTTATATAAATAAATAGTATAGTATTAAAAACTTAAAAGTAAATATAATAATTAAAGTATTACTAACTAATTACTTAAATAACTAAATATATTTTAACTAAATTAAGTACTTTAATATATACTTAAAGGACTAGACCTAAGGCTAAAAGAGGCTCCTCTTAATTAATAAGTATAGCTTTTATTATACTATTAAGTTTTTATAGTACTATAAAAATTATAATATCTTTTCCTTTAGCCTTCCTTTTTATTTAATATATATCTTTTAATTACTAAATATAGTAGTATTCTAACCTCTTAAATACTACTATAATAAAACTATTAAAACTATAGTTAAAAAAAGCTATACTAGTATTATTATAGCGCTGGCCTGGCTGTTTTAACCTTAGCGCCTATAGGTACTAAAGGCTCTATAGCCTTAGGTACTAACTAAGTTATTATAGGTTATATAACTACTAAAATCTCTAAGCCTTTAGGGCTCTATAGTAGTAGCCTACAGTATAGGATTTTTTCCCTTTTTTAAGTATAGATTATAGTTAATAGAGCCTTTTAGTAGTGCGTTAGTCTATCCTTAGGACCCTTTTATAATACTATCTATACTTTTCCCTAACTCTTTTTCCCTAGTAACGGGTAGTATAATATTACTAAACTAATCTATTGTTAATTAGTAATTCCTACGTTTAAATAACACTAAGCATTAGCTAATACACTTCCTTGCACTCTAATTATAATTAATACACCCCCTCTATCTCTACTACGTCTAAGCCACTATACTAAAATTAGCTTGCGACTCTAAACGTTTCTATAGCTATAGTCCTAAGGATAGAGTAGTTATTAATACTAATAATATAGCTAAACCCCTAAAGCGTTAGGGCGACCGCTGCACTACTTACGCACCCCTTAAAGGTACTAATTCCGTTTTAATTAGTTTTTTTAAAACTAAACGCCCCCTTATAGAACAACCTTTTAATATTCTTACCCTAAATACTACTATAAAGTAGTACTATACTAAAATCTATATATACTTTAATAGCCTATATAAACACAATATTTACTTTATTAATAACTTACTTTTTAGTAATAATTAATAGGTTTTATAAAACTAAAAGGCCTTTAAGAGTCTTTACTAAAAGGACCTAAAAAAGCTTTTTAAGTAGGTTAATATATAAATTAAAACCTATAGGGCCTAGGGCTAAGAAGCCTAGCTACTATACACCTAGTATATTACTATATATAAGAATTTTTATAAAGTCTATAACTATACCCTTTAGCTAAAAACTAGTAATAACTAACTCTAGAAGGATATTAGAGCCCTTTAAACTAAAAAAGCTAAAATAACCTAAAGCTAAAAGCTCTCTTTTGCTACTAATAAGGCTCTTTAGTAGTATATTACTTAACTAAAGAATACCTTAAAAAGTACTTCCTTTTAGTAAAAAGATTTACTAGAGCTAAACGTTAATAACGTACTTACTATTTTAACTAATTATTTAAAGTACTTAAAAACTAAATACTAGCCCTTTATAGCTTTTTTATTTACTATTAGACTAGACTATAGCCCTAAGGAGCTTAGTATCCCTATTTATATAGGTATTAAAGATAATAAAGATAGAAAAAACCCCTTATTTAATATTTAGTATTACTATATTACTATTTATTTATAGTCCTAGAGAAGTAACGTTATTAATACTTAAAAGCTAAATTATATTATTAGCTACTTAAGAAGTGATACTCTTAACTTTATTTTGCCTATAGTTAAGAAATAAAACCTAAAAACCTTTATAAAGCTTTTTTAAAAACTAAACTCTATCTTTACTAGTTATACTTAAGTTAAGGATACTAAGTAAGATATTAAAGCTATAAAGATCACCTTTTCTAACGTTTATACATAGTATACTAAGTTTACTAAGCTTACTTATAAAGCTAAGCTCCTAGAGTACTAATAGTGCTATAAGTTCTACTATAAACTACTAGTTACTTTATAAACCTAGTATACTATAGCTTATTTTAATACTTCTTTTAACTTTTAAAAATATACTAAAATAGTTATTATTATTACTAATATTATAAACCCTTATAGTACTAGTAAAGCTACTAAGGAGTTATTTTATAAAATAACTCTAAACTACTTTAGTTCCTCTATAACTACTATACTATTTTATAGTAGCTTTATAACCCCCTATAGTACTTAGAACTATATTAAGCTTCCCTTAGCTTTATACTAATACTTAAAAAACACTAAAGCCTACTTTACTTATAGTAAGTCTAGCTATAGTACTTATAAGTATTTATACTTTAAAGTAGCTAAGAAAAAAGCTACTTTAGTAGTTGTAAAGCTATAGCCCCCTACTAAAGATACTAATATAGTAGAAAACTAAAGCTTTTAGTAAAAAGAGTTTTTTAACTAGGGGAAAGAATATATAAGGATTAATACTTAGCCCTAATATTTATTAACTTAAAAAGAATTATTAGGGGATAACCTCTAGAGATAGAGCTAGTATTAGCTTTTAATAAATATAAATTACGTATATACGCCTTCCTTAATACTAAAGTAAATAAATATTCCTTTATAAATACCTCCTTAGTTAGTTTTTTATAGGATTTTTACTAGGTCCTTTTATATAAGTTATAGTACCCTATTCCTACTATAGAATTTAATAGTAAATAATTAAATAATATTAATATAGTATAAACCACTAATATATAAATTAACTACTAAATTTTACTATAAATACCCCTCTTATAGCTAAATACTAAGCACTATAACTTAATACTAAGAAGGGCCTAGTTTAAATACTATAACGTTTTACTAAACGTGTACTATAAGCGCCTATAGTAGCCTAAGGACCTACTACTAGTTAAGGATTTACTTTTTATAATTATCTATAACTCAGTAGAGTACTATAAGTTTAATAAAATTAATTTAAAGTATTAAATAGATACTAATAAAAAGTAAGTAGCTTTTAAAGCTAATACTGTATTTTATAACTAGAAGTTTTAGTAGACTTAGTATAAGCTTTAAGCGCCCTAGTAAATCCTAAAGTGCCTAACGCTAGCTATAGCCTCTAGTACCTAAAAGATTAACAATACTAAAAACTTATATAAGATAAAACGTATACTTTATAGTATTAAAACCCTACTAAAGCTAGCCTAGAGCCCTAGAAAATACTAGTCTATACTAAAAGAGACCTAAAAGCTATAATAGAATATAGGATTAGTATTTATTAGCGCTATTAGGTTCGAGATAAACCTAAAACGCCCTAATATTAAGTTAGGTTTAATTACTCTAAATAACTTAAACTAACTAATTAAACTAAAGAAGATCAATATAGTTAGAGCTAACGATCCCCTCTTAAATAATATAGAGGAGACTAAGCGCCTAATTAGGAAAAAACTCCCCACTAAATTCTAATAGTTTACTAATATTTTTAATAAAGCTACTAATAATACACTATTACTATACTACCCGTATAATTATAAAATAGAACTTAAAAAAAGGGGTCGTAACAAACTTACTTACTACCCCCTCTATAAGTAGTTATTACTTAAGCTAGAAGTAACTTATAAATACCTTTTAAAGCACTTATATAAGGGATTTATTACTCCTAGTAATACTCTATAGGCTTCCCCTATACTATTTATCTATAAAGCTAATAGGGGCCTTTATTTTTATATTAACTTTTATAAACTAAATAAAATCACTAAAAAAAACTAATACCCCCTACTACTAATTAATAAAACACTAATACAAATTAACCGTATAAAAATCTTTACTAAAATTAATATTTATTAAGCCTTTTATAAAATCTAAATATATTTAGACTATAAAAACTTAATAACCTTTAGAACTTACTATAGCGCCTATAAGTATAAAGTTCTTCTGTTTAGCCTCTATAATAAACCCGTAATATACTAGTAATATATAAATAACGTTCTAATAAAATACTTAAATAATTTCTATATAGTATACTTTAACAATATCCTAGTATTTTTAAAAAACCCCCTTTAGTACTAAAAACATATTATAAAAGTACTAATACACCTAAGGGACACTAGATTATAAGCTAATATTAAAAAATATAAATTTAGTATTACTACTATAAAATACTTAGGATTTATTATTTCTACTAATAGTATACACCCTAACCCTAAGAAAGTTAGTATAGTAAAAAACTAATATACCTTAACGTTTATTAAAAGTATCTAGTTCTTTTTAGAGTTCTATAACTTCTACTAGTGGTTTATTAAAAACTATAGTAGGGTTACTTAGCCCCTAGTCCACCTTATAGCTAAAGGAATTACTTTCTACTTTAATAATAACTATAAGGCTGCGTTTACTTAACTAAAGAACCTACTAATATTAGTATCTATTCTCTACTATTAATACCTAAAATTACCTACTTAGCTTAAAATAGACACCTCTAACTCTATTTACACTAGCACTATATTATAATTATAGCTTAATAATAACGTTTAGTACTCTATAGCTTTCTTTTTTAAAACAATAGTACCTACTAAAATAAATTACCCTATCTATAATAAAAAGCTACTTACTATTATATAAGTAATAGAAGAATAAAGAGTAAACCTAGTAGCTCTTTATAAGCGTTTTAAAGTCATTATAAACTACTAAGCCCTCCTATACTTTATAACTAAGCATAAGTTAAACTCCTAGTAAGCCTAGTAACTAGGCCTATTAATAAACTTTAACTTTATAATCTAGTACTACTCTAACTAAAAAAACGTACTAGTTAATACCCTTTTATAAAAATTTAAGGATATTACTATGTAAAAGGCTCTAAAAGTTACTAGCTGTACCTAAGTCCTTTTAATACTAAATTTACTATTTCCCAAAATCGCTATAGAGCTTTACTAACTCTTAAAAAACACTAAGGCTATAGAAACTGCTATAATTGGTACTATAGAACCTACTAATAAGCTTTAGGGTTACTTATTAGTTAAATAGATCCTTATTCTAAACTAGGACCCTATAACTAAATCCCTCTACGCCTTACATAAAATAGCTACTACTAATAAAAAACGTTAAAAAATATAGAGTAATATAGACTTATTTATAATAAATAGTAAGTTAGTAGTACTTAAAAAAGAGTTCCTGTGTACCCGGGTAATATAAGAGGCTTATAAATAAAAACTATTAATATACTTTAGTTAAAATAAAATACTAAAGATAATTAAAAAAAGGTACTACTAGTCTTAGTTTATAGTAAATATAAAGTACTATATTCTTAACTATTATATATACTACTGCGCTTATAAGCCCTAGGACTAAGTACTAGAAGAGCTCTAGCTCCTTCTAGTACCTAACTAGCCCTAGTAATATATCTCTATAGATTTTATAGTACTATTACTTAATAAAAAGGGATTTATAGTAGTCTAAGTAGTAGTTAACTACTTAAGTAAATAAGCCGTTTTAATACTATACTATAAAGAGGTTATAACTAAAGACCTAGTAAAAATATTCTATAAAAAGATACTACTAATCTTTAGTCTTTTAAAAATAATTACTTTTAACTAAAGTCCCTAGTTCATCTTAAACTTCTAATTAAAGCTTTATAAGATTTATAATATTAAGATATAGCTATCTATAGCGTACTACCTATAAATAAATAAATAAACTAAAATCTTAAACTAGTATATTATATAGTAACTCTACCCCCTTATTAACTACTACTAGAATAACTAAAGTAATATACTCCCTACTATAGATTTTACCCACACTATATTACCTAGTAAAACTACTAAACTCTTACTATATAAAATTAAGTTTAAACAACCTCTATATTTTAGCTTTAATTAGGAGTATTATACTATAGTATTTAATAATACTTATAAAAAGCTAAACTACCTAAAGGCTTAATAAATAGTAAAGTAAATCTAAAGCGCCTAGGATATTATAAAAAGAAAGATAGTAGAGGCTTAAGTACAGTAAAAGCACACTACGGACTACTAGCACTACCCAAATAACCTTACTATAGGGGACTATATTTAAGTTTTTATAAAAGGCTAGTACTAGGATAACCCTTCTAAGTTTATAATACTCTAGAATAGTTTATACTAAATTATAAAAGTAGACCTTAGTAGCACTTAGGTACTAAACCTACTTAAAAGTCACTAATACTATCTAGTTTTTTACCCTAGTAAGCTCTAAAAGGCCACTAATAATTCGTTACTAAGATAGGTTATAGAGCCGCTCCTGCTTATATAGTATACTAATAAACTAGAATATAAAGTTTAAAAGGTTTTAGTATCTTAACTATAGTATCGTAAACTCTAGTACTAGGTAGACTAAGCGGACTATAACAAGGACCTAATTTAGTACAACGCTAAGAACTTCTATAACGCTCTAGAGGCCCTCTAAGCCTTTTATAACCTATACCTAAACGCCATAGGCCCCCCGTAACACTTAGAAACGTAGCTTAAAGCCACTACAGCTAATAAGGAGGCACCAACTATACTAAATAATAATACTACAGTTATAACTACTAAAACTACTTAAAAACGCCGTCACTAGGGCCCTAGGGCGGGGCTGGACAATTTAACTAATTAAGTTTTTTATATAGAATCTATACAGGGCCTTTAATTAGCCTATTTCTAATAAAAGTTCTATTAACTATAACTTAGTAAATTTAAGTACTATAGTACTAATTTAACTACTAATTAATACTAAATTTTATTATTAATTTAATACTATAAATTACTAACCGCCCTAAATTAAAATTAAAAGTCTAGGAATAAAAAATAATAGTTTTACTTAATTATTTTATACTTAGAAACACTGTAGATAGCGTTACCTTTTCTAGAGGGGGGGGTGATGTTATAGCGCTAGCCTAGCTGCTCTAACTTTAGTACTTATAAGTACTAAAGGCCCTGTGGCCTTAGGTACTAGCTAAGTTATTATAGGTTATGTGACTACTGAAATCTCTGAGTCTTTAGAGCTCCGTAGTAGTGGCCCACGGTATAGGATTTCTTCCCTTCTTTAAGTATAGATTATAGTTAATAGAGCCTCCTAGTAGCGTATTAGCCTACCCTTAGGACCCTTCCGTAATAGTATTACTAAACTAAAGTTCCTTAGTTTTATTTAATCTATCTAAAAATAAACTTTTAAGTATTCTACTATTATATCTACTTTTAAAAAAACTAAAATTAACTTATATAATCTATAAGTAGTACTAAAGAAAATTATAAACTAAAAGGGTACTCCTCTTTTTATAGTTATACTACTTAATATAGAATTACTCTCCTTCTTAACTTTTAATACTCCTATAACTATTAAAAAACTTAAAAGGGTAATATATAAACTCTTTAAAGTATTAAAAATAATTAATACTTAAGTTTAAAAACTAACTAAAAAAGTTTTACTATTTAATAGCTACTTAAATTAATTTATTAAAAGTACCCTAATTTAAAAGTCTAAATTAATCTAAATTAAAAGGAATTTATTAAAAATAAATCTAACTAATAAAGTCTATAAAACTTATTATTAAGTAAAAAATACTTAACTATAAATAAAAGGGGTTATTTAAGTTAAAAATAAAAGGAAAATAGTTTAGTAAAAGTAGAAAAATAAATATATTAAAGTTATAAAGGTCATAGAGGCCTAGGAGTAAAAGATCTATAACACTATTAAAAAGGGGGCTTTTAAAGCTGTAAAAAAGGCTTAAAAGTAAAGGATAAATAAGAGATTATAGCTAATATATATAATTAATATCTAGAGTAGTAGTTGTTATCTTAAGAGGGGGTAAGGGTAGAAATAGCTTTAATTAATTATTTTGGATATATAGGTGTAATAGATATATGGGTGTTTAGCACCCACTTTAGTGGGTGAGATTTCTTGAGTTCTAATTAAAGTGGGGGCGGGCATGGGTAGGTATGCTAATAATTTTTAATTCCTAAAAGTCTAGAGTCTTGGAGCCTGTAAAGTCACAATGTGCCACCCATTTTAGTTATTCTCTGCACCTGATCATCTGATTCCAGGTGGTTGGAAATGAGGGATAATGAATATCTGTAGCTAGGCACTCTGTTCAAAGGCTTTAGTTTCTGATAGATTGTACTTGGAGAGCTGGCCCAAGTCATTCCTATTTGCAGTTGTCGTCGTTTGTTTGGATGATTAGATCTCGGGTGACGATGCCGGGATCAACACGATTAGTAGGCGCCCTGCTCTAAAGACGGGCGTAAGAGGTAGCGCCTGATCAGTCGTTAACTAACCGCCTCTGTAAGAGAACCGTGGTTCATCTTTTTTCTCAGGAATTCTTGATCCTCTGAGGCCTGAAGTGCGTTGGCAGTATGGTTCGTGCTAGATGTAAGTAAAACGCCCGTCTCCCACTCCCGCATCTACGTCGAATGACGAATTGACATCTCTTGGCCGAAGATGCGGCCATCTTTGTCCAGTCTCATTCTGATGAATGCCACACTACCGCTTGACATCGCCCGCCTGAAGAGAGATCGTGCTCGTGTCCAATCCAGAAGTGACACAGAAACAGAAAGTGACGAGGTCTGGTACTACTGCAAAAGGATAACTGCACGAGTGGCCCAAATCCGTCTTAGCTTTGCGCGGAGAAGCACCACCGCACGCTGCAGCTGCAGTCTTGCTGACGCCTCGTGGCAGCCGATGCACACCCATATTGAACCACTCTATTTGAAGAGCGCCGATTGGCTCCTTGGAAAATCTGCCTTGCGGTAGATGGCAGCCCACAACTTCGTGAGTCGGTCCGTTGCACTAACGGCATGGCTCTCTTACCTGTGGTGGGAATGTAATTCCGGCCAGTAGTGCGCCTCTATGCCTCTGTAGTTTATACCTTAAATCCGACTTCAATGCACCTTTCCAGCGACCTCAAAAGCGGCAAGGATGTTCACGAGGAAGGATCAATATCTTTTACACACAAGCTGGGCACGCGCGGTACGTACCTTCACTTGTACATTCCCCAGGCAGGTAGAGACGGGAGGGTGGCAGACGGGACAAAGGCAGGAGCCACGCGCGTTTTGGTTCTACCAACCTCCATATCTGGTAGGTGCCGAATTTTACCACCAACATCACCAATCTATCCTTCATCCTTTTTGAGACTTGTTAACACGCTTCCTCCGTTTCTATTTCTGCCCAGGGCCCATTGGCGCAGCCAGCTGACTGGGGGTTACCAGGTGCCAAGTTCCTAGACTCTTTCATTTGTGGCTCCACGCACATGATCGCCGCCACTGGTCGGCAAGATGCTGGGCACTCTCCATCTCACCTATGACCAACGAGCATTCGAGTGCCAACGAGAATAGAAGGCTACACCAAGACGTTAGCCGGAACCTTGGTCATGATGTACTCCACACGCGCGATGGACCACAAGGAACGCCGGGCCGTGGGCGGGATGAGACGACGCGTCAGACTCTGGCATCGTTTCGGCTCCATCCCGCGATCGGGGTGAGGACACGGTGAGGACACCACCAGAACACGTACCTGCCTACGGCTGGAGCGGCGCTGTACGCCCAGCGAAAAGCCTTGGTACGGATGTGCGTGTGCAGTCCCAGAGCAGCGCAGGTGCGGCCCTGCTACCCGGCGAGATATCGCGTGCCCTTCGGCGCTTCTGTGGGCGTCTCCCCTGTGCCCCGGGCACGCTGACCCCGCATCCGCATCCCCAGACCGGGGTTCCACACAAAACACGGGGAAATATGGCGTGTGAGTGCCGGAACACACCTCGCGAGTCCGGCGCAGGTCCGTCGTGCCATTGTGCCAGCCACCTAGGTATGTACGGCTTTGCCTTGTTGGACGAGGCCACAGAATCGTGCAAGCTTGATGCCCTTTCTCTGGGCAAATCGGAGCCCAATAACATAGCAGACGAGGCACCGTCGGTAAACTTGGCTAACATTTACCAGCAGATTACAAAACAACAATGCGGTGACTCGGGCGCCGCATCCCTATACACTGGAAGCCGAGACTTCGAACCCGGCTCGGCAGTCAGCGAAGTCACGAATGGCATTTATGATTGCTGTGAAGGATTCACACGGCACAACGACTGGGGGCCTGCTGCAATGCTCCCTTGGCGCCGTCCAGGAGTCTCCAATCCTGGGATGGACCAACCCGCCAGCTCGGATCCTAGGGCATGTTCGCTGCTGTCCAGTTTTGGCTCGGGGTCTAGGGAGGTCGATCCGAAATCGAAATGGTCGACGGGCATTTTCGTTGTTCGAGGTGGAAAGTCGAAAATGTTAAAAGTCGTCGACGCGTCCCCTGCTTTCCAATCTGTCTGACCTCTCGACCTCACATCCTCCACGCAACATTCTTTCTCTCTCCTTGATTTGACCTCGACCCTCACTCAGATCACCGACCGGAAACATGGCCTCCCCGCAGGAAGTCCACTCCGAAAAGGACGTCGATGTCCACGACGGGAAGCCGCAGGCTGTCGTCGCCACCAAGACAGCCCTCGGTGATGAAGCCTTTCAGCAGGCTATGCTCAAGGAGCCGCCCAAGTGGTTTGCCAACCCCATCATCATCCCGGCCATCTTCGTAGCCTTCTGCTGCTCCACCGCCAACGGTTACGACGGCTCGCTTCTCGGAACGCTCCTCTCCAGCAAACACTTCAAGAACTTCTTCGGTATCGACAACACTGGAATTGGCGCCGGTACGTTGTAGCCTGTCGAGCCTGACTCGAGTTGCAGCCGACTGACATCCAACCGCAACAGGAATCGTCACCTCCATGTACCAGATCGGCAGTGTCGTCTCTATTCCTTTCGTCGGTCCCGCCATCGATACCTGGGGCCGCCGCGTCGGCATGCTGATTGGGTGCACCATCATCCTCATTGGCGTCATCATCCAGATCACCTGCGTCGCAAACAGCGGCAACCCCGTCGACCAGTTCATGGCCGGGCGCTTCTTCCTCGGTTTCGGCGTGCAGATTGCTGCCGCCGCCGGTCCCATCTACGTCGTCGAGGTCGCTCACCCGGCTCACCGCGGTATCTGTGGTGGTCTCTACAACGTCATGTGGCCCGTCGGTGCCCTCGTCGCCAGCAGCGCCGTCCGCGGCAGTGTCACATACGGCGGCAACACTGCCTGGATGATCCCCATCGGCCTCCAGGCCATGTACGTGCCACTCACACTGGTCCTTGAACCAAAGAAGAGGCATACTTGCTGACACTGACGCCACCAGGTTCCCCGGTATTATTTGCGTCTTCTGCATGTTCCTGCCCGAGTCTCCGCGTTGGCTGTACGCCAACGGCAGGCGCGAGGAGGCCAAGGGTGTTCTCACGAAGCTCCACGCCCAGGGCAACGCCGACAGCGAGTGGGTAAGGCTGCAACTAAACGAGTACGAGGAGTTCCTCCAGTTGGAGGCTTCCGACAAGAAGTGGTGGGACTACCGCGCCCTGTTCAAGACTCGGGCGTCCTTCTACCGTCTCGCATGCAACTGCATCGTCTCCTGCTTCGGCCAGTGGGCTGGAAACGGTATGTTCCGGGACAAGCAAACCCCATGCCGGACATCGTCTAGGTTACTAACAGAGGCGTTCTTACAGGCATCGTCTCCTACTTCCTCAGCGCCTTCCTCGACACCGCCGGGATCGTCGGCGAAATCCCCCAGATGAACGTGGCGCTTGGCATGAACGCCATCCAGATCGTCTTCGCCGCCTGCGGAGCCTCTGTCATCGACTTTGCTGGCCGCCGGCCCATGCTCATCACCGTCAACATCGTTTGCGCTCTGTGCTGGATCGGTGTCATTGTGCCAGCCTCAATCGCCAACATCGTTGACAAGGACAACGAGGCAGAGACGTCCGCCGTGGACCCGTCCGTCTCCCGCGCTATGCTGGCGTTCGTCTACATCTTCCAGATCTGCTACTCGGTGGGATGGACCCCTATGCAGGCGTTGTACCCCGTCGAGGTGCTCAACTACGAGATTCGCGCCAAGGGCATGGCCTTCAGCGGCTTGTTCATGAACTTTGGTACGTGCCTGCGTCAAGACACTCCCCCTTTCCCACGAAAGACTAAAGCTTTTGCTGACCGCGTCCCTTACACTCTGCACAGCTCTCCTCTCGAACCAGCTCGGCGTTCCCGTCGCTCTGGAGAAGATCCAGTGGAGGACGTACATTGTCTTCTGCATTTGGTGTGGAATTCAGGCTTTGGTTCTGTTCTTCCTGGTTCCCGAGACCAAGAACCGCACGGTGAGTTGTAGACACCCAAGAGAAGCCAAGATTGCCTCGTTGCTGACCCGCTTTCGCGCCTACAGTTGGAGGAGCTCGATCGCATCTTCTCAGCCCGCAACCCAGTCAAGGCGTCTACGGAGAAACACAGCTACGCCGTCGATTCGAATGCCAACATCGTCAACGTCGATGGCGACAGTACTGGCGAGGCCCACAGGTACAATGCAACCGCTTGAGAAAGACCGGCATCCTATGTGCTGTTAGTAGCCGCGCGGGAGCGTCTTCTGCGTCATTACCTGATGCCAGCCAGTATGGTGCGCGAACCACCAAGAACTCAAGTACCCAGATTTGTTTTGCCACTCAAGGGAGGATAATACCATTCTTTCGTTTTTTCTTAACCTTGTCATTCGCTCGCTAGCCTCGTCTTCGGAGATACCTTGGCAACCCATAGGGGTTGGCTTAATGTGAAGGGAGGCGGATGGTGGCCGCAGACGAGGGAGAAAAAAGACCTAACTCTAATGTGACGAAGTCCATCTATGCAGGCCAATAAAAGCATTTTGATGGACGTGTGTTCCGACTCTTGATGAGATCCATCGTGGCTTGCTCCGCCGCGGATGCCTAAAGGCTGAGAATACAATGACTTTCTCCATTCCTTTTCTCAGTTTGGTCGGTCACGATGGAAGCCTAGTTACCTGAGGGCTCTTGACATCCACTGATCACTCGTCTTTGGGTGGACTTCAGGGGTTGATCACGATGGAGGCAAAAAACGAAACATTTTAAGCTTTCCACTCGCTTTCGAGTGACTCAGTGACCATTATTTGGATCCACTCTTCATGGGAAAGGTATGGCAGGCCACGAGCCTGAAAGTCTCGGCGTCGTTGAACCATTCAGCTGGGGCATGGAACGTCTGTGGCGGTGGAGGCGTGAGGGCGGCTCCATGTGGGTGTATGCACGACAGGCGCCGTAAAGGGTGAAATACGGTCCCTTTTCCATTTTGTTTTATCTACCTAGGCACCTTCACGTTCATAGAAGGATGAGTCACTGTCGTCACTATCGTCCGCCACTACCGTTACTAGGTATCTTCTACCACTACTATCGCTTTGATCACCGACGGCGCGGCACCTGCTGGCCCGTAAATGTAATGTCAGAATGAGTTAATTGCCTGTTCGTTTGCTTGGCCAACTATCATAAAGCCAGATGAAATTCACCCCGCAGACTAAACAACGTAGAATGTAAACAATAGAGAAATCAAACATAAATAACAACAACATGACGTGCACGTTACATGGTCATCGAAGACCTTGACGGCCGTATGTATCCTAGGAAAAGCGTCCAAGATACGTTACGCGGAGTTCCAAACGTGAACATCGCAACGGC
This sequence comes from Colletotrichum musae, assembly GCA_027406025.1. Classification (NCBI taxonomy): domain Eukaryota; kingdom Fungi; phylum Ascomycota; class Sordariomycetes; order Glomerellales; family Glomerellaceae; genus Colletotrichum; species Colletotrichum musae. Next base: position 6,398,262 of record JANVYC010000004.1, read on the forward strand.
CGAAGGTAACTCTCTCAGAGACCCGCCGCCAACATTAGGCTTCCCCAGTCGGGGTGTTCTCGGGCACGACCTGAGGATCCGCCGGAGGCTCCTCCTGAGGCTCTGGCACGTACTGAGGCTCCGGCACATGCTGAGGCTCTGGCACGTGCTGGGGCTCCGGTATGCAGCCCGATGGCCCCCCAGTGTACGGCAAGAAGTGCTGCTGCCATTGCTCTGCAAAGACCACCCATCCGTCGGGGTGCGGGCATTCTTTAGGCCACCTATGGATCGCCCTGTTTCCACCAAGTTAGCTTCTAATCTGCTTGGCTCGGCTTGGAAAGAAAGAGAGGGGGGGTTCACTTACTCGCGCACCTGCAGGTCCAGACGCCTTCCGGGAAGCAGGTTGTTGGCGCAGATGCCGTTGCTGCCGTCGCACCAGAAGATGTTCCTCCACTGCTCGAGAGCCTTGAAATCGCGCGGCAGCCGCTCGACCTTGCACGGCTGGAGCCCGGCGTCGGCCAGGTCGTCCCGGCTCGACGTCAAGATCGTGTTGCGGACCGCGACGAGCGGCTTGCCCTTGGTGCTGAGCGACCAGCCGTACTTCCGCTTGCAGCCCGGGACGCCGCAGACCCACCTGCCCTTGGTCTGTTCGTCGGACCTGCTGACGGCCACCCACGACTTGACCGCGGGCCAGTCCCAGTGCTCGCACAGCAGGGCCTTGTGCTTCCGCTCCAGCTCTTCGTCCTTCTTCTCGTCCTCCCCGTTGCCGATCCACTCGAGCGGGATGTTGAACGTGAGGTCGTACCGCCTCTTGCCCTTGCCCTCGCCCTCGCCGCCGATGCACACCGTGGTCAGCGCGGGCCGCTGCGGCGGGCGGCGGCCCTCGAAGCACTGCTTGCAGTCCGCGAGCACGGTCTCCTGGTCCGTCGCGCGGATGTCCTTCTGCCGCCGCGCCTCGCGGATGTCCTCCATGCCGAAGGCGCGGTGGGGGCAGAGCGGGATCCAGCGGCTGTGACCGAGGCATATTGCCTTCGGCTTGTAGTTGCCGTCGGCGGGGTCGCGCCTGTGGACGAAGTCGACCAGCGGGTAGGTCTTGTGGCAGAGCTCGCACTTCCCGGAGCGCCAGAGGGCGTTCTCAAGGCGCATCCTGAGCCACTGGTGAGCGCCCAGGTGGTCCCTGTGGGAGGCGCACGGCTCGCAGAGTTTCTGCCTGACGGCGAGTTCCTGTTCTATATCGGAGCGGGGGTCGTGCTGGTGGTAGTGCTGCGTGTCAATAGGGGGTGAGGGCGGACGCTGCACGTAACCATTCGGCTGTCCGTTCGGCATCGGGGGCTGAGGGTAAGGCTGCGGGTGTGACCATTGTTGCCCATGCGGCGTCTGTTGAGGGGCGAAATGCTGCTGAGGTGCAAAATACCGTTGATGTTGCCAGACCGGTGCATGCGCCTGCACGGGAGGGGCATAGTGTGGTTGATGATGGTAATACGGCACCCCGTTCGACATCTCGGGAGTTGGGTAATGCTGTTGATAGCTTTGATAGTAATTTACTGGTGCGCCCGTCATCTGATGCTCTGTCTGTTCCACGGCAACGTCGCCGTGGGCGCCGTTGGCGCCGTTGTGGTCCGGCTCTGCCTGGGTCATCGTGAAGATGCTCTTGATGTGAGACGCCGCGGATAGAAAACACCGAAGACGGGTGGGAGTAGGCTGGATTGGTGACGGAATAAAACGTGTATGAAGGTGTTGGTGACGATGGAGAGAATGAATGAATTTGCAAGTACATGTTCGGTATCGATGTTTTTATAGTGTGCCGTGCCAGCAAGTTGAGTTCCTGACCTCTTGACCGTAACTTTACGAGGGTGTCGACAACAACCTTGGTGTACAATAACTATGAAAAGCTTTGTAAAGTCTGAATGCGCCATCGAGTATGCGGCGGTGCTTGAGTGGGAGCGGATATATTGAGGCGTTGTGTGTGACTATTAGAGCTTCCATTTTGGGTGGATAGGTAGTGTGGTCTCGGAGATACCTTGCGGCCAATGGGAGGCCTTCGTCATGGTTCTCATTGGCACGAGTCTTGTTTTCTTGCCTCTAGAACTTTGATCAAGAGAAAGTATACGGAATGGGGGCGTTGACTGACCTTGCCTCGTGTGATGAGGGCAAGGGCAAATTCGCCCAGAGAGGACACCAGAAAAGATATTTTGAAGTGCTCAAGGTGTGTCCAATCGGCCCACTTATGAAAGTTTCCTTGGGCCCAGACGTCTGCCATCACACACTTGGGTATCTTGATATTCCCTTCGCAAGCAGGTCGATTCACGGAGCATGGAAGCGGATAGCAGCAGCATGGACGTCTGAACTCCTTTTTGGTATGGAGAGCGTATTGCCTTTCTTTCAGCGCGTACACCCAGGGACAATCAGCAGAGGCCGGCAACGAGGGATTCCTGAGTCCGACCTGGTGGCTGCGACTTGGTGTTTTTTTGTTTGGCTTATCCCATCCATTTTCTTTTCTTCATCGTCGAGACAGGATCTCGGTAGCGCAGCATCCCCCCTCCGCGCCGGAAGTCGAGCTCTCGGACATCATGAGCTCCGGCATAACATTTACCATCACTCGCCCGGGGGCCTCCTCCGCCGAGGAGCTAGATCTCTCGGACGTCGACTTTTACTCATCCTCAAAAGTCAGTCGGAGAAAGCGCGCTTGTCGAGCTGCTCCTGCTCCTGCCCCCGCAACGAGATATCGAAACGCGGTCTACATCGTCGACGGCAAGTACGCTCAGATTCACAACTACCACCTATTCAGCAGAATCTTTGGGAAGCCGGATATGGTTGTGATAGACGCAACCGCAACCGCCCGGCCACCTGCCTTGAGGTCCAAAGACTTGGACTTCCTCCTTCCCTCGCGGTACCGCGGCTGCTCTTACTGCAAAAGGCAGAATCGGGCGGCTTGTACGTGCAAGAACAACGCTCGCAAACTCCTCCAGGGCCTGCCGACATGCAATATCTGCATAGCTATTGCATTTGACAAGGGCCCTAAACACTGCGAGCGAGAACTACTGGAAAGGCGGCTGGGCATGTTCTGCACGGGTTGCAACACGAGCCACGCCAGGATGTGGTTCTCCCCCGAGCAGCCGAAGGAGAAGTGCGGGTGCATGGTTCTTTCACTTTGGGCGCATGTGCCTGGATGCGACTTCAGGAATACGCCGCTTCCGAGATGTATCACCTGGGAGCGTCGGGTCTTCATGTGCGCCCACAGCTGCTTCACATGGAGCGAGGACCTGGAACAGTTCATCTTCCGCATCGCGAAGGCGAACTGGGAGAACCGGCCCTTCAAGAACGGCTTGACATTCATGGAATGTCCCGACTGTCTGTCGGAACACGACGAGCCGCACGTGCTCAGACCAGGCGTTCGCTACGCCAGAGACACAAACGACGACAAACATGACAGGCTGGAACTGACCTGGAGACTGCCGCTCTCGGCCATCAAGGGCAACGAGTGCGACAACATGCTCTGCCCGCACCTTACATTCTCCGAAGGGCCCTGCTCCATCAGGAAAGGGCTGTGGGACGACGCGCGTAAGGGCCTGATCCGGTGCAGGAGCTGCGGCTTCCGCTGCTTCTGGACGAGGAAGAACCGCCCGGGCGCCGAGACGATCCTCCGGGGCCGGTTCGTGCTCTGGTCCAGCCGGACCGCGAAGCGCCTGGCGCCCAGACGGCTGTGGCCGCTCCTGTCGTCCCCGACCCATGCTGAGGAGTTGCTGCTCCGGCAGAGCGTGGTGTGCCGCAACGAGGAGTTTCACTTTCCTGAGAGAGGGCTCAGGACGATTCAGCCTCAGACGGGCCCATTCAACCCACCACCGGTGCAGGCGCAGGCGCAGCCTTTCATGGGTGGAAGCCGGAATACGTTTTGTTTACAGGTTTTGGTTGGCGGTACCACGACGCAGGGTCGTGTGAGTAGACGTCTGCCCGAGTCTCGAGCGGCGCGAAGTGCCTAGGTACTTGCGTGGATGTCGAGGACGACGGACGGCAACGACGGACAACAACGACGCCGACCAAGAGAAACGATAACAAGACTACATAGCCCTTGACTTAGGGACGCCTAGCCACGTGGTTGCGGCTGGGTGTCGGATACTAGAGGAGCGGGTAACGAATAAGATCTCCCAACTTGAATCATCGGATATAGAAATCGATGTTGATTCCTACAGGAGGTGATAAATGAGACCGCTCTTATCAGATGAATGCAATACAAGAAGACCGTCATTGGCGTGTTATCCTCACGATGTTCTTTCCAAGTTGGTCCCAGCGTGATATCGTGACCCACATTCCTCGCCGGGGAGCCGGAAGTGACTCTGGCGCCTTCCCGATCCCAGCTCTAACGTTGCAATAGTTAGCTACTTTGGCGAAGAGGGGTCCTTCCCGAGGGAGCAACGCAATCGCTAGATTTTGCTATTTATCACATTTTGGCTGTATATAGAGAGGAAACGAGCGAGCCGGTCTCGTTGGTCATTGGAGGCAACGACCCCGGGCCTATGGGTCCGGTCCCGCACCCACGAATCCAGAGTGCATCTTCTCTCCGTGTCGACAGCATCCCTCAGCGGGTCTCTCTGGGTTGCTACCACGTACGAGGATACTGGCCCGACCGAGCGGCTGCCTCGTCTAGGGGTGATGGTCCAAATTCGCCCGGGCCTGCAGACGAGGATGCCTGTTGGTCGTTCTCCTTCCTGTTTCACGAGCTTGCCGGCGGGGTAAGAGGGAAAGAAGAAAAGGTCGTGAGAGCCGCCCTCACTCTCCCCGCGATTTGCTCACAAGTCTTCAGCTCTCAACGCGAATTTACGACGCCAGGATTCAAGGAAATCGTCATGGTCAACTCGCCTACCGAAACACCGGCTGCTGCCGAGCGGCCCGAGCCTGCGCCTGCGACCGAGCCTGCGCCTGCGACCGAGCCTGCGCCCGCAGCAATCGAACCGGCGCACATTGAGGCTGACGATGCTGTCAGTCCTGAACTGCTTCCCTCCAAGTCACCATGTCCTGCTAACGCTGTATGGCAGACCGAAGACGGAGCTTCGATTGACGAGCAAATGTATGAAAGAATCCCAGAAAAGCCGCCGAGAAGTTGTCGTTAAATGTCGATTCAGCTCGTCGTACTCCACATCGCTGGCATCCAGCGCTGTCGACTATCCCACGGAACACGGACGCAGGTACCATGCTTTCCGACGCGGAGGTGAGTCCTAGGACCGGCTGATGCCTTTGCCGCACACACACACGTCTCGCTAACTTCGTGCTTCTAGCCTACATTCTCCCCAATGACGAGGTGACAAACTGCCCAGTCCGACAAGGAAAAGGGTCACGCTAAATCAATTTGTTTTGCGCGCGCTTTAGATCGAAATGGACCGCCTCGACCTGACCCACGCCATGGTCTGCAAAGCGATCGGCGACAAGCTCTACCTGGCCCCCCTCGAGAAGGAGAAGGTGCACCGGATTCTCGACGTGGGCACGGGAACCGGCATCTGTGAGTGCTTCGCTGCGTCGGAGGGGATGGCCGGAAAATAGCCAGGCAATGGCGAGCGCGGGGCGGATCTCGCTAATTCGCTCTTCGTGCTGAACAGGGGCGATGGAAATCGCGGACGAGTTTCCCAACGCTGAGGTAGGTGTTGCGGCGACAACCGATGTCATGACCCCTCGTCGAAAGTGTTGTGTTTAACGAGTTCATTCAGGTTATCGGAAACGATCTGAGCGCTATCCAACCTACCTGGTGAACTTGACATCCCAGTCAGGACGACCCCGGCGATCATTGCTAACCTCAGCGAAGGGTCCCCACGAACGTCAAGTTCGAAATTGACGACGTCGAGAGTCCCTGGGTGAACTCGAAGAAGTACGACTACATTTTCGTGCGCCACATGGCGGCCTCCATTGCCGACTGGCCCAAGCTGGTGAAGAGCGTCTTCGAGTAAGCAATTCACACCCATACCCTCCAAACCTGGCATCCAGCCCCCGATCTCAACTCACAATCCCTTATAGGAACCTCAACCCCGGCGGCTGGGCTGAGTTCCAAGACCTGGATGGCGATGAGGGCGAAGAGGCCCTCGGCCTCGCACTCTGATTTGGTCAGGCCGTTTTTGATCCAGGATCCCTGTTGAATATGTGAGTGAGCTCGAAGGGCTTATGGAGTGTACCTAGGTATGTAGAGAACGTACCTGTTGCAACAGCCACTGCGCCGTCAGCCACCGTGGCGGCGCCGTGGCCTGAGCGCCCCACAGCGCTCGGCGGAGCTAATCCTCCGTGGGTCACGTGCCCACCGGGGTCAGCTCTGATATCTACGCTGGCGCCTAGGTATCTCTAACCTTAGCTAGTTATTGACTCTTTTACCTCTATTTTGACCCCATATATATAGACCGATTAATTACCCTATAAGTAATTTAATACTAATTAGTAGTTAACCTTCTCGTTACTACTTAATTATAAGCTATAAATTAACTAGGAATTACCTAGAAGAGATAATATTTAGATTAGTATAATCTAACTTTAAGAGTAGACCCCTGAACTCCGATTAATATACTAAGATCCCTTTAACCTTAAAAAACAACCCGACTTTAAAAGTAGACCCCCAATTAAGTATAGATATTAAAAGAAGCATTAAGACGTCCTAAGAAACCCCCCCTACGGCTCTGTTAAAATTGTTTAATATAAAAGATATTTTTATTATACTCTATAATATAAGAATACTACTACTAGAGTCCCTAAGTAAACCTATAATAACCTCCTCCTTAAGGTACTTTAGGGTAGTACCTAGGTCCCTTTTTAATATCCTCTTTACTTTCTTTAACTAACGGGGGTACTTACTATATAATCCCCTTATTACTATAACCTTAACTACTTTGTAATAACTTACTATTACTAACTCTAACCTTTTCTCTTTAATAAATATAAGTAATATATTTTACTATAATAAATAATATACAACTACTATTTTTGTATAAATTAGAGTAATAGAGTAGCTACTATAGGTATACTTTGCTTAACTTATAGCTATAAAACCTTTTTATAAAACTTTCCTTTTCTACTATTTTTTTTTTTATAAACCTTACTTATATTTACTAGTAAAATATAACGTTTTATTAACTTAGTAATATAGTTTTTATATAACTTTAAAAAGGTTTAGTAAGTTAATTAAATTATTAGTAGTAAAACGTTATTTAAGTATATATACCCTTAAAACTATAGTTAAGGAAAAACGCTTGTGTTTAAAGTATAGTTAGTTTATTAATTTAATATTACTTTAGCTCCTTTAATAAAGTATTTAGTATTTAGTATTACTATATAAAATTACTACTAAAAATAGTAAGATACTGCTTCTTTTTACTCTTTAAATATATAGTTATTAGTAATATTTTTTTAGTAGTAACTAAGAAATTGGCTTTAATACTTTTTACTCTAAAAACTACTATTTTTTTTAATTTATTAATAATAATTAAAAAGGTTTGTTTTACTATCCGTTATCCTTATCTATTACTTATACTTTATTTAACCTATTCTACTAAAGCTTAATAATATAATATTTATATTATTATGTCCTTTAACTTTAAAATCCCTTTATTTTAAGTCTAACTTTATCCCTATAGTTTTAAACTTTACTTTTAAACTACAAAGCTTTAAAAAAAGTTAAAAAGAATGGTTTTAGTTAAAAATTAAGTTTAATAGTAGTCTATACTACTATTTTATATAGTTAACTACTTACTAGTTCTTGTGTTAGAAACTAGTATAAATACGAACTTATAGAGTCTATTTTTTCTTTTTCCTTTATATAGTATTATTCTATTTTTTGCCTTTAATAGTAAAATATTTATTATAACTTAGAGCCTAGTTTAAGAAGGGCCTATTTACTAAAAAAAGGTCTACTTTTTAACTTATAATTTTTTTAAAAACCTCTTTTTTACTATCTATTACTACTATTATTTATTATTACACCTATATCTCTATAATAGTGGTTTAACTATAAAATATAACTATAATAATTAATAAAAGATCCCCTTTTTAAAGTACTATAAGTAGTCTAAACTACTTTTATAAAGTTAATTAACTTAATAAGCTACTTAAGGGCTAGTAGGGAAAGTTATAAACTCCCCTAGTGACTTAATAACTAACTCCCTTCTATAAATAGCTTAGTAAAGGCTATTAATTTATTACTAGCTTATTAAATAAGTAACTTAATAGCGCTAAGACTCTCTAGCCCCTTTAAGTGTCCCTTACGATTTTAGAACGCTTTGTAGTAAATATTAATATGTTTCTATAGGGCCCTCTTAGCTCTAAAGTCTCTAATAATACCGTTTTTAAAATAAAGTTAAATATAATACTAATCTTTAGTATTAATTAATATACTATAAAAGGGCTTATAGAGTAGAAACTATAAAAGGCTTTTTAATATAACTTTAATATATAGCTCTTTAAAGTCTTTAGCTAAGTTAATTTAAAAATCTACTACCTTATTAAAAATTTTCTTTATAAGTATAGTATTTTAATTAATTTTACTAATACCAGTATAGATACTAAGCTTTATAAAGTTATAAACGAGTTTTATTACTCTTTTTAAATATTTAATAACGTTATAAAAAGTAAATAGGTATACTATAGATTTAGGAATAACTATATAAAACCCGGGTTTATTAAAGAAATTACTAATAGCTACTAGAGTACTATACCCACAACTCTTACTAATAATAATATACTACCCCCTATTAGTAAGTAGTATAAAGAGTCTTAAGCGGCTGTGATACTGTAAGGAGATACTACTATAACCTACCTAGTGGCTAAAGTCCTTAACTATCACTGCTCACTACTAAATTAACAGCCTCCTCCCCGCGCTAAAACCTATCTACTAGCCTTTATTAATAGCTACTTAGTATATCCTATAAATCCCCCTATACTAAAAATACTAACTAACTTTACTAAGCTTAGTAATAAAAGTATAAAGTATAGTAGCGACTAGTATAACTTAATTAATACAAAACTTTATATCTTCTAGTACTACTACGAGTTTATTAGTATTAGTAAGAGTTAAGCCTATATAGCCTTTTCCCTTATGTTAAAAGATCGCGCCTAAGTCTACTATTATAAGCGTCTTTACTCTACTACCTATTTCCCCTTTATTAACTTAGTTAAATAAGTATAAAATTACTTTAAAACCCCTTAATTTTATTAATAGTGCCTTTTTAAATAGTAGAGTCTTATACTTAGTAATAAGATTTAAAGGAACTACAGTAAGACCTGTATTAAGTACTTTAACTTATTAATTTTTAAGTTAATAAAAATTTAACTTATACTTAATATATACCTTTAAGGTAATTAAGTCCTCTATACTTAGCTACTTACTACTTACTATAATACTCTAAATATTACTAATGCCCTCCTTAAGCCTAAGGACTTTATTAATAGTACTATTACTAACCTTTACTCTACTACAAGTATTACTAATAGTAACTCTAGTGCTAATTAGTTTATTACAAAGCCTATAGGGCCTTTTAAGGCCTTTCCCATTAATCACTAATATAGTAGTAGCTATACTAATAGCTACTTTTAAAGTAGTAAATTTAACTACTATAGCCAAAATTAATACTATAGTACTAATAGTCGCTCTATACCCTACTATAAGGGCCCTATAAAGTACTATATCTATAGTAGGACGGGTTATTAGTTTACTAATTATAAGTAAAAAGAGTGTAATAAGGCTTATAAGTAATATAGAGTATCTAAGTACGTTTAAAATACTTTAAAAAAAGGATATTCCTAGTTTTTAACTTAGTATAAAGGCACTAACCCCTCTTTTAAGTACTATAATACTCCCTTTAAAATTAAAACGTCCCTTAATAATAAAAAAGAAATATCTAAACAGAAAGACAGTAGTATTAACTATATATACTATACAATAGTATTTAACACTAAAGCCACTACTACTAGCGTAATAATTAAATAAACTAATAGCTACTATATTATTAACTTTTTTATAAAAAGTACTACTATTTACTACTTAATAATAGTTAACCCCTTTAAGTTATATATCTCTAAAATAATATTTATTTATAATAGCTACTATTCTATAACTATCTTCCGGGGCATTATACTAGACTTTAAAGTAGCCCGTTTTTTAATAAGAGGTTATAATTAATACCTTGCTTTTAAGGATAATTTCTTTTTAAATCTTAAAATTAAAACGTCAACTACTAAAAAGGTCTTTATTGTATTTAAAGATAGGGATCTAATTACTTTATTAGAATTAGTTAATATACCTATACTATTTAGTGTAATTACCTTTTATATTATACTTATAAATACTCCGTTTTTCTTTAGCTTCTATAATATAAATTAACTTAGTATTATCTTTAATAATATATATAATAAACTATATTAAAGTACTACTATTATTTCTATTATTTAATAATAAAGCTATTTATAGTTTTTTTTTAATACTAAAAAGTCCCTTACCTACTACTACTTAATAAATACTAAACTTTAATACTTATATTACTAGTTTAGCTACCCTTCTATTTAAAAGCTTTATAACGTACTATAAAAGGCTAGATACTCTATTAAAATTTCTATAATTAAAGCTCTTAATAGAATCTACTACTAATATTAACTTAATAGCCTAGTTTTTTTTTACTTTAAGTTTACCCTTTATAATAACTATAACTTTAACTATAAAGTTATTATTAATATTATATATATTAATAAACACCCTATACTCTATATAGTTAATACTATAATAGCCTTTAATACTACTTACTTCTTAAAGAGTATTTTTACTAAAGATATATAAAAAGGCTTTAAAAAAAACTAAATTAATATATACTAAAAACTCTTAAATAACCTTATTATAAATCTAAGTACTAGCTTTAAGTCTATAAAGTTTTATAGTAATACTTAAGTCTTTAGTATTACTCTTATTAATACCCTAATTAAAGCCTACTACTTAATTAATAAAGTTAAGTAGTACTACGCTATACTATATAAAGTCTTTTTTATTATCTATAGTAAAAACCCTAATATAAGTAATAATACGTGCCTCTAAGTAACTATTAAAGTAATAAATAATACTACTAGTTTTAATAGCTTTATACTAACCCTTTTTATTTTTAAAGTATACTTAAGGATAAATAATAACTCTACACCCTTACTAAAGTTTTTAAAAAGAGCCGCTATAATTTATAAAGTAACTAAAAAAGTCTATTATTACTATACAAATTAATAAGTCTAAAATACCCTTAAAGTATATAACAGCTCTAACTCTATACCTACTATTAATTTCTTACTTTAATTTATAGTTCGTATATAGCGTAAAAAAGGTAGTTAGTAAGGCCCTTATTAACTTATTTTAGTTAATAGTAAAACTTATATACTTTAGCTTTTATAAGGCCTATACTCCTTTAAATTAATAAGTATTAAACTATTTTATAATAACGTTAAAAAAACTAATTTTATTATTCCTCCACTTTTAGATACTCTTAAGGGTAGTAAGGCTAATAGCCCTATTAAGATCTATAATAAGGCTAATACCCCTAAAGAGGCCCTTAATAAAATTATTATTAATACTACTTTTCTACCCCTAGTAAAAAACTACTCTAAGTAGCTAAAGAGACGTTTTAGTCGTTTCTGTAAGTATCCTATTGTAGTGTATATTTTAACTAAAGAGAAGGCCAACCTAGCTTTTATAATTAAACTTTAAAATAATAAACTAATTACTACTCTAAGAGAGTCGTTTTAGTTATTAATAAAGTAAAAAATTTTAGTACTTTAAGATTGTAACGTTTTTAATATCGTCCCTTTTAACCTTAAAGTATATAATAAACTATAATAGTTTAAGTTCTGAATTGTTAATAAAGTTAAGAGTAAAATAATAAATAAACCCTATAAGAAGTTGTAACTAGTTATTTAAGGCTACGCTAATACTAATAAGGCTAAGATCCTTACTTAGTCCTTAACTATTTAGTAAATAAATTAATAACTTATCCTTACTCTTACTCCGTCCCTAATTTATAATAAAATAACCCTTTAACTATAAAACATTATATAAACTTATATATAATTAAAAACTATACTTAACTATATAATTTTTACTAAACTACTTAAAAAGATTAAGTATTAGTACCCTAATAATACTATTATAGTTGTTAAAAAACCACTCTATAGAATCGCAAAAATAAGTACCTACTAATAAGTAACGTACTATCGCTACTATTAAAATAAACTTAAAATAGTTATATTTATATATAACCTATACTTCTTAATTTTATTAATTAAAAATAATAAGTTTACTATAGTTAAAATATAAACTAATAATATATTAAAACTCTTAACTATTAATTTTTTAGCCTAAAAGAATAAATAACTCTTTAAAGTAAACCTTATAGTTAAACTAAAGTCCTTCTTAACTACTAATAATCTCCTTATATTTAATAATAGTATTTTATCCCTTAAAGGGCCTAACTTAGTATTCTACTAAAAGGGCTAAAGTAAAAAGCTTACTACTATAACTACTAGTAATAATTAAAAAGTATAATACGTTTAGTAACGTACCTATAGTACTTATATTACTTTAATTTACTAGTTAAAGGTATTGTATAACTTCTTAGTTACTACTTAATACTAAAAGCCTATAAATAATAATATTAAAGCCCTAAATAAGTAAATCTAGTAGTAAATTAATAACTAGTAGCACAGCTTTATATACATCCTTCTTAACTTTACTACTTATAAGTTATTTATCTTTATAAATAAATCTTTTACTAATAATATAAACCTTTTATTATAGCTTAGTTTTATTATTATTCTAAGTAATAAAAACTAACTTACTAATAATACTTTTTAAGTCTATAGTAATATTGTCTACTATAGTTTAATAAAGAATAAATAAGTAACCTATAGTGTCCTTACTTTAAAGATCTATAGTATAATAGCTAGTATTAATATAACCCTATTAATTACTAAAATATTAAAAATCATAATTAACTACTTTAAACTTCTACTAATCCTATTAATAGTATATATAGACTTATACTTACTATATAAGTACCTTATTAAACTTAGTACTACTAAAGAAAAGAGACTTATAATTAATATTATAGCCCTTTATTAGTTTTATAAAAAATACAAAATTAATAATATCTACTAAATCACTAATAATAATAACTTCGCTAATACTTTTATAAAAACCTCTCTAAACTAAGCCCTTAAGTACTTTATTACTAAAAATAAAATAAAAATTAAAATAAAAGAATAAGTAATATAAAGAAGTAAAGAAGGTATAGTAAATAGTAGAGGTATTAAGGAATATAAGGGAAGGAAAGGAATAATAGGAAATTAAGTATGTGAAGGTTCTAGAGACTATATAGAAGCTATACTAGATTTCTAGCCTAGTTAAATACGAGCCCTAGGCGCTTCCTAGCTACTTTAAGCCCGTTAGAGATAAAGCGCTTAACGCCTATAGGGGTTTTTAGGATTTCCGTTATTTTGTAAAGAGTGGTAATCCGTTGAACTGCGTCAATTACCGCCCTCTTTATAATTATAATTATTTTTAGTTAAAGCCTTAGGCTATAAAGTAAAAACTACTAGTATTGCAACAGCTACTGCGCCGTTAGCTACTGTAGCGGCGCTGTGGCTTAAGCGCCCCACAGCGCTTAGTGGAGCTAATCCTCTATAGGTCACGTACCCACCGGGGTCAGCTCCGATATCTACGCTGGCGCCCAGGCATCTCCAACCTTAGCTAGTTATCGACTCTTTTACCTCTATTTTGACCCCATACGTATGGACCGATCAATTACCCTACGAGTAATCCAACAGTACCAGCATGTCCTTTTGCGGCTTTGCGTTTGGCTGGAATCTCTCGCCGACGTGTTTCTCTGCGACGCTGAATGACTTCAAGTCAGTACACAAGATATAGGCGCATGGCCGCGGGACCTCTCACCCCATCATCTGGCCCATGCCGATCTTGTCCGTCGGCCTCGGGCCCAGCAGCTTCAGGAACCAGTTGGAGAACCGGACGGCCCGGATCCAGGGCACGTCCAGCGTGACCGCTAGGATGGGCCAGTTGTCGCGCATCTGCGCGATGAACCCAAAGACGTCGGCGTCGGCGTCAAGATGCCCGAACGGCTTCCCAAACGCCGCGGCCGTGATGACGTCCATGGTCAGGTACGACGACAGCGATCCGATATCGACAAGCTTCCCCGCGCCGGCGTAGCGCTCCCGCAAGAGATCCACCGCCTTGCCGACCTGCGCTTCGACGCTCGGCTCGAGCAGGTCGACCTCCCTGCCGGCGTAGGCGGCCGCCGTCCGGGCCTTCATCCGGTCGTGCAGCCGCCGGTCCGTGGTGGTGAACATGGTCTCCTGGTACGGGTTGAAGCGGCTGGAGAAGTACCAGGCGTCCTTGCCGTAGTCGCTGCGCGCGGAGTTGAGGCGGCGCAGGAGGTCCGCGTCATCGGTAGACATGGGCATTGGGTCCCCATGGGGGCCCATGGGGACCCAAATATTTAGGGCCACTTTATATAGGTACCTATTTAAATGGGTAATTTAGGTTGGGTTTAAATAGGTATTTAGATTTAGGTAATAGGTGATTTTAGGTACTTAAATAAATAGGTAAAATAGGTATAGGTTTAAATAGGTAGATAGGTTTAGGTAATAGGTAATTTTAAGTACTTAAATAAATAAGTAATATAAATAAAGAAATTTAAAATACTTTAAAAATTTAATATTTAAAGTTAAAATTAAATTATATAAACTATTATATATATATAAAGTTAATTAAAGTTTTAAAGAAGTATACTAATTAGTTATAATAATTAACTATAATAAATTATAAAAAGAGTTTTTTTATATTTAGTTTATTTAAGGGTAAAACTATTTATTATTTATAGAAGTACTAGTTAAAAAGATATTTTAAAAGTAGTAAAGGTCCTTTAGTTAAATAGTAATATACTTAGTATAAATAATAAAAAGGTTAATTATTAAATAAATATTAAATTTAAAAAAATAATTTAGTAATATTACTTATAAGTAAATATTATAGTAATATAAGTTTTTATAGTCTCCTAGAGGACTTAAATAGTACTAACTTGAAAGTAAATATTTTTAGTATTAAAGTTACTATAAATTTCCTTATAAAGGTACTAAAAGGGGAGTTTAAAAAAAAAGAGTACTTTAGTAGTTTAAAAGTAGTAGATTTTTTTAAAAGTAATAGTTAAAAAAAAAGTTAGTTTTATAATAACTTAATATAATAATTTAAATTTATTATTAAGTTTAAAGTAATATTTGTATATAGGGGGTATAGTAAGTACTTTATAGTTTAAAAGTAACTTACTTAAAGTCTTATTTAAAGTCTTTAAAACTATTTTAGTATAGGGGTAGGGATTTTTTTAGTATTTAGTTTTAAGGGCTTAGTCCCTTTAGTAGAAAGTTTAAATTAGTATTTTTTAAAAAAGTAAATTATTATAAGTAATTATTATAAAAGGATTTATAAAAAACTTACTTTAAGTAAAGATAATATTAAAGTTAAAGTTAAGAAAGTAGTAGAGAAAAAAAAGTAAATTATAAAGGTATAGTAGTACTAAAATTATTTTAAGTAGTAATAAATAATTAAAATAATAAGTATATTAAAATAGTAAGTATATAAAATAGTAAATATATAAAATAGTAAGTATAAAAAAATAGTAAGTATAAAAAAAAGTTAAAAATAAAAAGTAGTAATAAAAAAAGTAAGTATATAAAATAAAATTATATTTAAAACTATATATTATATTAAAATAAATAAATAATAAATAATAAATAATAAATAATAAATAATAAATAATAAATAATAAATAATAAATAATAAATAATAAATAATAAATAATAAATAATAAATAATAAATAATAAATAATAAATAATAAATATAATATATTAAAAGTAGTATATTATTTTATTTAAAATAAGTTTATTTAATATAAAAATTTTAAAATTAAAATATAATAAATATTATATTTAAAATAATATAATTATTTATTATTTATTAATTATAATAATTTATATTAAAAATATTTTTTATTTTATAATATATACTTTTAAAATTAATATATAAGTTTTTATTATACTTATATATTATATATTAATTATAAAAGTTAGTTTTTTATATATAAAATTAATATATAAGTTTTTATTATATTTATATATTATATATTAATTATAAAAGTAAGTTTTTTATATATTTATATATATATATATATAATTATTAATTTTATTAATATATTATATTTTTAGTATTATATTATAAATTAAAAAGAATTATATTAAAATTTATTTTATTTACTTTATATAATAATAATTATAACTTTTTTATATTTTATTTTTATTTAAAATTATAAGTTATATTTAAATATAATTAAATATAATATAGTTTAAATAGTATTTTTAATAATATTAATATATTAATAAATAATAAAAAGTAAAAATAATTATTATATTAATAAAAAACTTTTTAAATATTAATATTAATAGTTATAAATCTTTTTTATTTATTAATTATATTATATAATATATTTTATATAGTTTATATAAAAATTAATACTTATAATAAATATATATAAAATAAAATATTAAATTATTATATTTTTTAAAAAGAATAACTATAATAAATTTATTTTTAAATATAATACTTAATTATTATAATTAATTAATATTTAATTTACTCTATATTAATTATAATTATACTTTAACTAAATAATATATTATAAAATTTATAATATATTATAAATAATAATTATATATACTACTAAAATAATTAAAATAAAAATTAATTAATTTTACTTAATTTTAATTAATTTTAATTAATTTTAATTAATTTTATATTTTTATATTTTTATATTTTTATATTTTTATATTTTTATATTTTTATATTTTTATATTTTTATATTTTTATATTTTTATATTTTTATATTTTTATATTTTTATATTTTTATATTTTTATATTTTTATATTTTTATATTTTTATATTTTTATATTTTTATATTTTTATATTTTTATATTTTTATATTTTTATATTTTTATATTTTTATATTTTTATATTTTTATATTTTTATATTTTTATATTTTTATATTTTTATATTTTTATATTTTTATATTTTTATATTTTTATATTTTTATATTTTTATATTTTTATATTTTTATATTTTTATATTTTTATATTTTTATATTTTTATATTTTTATATTTTTATATTATTATATTTTTATATTTTTATATTTTTATATTTTTATATTTTTATATTTTTATATTTTTATATTTTTATATTTTTATATTTTTATATTTTTATATTTTTATATTTTTATATTTTTATATTTTTATATTTTTATATTTTTATATTTTTATATTTTTATATTTTTATATTTTTATATTTTTATATTTTTATATTTTTATATTTTTATATACTTATATTTTTATATTTTTATATTTTTATATTTTTATATTTTTATATTTTTATATTTTTATATTTTTATATTTTTATATTTCTATATTTTTATACTTTTATACTTTTATATTTTTATTTTACTTTTAAAAGAATTTTTTAGTTATACTTTTTTTAATTAAACTAAAACCTATATATTTTATAATAAAAAAGAGTAGTTAGGCTTATTTTTACTTTTTATTTACTATAACCTATAAAATTAATTCTTTAACTTAATATTTTATATACTTTTTTTTTATAACTTATTAATACTACTTATTTACTACTATTAGTATATATTTACTTATTATTTTTAATATATAGTATTAATTTTATTTTTTATTAAAATAGTATTAGTAAAATATTAAAAAGTAATTTAAACTAAAGTAAGTTTTTATAACTTTAAATTTTATAATAATTATTTAATTTAATTTTCTTTAAGCTACTTTTTTAGTTTAAATACTAAAGTAAAGTATAAAGCTAATAATAAGTATTTTAATAACTAGAATATAAAAAAAGTATAAGCTTATTTTAAGAATATAACTTAGGATAAGTAAAACTTTAATTAAGTTAAACTTTTATTTACTTAAATTAAGTAAAGAGTTTTTTAAAAGTTAAAAAAAAGAGGTAACTTTAAAGTAAATAGCTTTAAGTAATAAACTACTTTAAAGTAGTAAGAAATTAAAGTAGTTAATATTAAGTTATAAGTATTTGTATTTTTAAGTAAAATATTATATTAATTATTTATAGCTATTAAAAGAATTATTATTTAAAGTAAGTTATAGTTAATTTAGGTATTATACTTTTAGTTTTATAGTTTTTATTTTTAGTTTAGTATAATAACTAAAATAACTTTATTATTAAGAATAATAGTTATAAGGATTAAGAGGATATTAAAAATAAAAGTCTTTTTAATAACTTAAAGGCTATTTTTATAAAAATAAAGGAAGTTTAGAGTAATAATTTAGTTTAGTATATCCTTAAGGATATTAATATAAAAAATAAGAGTAAAAAGATTACTTAAAGTATTCTTTTTATAAGTTTTTAGTTAATTTAAAGAATTATTTTAAAGAATTATTATAATACTAATTACTTTAAATTTAAAAATACTACTAGTATAAGTACTTTTACTTAAATTAGTTGTGTATTTTTTAAAAAATATATACTAAAGTTAAGTTCTTTTTTAGTAACTTTAATAAAGTTATAAGTATTTTTTATAAGTATAGATATTATAATAAACTTAAAGTTAAGTTTATTTTTATTAAAAAAGAGATATTACTTAGCTTTATTTTTATAAAGTATTATAAGAAGTTTAAGTTATTCTTTAAGGAACTTTAAAAGTTTTAAACTATTTACTAGGAAAAGTATTTATAAGTATCTTTTATAATAACTTAAGAGTTTTATTTAATTAGTTTTTAAGAGAGTAATTTATTATTACTACTAAGTCCTTAATTTATATAGCTATAGGTATTGTATTTTAAAGAAGTTTAAGTATTTTTTTACTTTTTATTAAATAGTTATATTTATAACTAACTTTATTATTTACCTACTTAAGACTCTTAACTTTTTTTCTTTAGTATAACTTTATAGTAAATTTATTTAACTTTTAAATAAATCCTTTTTAATTATTTAAGAGTTTTTTTTAGTAGTTTTACTACTTAAACTTTTTAACTTTACTTACTTTACTATATAGAATATAGTTTTGCTTTTTTAGTTTATAGTTTAGGGATTCTTTAACTTTAAGTAAGTTAAGTAATAAGTAAATAGTTAGGGACTATAGTATTATATAGTAATTAATTATATTAATACTTAATTTTTAGTTAATTTATAATAATTTAGTATTTTTTAAAATATTTTAAAATATTATTAATTTATTATATATAAATAATAAATATAAATTTATTAAAGAAATTCTATTATATTTAGTATTTAAAAACTATTCTAATTTAGTTACTTTATTTTATTTTATATTTTATACTTTAATTACTATTTAATAGTAAAATTTAAAAAATTATTTTTTAATTTATTATATAGTATATTTAATTATATATTTATATTTAAAATAAAGTTAAAAGTTTATTTTATATAATAGTTTTATATTTTTTAATATTTTTAATAAAGTATTTAAAGCTTTTAATACTTATATTTATATATAACTTATATTAATTATTAAAAGTACTTTTAAGTATATTTATATAATTAGTTAAATATAGTTAATATTTTAAAAAACTTATATAAAATATTAATTATTAGTATTTATAATAAAAAACTTAAAATTTTATTAATAAAGTATTTTATTATTAATATTATAATTTTAATAATTTAAATTATATTTATATATATATTTTATATATATATATATATATATTATAATTATATAATAAAGTAAAAAAAAAATTAATTAAAAGAAATTAATTTAATAGAATTATATTTTTTATTATTTAAAGCCTTTTAATACTTATTTAATTATATAAATTACTTTAAAGTATATATTTAAAAATAATTACTATAGAATTATATAAACTCTAACTTTTTTAATATTATATAGTATAATACTTTAGTAATTTATAAGTATTAAGTATAGTAAAAAGTAAATTTATTAATTTAAAATAAAAGTTAATTCTTTAACTTTTTTTAAAAGTTATATAATTAACTTTAAATAATATATATTATATACGTTTTAAATACTTTTATTTATTAATTTAATATTACTTTTTAAATATTCTTTATTTATTTTTCTTTTTTATTTTTAATATTATATTTAATATAATATTAAAAAAATACTTATTTATAAATAGTATATTATAATTTATACTTAAATTTTAAATAAAGTAAATCTATAATAAAATACTTTATTAAACTTATTAATATTTATAGTAAAAATAAATAAATATAAGTTTAATATATATTATATTTATATTAAATATTTAATATATAATATACTTTACTTTAAGTAATATAAATAGAATATAATAAACTATATAATAAGTATAAAATATCTTATAATTATATATTAAATACTATTAACTTTATTATATTAATTCTATTTAATTCTTTATTTTAAGTATTTTACTTTATATATAAATAGTAATATATATCTTTTTTATAGTTATAATACTACTTATAATAAAGTAAAAAAAGAAATTAACTAAGTAGAAATTATTTTAAAAGAAGAATATAGTAAAGAATATAATTAACTAATATATATATTTAGTAAATTAATAAGTTAATATTATAAAAAAAAGTAAATATATTACTAATAATATATAAGTAGTTATAAATAATAAATTCTAACTTATAAGTAGTATTTTATAAGTTTTATTTAAAATATTTAGTAAATTAATTACTTTACTTTAATATAAAAAGTATTAATTATTAACTATAATTCTTTTTTACTTATTTAAAAAATATATTAATATAAAAAAGTTCTAAAGATATATATATACTTAATTTATATTTATATTATATACTATATATTTAATATATAATTTATTTTTTAATTATACTAATTTATCTATACTATAAAAATATTTATATTAATATAAAATAGTATTTTAAATACTTAAAGTTAAGAACTATTTTAATATTTTAATAGTAAGTATAATAGTTTATAGCCTTTATTATAAATTATTATTAATTAATTAGTTATTTACTTAAGTTATTTAATTTATAATACTTTTTTTTTAAAAAAGTTTAGTTAATAGTTTAAACTTAAATATTACTTATTATAAATTTAATTACTTAATATATTTAATAGTAAGTTTTTTATAGAATTAAGTAAAAATATATAATATATTAATAAAATCTTTTTTAATTCTTTATATTTAAATTATAATAATCTATAATATTAATTTAACTTTATAGTATTATTACTATACTAATAAACTACTTTAAAAGCTACTTTATAAAATTAATATCCTTTTTTAATACTATAACCTACTTAGTATAAATTACTATAAAATTTAAAACTATATAAGTTAGTTATTATTTATTACTTTTATTAATTTAATATAACTTACTTTTAAAAAATACTACTAAGAAATCTTTTAATATACTCTATAAAGCTTTAAGTATAGATACTTATAATTATAACTTATTTTTACTAAAAATCTTAGGTAAAAGTAAGATTTCTTAAACTAGTTATTAGAATACTACTTTTAGTAAAAGTAGTTTAGTAGACTTTTAAAGTTATTAGATTTTATAAAGAGTAGTTACTATTTATATTAGTATACTTTTTAATAAACCTAGTTCTTAATATACTACTAAACTTTACTTTTTATACTTTTTTTTTTAAAAAAACTTTAAAAGACTTTTAAAATATTTTTCTTTATTTAACTAATTTAGGTTTAGAACTATTTTTTATTCTTTTAGTATTCTTTATAGTAAGACTTTTAGTTACTTATAATAATATAAAAAGCTTTAGATTTAAGTATTTTTTTACTATCCCTAAGTTAATATCTTCTTCTTTTAGTATACTAAGAATCTTTAAATTTAACTACTAAGATTACTTATAGTTATTTATAATTAGTAAAGATAGTTAGAGTAGTATTTTATTATTCTATATAGTAAAAAAAAAAGAATATAAGTAAAGGTTTTGTATAATTAAAGTAGTATAAATAAACAAAAGTAAATTAGTAATTTAATTTTTTACTTAATAACTAATAAAGTAATTCTTTTTTATATATATATTTAAATTTATAGTTTATTATAATAACCTTTATTTTACTTTCCTTTTTTTCCTTTTACTTAACTCCTTTTATTTTTACTATAAGTAGTTTATTATTTAAAGCTAATTTAGCTTTAAATTATAAAAATATACTACTTTAATAAACCCCTCTTAAAGATTTATTTATAGATTTATTAACTTACTTCTTTATTTAATTAAAAGTTATTTTATTTTTTTTAAACTTTAAGTTAAAGTTTAAATAATAGTAGTACTTAACTACTTAGTATTTATTTTAAATTATTTATACTACTTTTAGTACTTTTATTTATAAAAACTTAAAAGAACGTATTAAATATAAATATAGTATTTTTTAACTTTAGTATATTATTTAATCCCCTAAATAAGTATATTTTAATTAAAGTACCCTTTATACTACTAAAGAGTTTAAGTTAATTTATAAAAATTATTTTTAAATTTTAAACTATTTATAGGTTTAGGTATTAAGTATTAGTATAATAAAGAAGTATTTAGTTTTTTTTATATACTAATAGTATTTTAAAAAAGGATATATAAATAATATAATAGGTTTAAATTAATTTTTAGTATATTTTTAGCCTTTATAATAAGCCTTTATAATAATACTATTTTTAAACTACCCTTAGTAAAATAAAGTATAAAGAGCTTATTATTAACTTTATTACTATAATAAATATTTTCTTTAGTATTATTAATAACCTATACTTCTAAAACTTTTTTTTATAAATAAATTTAACCCTTTAATTACTAAATTAGTAAATAGTTTAATAATAAGTAGTAAATTATACTATTTTTATTAAGTAATAAGTAATTAAATATTTACTTAAAAATAGTAAAGTATCCTTTATAGTTAATATTTAAAGTACTCCCGGGTTAATATACTCCCTTTTTAGTATTATTTACTACTTTATTAATAAAAACTAGAATTTTTATTATATTCTACTTAAAGCTACTAATATAAGGGCTAGTTATACTATAAAATAATAAATTAATAAAATTATAAAAGTACTTATTTAGTTTAAATAGAATATAGGCTATTTACTTAACTTTTAAATAGTATTAATAAATAATACCTCTTTTTTTAAGTTTAAATTTTTTAAAGTAGTTATTAAAGAGTTACTTAACCCCTTTAAGTAAAGACGTATTATTTATATTTATTATTTAATATATATTTATAACTTTATTACTTCTTTAATTTATAAAATACTTAAAGTTATTTTATAAAAGGCCCTTAATAATTATAATAAACTTAGTATTCTTTAGTATACTTAATAGAATTTTAACTCTAATTTTAAGTTAGATTTATTTAAGTTACTCTTTTAGAATTTAAATAGCTTTAAATATTTTATTTATAAAGTAAGTATTTATATTTACTCTTTATAATAACTTTTATAATAACCCTTACTAAATTCTTATTATTTTAATAAATTTAAACTTTTATATAAGTACTTAAACTTTTATTAAAAAAAAGTTTAAAATTTAAAAATCTTTAGTTATTTATTTAATTAAAATAAAAACCCTTTATTTTAATTAAAAATATTAAAACTTACTAAAACTCTATTATATTTATATATCTCTAGACCTATAAGCTCTAAAAAACTATTAATATATAGTTTTAAAATTATCCTTTTAATAATCCTTAGGAAATAATTTCTTTTTTAGAATAGGATATACTTAATATTTTAATTAATATTATAAAGCCCCTTTTACTCTTTATTAATTTAATTAATAAAGTATAGGACTTTAACTTTAATAGTACCCTTTTACTTTTTTATTTTACTAAGTAATACTTTAAACTTTATTATAAAGCTTTAAAAAAAAAAGTACTTAATTTAAAAGTAATTCTTTTTAACTAGAATTACTTATTAAGGCTATTAATACTAAAAATTAAAAACTTAGGTTTTATATTAAAAAGATTATTAATAGCTTAGTATTTATATTTTATAGAGTTACTTTTTTTTTACTTCTTTTTTAAGTTATATAATCTCCTACTTTTACTAATTAAAGTATATAAATTAGTACTTTAATATTTTTTATAATATAAGTACTTTTATAATTAAAGTAAAAAAGGACTTTATTTATATTTATATAAAGTACTATTATTACTATACTTTAGATATTTTAAAATATTTTAAAATTAGCCTTAAAGTACTAGAATTAATTTTTTTAAACTAAAAAGAAACTAGTTTTAAAAAAAAAGTAAGTTTATTAACTTAAACTACTTTTATAAGTACTAATTATATATATAAGTACTATAAATAACTACTAGTATAGCTTAATTAGTTTATAATAACTTCTTTAAAATAAATAAGTTATTTATTTATAATATTTAGTATTTTATTAATTTAATTCTAGGAGTCCCTTTAAGTTAATTTACTACTTAATTCTAAAAAAATCTTAAAACTTAATTTATATTTTAAAGTATTTATTAAATAACTAAAGACTTTTTTTATATTTAATTAATATTAGTTTTTTTTTAAATATATCTTTAGTAAAACTTAATATATTTATTACTATTTATAATTTAACTTAACTACTATGTTAATTTTTAACTTAATAACTACTAAAGTTAATTAAAATAAAGTAGTATAGTTAAGTAAAACTTAACTAAATAATATAATACTAAATAATATAGTAAATAATAATATAAAAGAATAATAATATATCCTTTATTTAGCCTTTAAATACTTAACTCTTTTTTTAACTTTATAGACTTTAAAATTACTTTTTATTTATTATAAATATTTATAGTAGAATATTATTATTAAGTTTAATAATAATCCTAATAAATAAAAGGAAATTACTTTTTAGGGTACTAAAGTTAATTTAACTATTTTAAGTTAATTTTTTATAAAAGAGAGTACTTTTATACCCCTATTTAACTTTACCTCCTAGGCTTTTATTTACTTCTAAATTACTTCTTTACTACTTAAGGAATTTAAAAATAAACACTATAGACTTTAATAAATTTTAATAAACTACTTTTTAAAATATAATATTTATAATAATTAATTATAATAACTATTAAAACTTAAAGTAATACTATTTAATACTATAGTATAGTAATTCTTTTTATATATAATAGTAAATTTTATCCTTCTATTTTAATATTTTAACTTTTTATTAACCTTTTTTTTAAATATACTTTATAGTTCTTAGTAGTATTTTAATTTTAATATTTATATTTATATTTTTTAAAGTTTTAATACTTTTTTTATTACTTAAATAAACCTATAAGTATATTTAAGTACTTAAAAATACTTATAAATAAACCTATTTTATATTACTTATACTTAAACTAGCCTATAAGTATTTTTAAGTACCTAAAAATACCTATAAGTAGTCCTACTTTAATTACCTATACCTAAATAAACACATGGGTATCTTTGGGTACCTAAAAATACCCATAGGCCGGTTTAGGCCTACCCATATGGGTACCCATATGGGTATGGCTATGCCTAGTCGTCGGTCAGGAGCTCGTTGGGACCGGCGCGCACGAGGCGGCTGTTGTGGCGGGCGTTGATGGTGCGGTAGATGGACTCCTGGCGCGCGGAGTTGGCGATGCGGAGGAGGTAGAGGTAAGAGAAGGAAGCGAGGCGGGGGCCCGGGATGTGTCGGAGGCGGTACCATGATGTGACGGCTGTGGTGATGTACCAGGTCGTGAGCAGGAAGAGATAGAGGATGGCCCAGTGAAGGGGGGATGAGGCGGAGGGTGATGGGAGGGTAAAGGCCGCCATCGTTGGTGTTGTTTGGAGATTTGTGCTATATCCTGTGCGTGTGTCACCGAGATCTCAACCTCGAGGTTCCTACGGGCACAATGCCTTTTTCAACGAATCCCTCGATTGTCACGTTGCCCTGTCACGGAGACCCTCTCCGCGGAATACTGGATCATAAGCACCGCGTCGTGTCGCAAGGCCTAATGTAGCTCTACAAGATGTCGATCTCCAAGACAGGGGTCGTTTTCCTGCAATCCAGACAAATAACTACAACGCTATTCGTTGGATGCGGTATCCGTGCCAAAGCACCGTCGCACCGGCCCGCATCTTAGCGGCCGACCGACGTTGCATTTCCTGATGCATGTTGGGTGCTCATGTACGGGACGTGCAGGATATTGTGGGGTGTTCGAGGGTTGTCGACGCGGCAGTCGAAATGTGATTTGCGACGATGGTGGTACAAGAGTGAGAGTCGGCCGACGCGGGGTCGTCAGCGGTGCAGATCTCTCAGTTGTCTCTGCGAGAGTTGTCGCGGGACAAACATGGCACTTTGGGCAGTTCAGCAGCAAAATGCGATTCAATTTCTGGCTAATTGTCGGCCTCATTCCCCCACTAGGTACTATACAACAGACGACAACAAAGGCAACGACGGACGACAACAACAACGACGACGGACGACGACAACGACGACGACGGACAACGACAACGACGACGAGCAGTAATAAGAATAATAACGAGAGATAATAATAGCTTGCAATTGGGAGATCTTATTCGTCACCCCCTCCTGGCTCATGGGGAGTCGTTGAGAGATCGCTGATTCCCGGAGTGGAGCCCCGCTTCGGATCTGAACTCCGGGCCGCAAGCTCCACATTCTGGATTCCGTAGACCTTCCGCTACCGAAGTCAATAGTCTGTTCTGCTCAGTTCGCACCCATGAAAACAGTCTTTCGAGGCCAATAGATGGTACTATTCGAAGTATCATGTCGAGGTAGAATTATCAGAGGACACGAGCTCTTCAACCTCACCGAAGTTTTCCTGCGGCACACAGCCCCCAACCTGATTGTGGTATTCAGCTGGGCGATAAGGACCCGAACCCCTGCAAGATGCTAGCCTGATCTGGGTGCCAATGCAACACACTACTAGGCAGAGTTGATGCCCGGGTATATGGCCAAAAATATTGTGAAGAGAGCGATGCTGCCGCGGTTGCCTGATGGAATGAATCGGGTCGCCTGTTGTATCACCAGTGACGGATTATAGAAGCATGCTACCTATCGATCGGTCGTAAAGATCGACAATGTCGCTTCTATTAGCCTACTTAAAGCAGACGAGTCCTGTCTTCTCAGGCCTTCTCTTATCAGGGCGAGTACATTGTTGAACTGTTCTTCCACATCCACTGGAGAAAGTGACCTGTCACAGGGTCTTTTCGTTTATTTCTCCTTTGCAGAAACCGACTACATTACCACAATGGGATCACAAAACGGCTTTAGGAGGGCCTTGATTCCTTTGAAATCCTGCATTCCGATCTCTCGCAGCAAGTTGACCTCTTCCACCGTGCCAGGGTCGGAACACGCCGACCTCACAGACGCGTCGTCAACGAAGGCCTCCAACGGCAGTATCAGAAGCCTGAAAGAGGAGCCCAAAGTCGTCTTAGAGAGAACCTTCTTCAGAGGCGTGGTGTCGTGCACCTGGATCATCCACTTTATCGCCATCCTCTTCACGGCCGGCATAGTCCAGTTCACCTTCCGACAAGTCTATTGGTTTGATGAAGACAATTGGGACAGCCAGTGGGCGGCCAGGCTCAAACTCAGCCAGGACATGGCCTTGAACGGACTCCAGTTCGTTGCCAAGATTCACGAGATCGTCATCGTCGCCTCTGTATCTGCCATGGCCATGCACTTTTGCCGCCGCATGCTCGTGGGAGACGGCATACCATTCGGCTTCCTCTCCGGCGCCTACCAGATATCCTCGGCGGAGTGGCTGTTCTCAAAGGTGTGCTTCTGGGCCACGATGCCTCGACCGCGCAACGGCGAAACGAGGGGCTACGTGTCTTCCTGGCGGCGGGTGCCATTGGGCCTCGGGGCCGCGGCCCTCTGCATCTACTGCAACATGGTTGGCCCTTCCTCTGCCATTGCGATCATACCCTCGCTAGAGTGGTGGGACGTCCCGTCTCCGTTCAAGGGCAAGCTGATCGGCTCGTATGTTACCTCCGACGTTTCCGCCATGTATCCGTCGAACATCAGCAAGGCCAGCATTGAATCGGAATGTCGTGTGGATAGCGGAGCCCCAAGCAGATTTCTGACGTGGTGTCCCGATCGCGGTGGTAGCGAACTCTTGAAATGGGCCAAGACGTTTGCCATCGGCGGCCCGTCGTCGCCGATGGACGTCACGCAGCCTCGGAGCGGAGTAAGACGGGAGATAACGTCTTCGACCATGGGCCTGGAGGACGATGCCGCCTCTGCTGGGAGCCATAGCAACAAAAACCTCCTGGCGGTGGCCACGACGCCGCACTCCTCGCTGGTGGAGCTCGGGGGCATGTTCTGGAGTTACCTCGAGGCCTACAACATAGCCAACGTGCGGGAAATCAAACGGCTGCAAATTTTGCCAGAAGGGAACGTCCGGTCGCCTTTGGTACAGGTGCAGTGCAAGATGTTCGAGTATTCTGATGAGTACAATGTTCCGCCCAGGCATCTTCCCGTCCCCCATTTCGACAGCAGAGCCATGCGGAACTTCAGTGCCTTGGCGCGCGGCGAGGAGGACTTCTACCAAAAGGGAGAGTATGGGAATGGCACCTGGTCTCTCCCGGAGAAGTACTGGAACTATACCTGGGATTTTGAAGGCTTGGAGGCAACGAAATTCACCTGGGTTGACGTTGCATCCATGTTTCCTACAATGAGCCCGTCTCTCGGCTCCGTACTAAAGGTGCCTATGCCTTTCGAGGAGAGCAACAAAATAGCATTCGGACTCCATGGAAGCATGATTATCCCTTGCTTAATGGACGTTCGTTGGGTAGAGGTGGAACTTACTTTGGACCCTGCCATCGACCGCCTCTTCCGGCACAATATATCGGACCTCTCACAGGCGCTCGTTGACTTCTGGAATCCCAAGAGAACAGCGAGCAAGAAGTCGTCAATGTGGGCTCTATCTGAGCGGAATGTGCCCATATCACCCGCCTGGGCTGATCTCCTTAACAAGGAAGTGGAGAGCGAAGACAGCCTGGACACGACGGCGATGATGGCTCTCGTCCAGGAGTTCAATTCCATATCTGAAGGGGGAGTAGCCTTAACATCACCCTTCATCAAAACGATCGAAAACGCCAGGAATATATCAGACGTGCCCGACAGCATCGGGCGGACGGTCGCGACCGTCATCGCGCACGCGCTCGTAGACGGGCTCAGCCGCATCAAGTACACCGCCAATCTGGGCCTGGCGCTTGGGACCCATGGCAACTGGGATATTGGCTGGGTGGACCCGACGGATATCTCGGGCGGGATGCGGCAGGAAGACGGTCCTCGGGATGCCGACGACTTGAGAAGGTACACCCAGTTCCACTGGAAGCTGCGCAAGTACGGGTATGGGTACGGACTGCGACGCCGCACGACCATGTTTGGCATAGCCGTGCTGCTCATCCACGCCGGCGCCGTACTTCTATACGCCTCTTACCTGCTTTTCTTCCGCCTCTCCCCATACGGCTGGTCGAGCAGCGCGTGGGGAAGCCTTGACGGGATGCTGCTGCTGGCGATCAAGTCCAGACCTTCCGGCGCCGCGAGGTACGCCGGGACTGGCATAATGAGCAACGATCTGTTTAGGGCACGGGCGCGGGTGCGAGTGAGGGAAGACGATGGTGTTGAACTCATCGTGGGTGAAGAAAACTTGGAGGGAGAGCACAAGTTGGTCAAGGGCGGCAAGTATTTGTGAGTCATGATGTATGATTTGGAGCCGAGGACAGGAGAAGCCAGTCGATATTGTTACCGATAATAATATTTATGCTGTACACTTCTATATCCTTATAGTTTCTCCCAGGCTCTCGGAAGTCCTAATCCAGTGTGCCGAGCTCGAGATGATCTACTAGTATGGGAGCTTTTGGAATCATCTTTTTCCCATTTGGCTGTCTCAAACCATATTGTTCGGCTTGAGTGGGAGAGAAATTCAGAAAATGTCATCTGAATAGATTAAAGCGCCGACACATATCCTATGGCAATCTAATTGCGCACATCCTTTTGGTCGCAGCTTAACGAACACCTGGTGCTTGTATCACCCGAGGGCTGCGACCCAGTGCGGGAATTGGCCAACAGGATGCATGCTCCCAAGAGCACTCGCACGTACGCCACAATCTGCGTAAGGTCGAACAGGAGTGGGCGCAACTTCGCCGCCTTCGGGAACTTAGAGTGGCCGACCCACGACATGACTAGGGACCTCGGCGGTACCACATACGAAGTAGGGTTCCACGGCGGTCAGTTGATACCTCTTATTACCCAAGTAGTGAGACGGGGCATTGTGTTTACTAGTTATAGTGATACAATCAGCGAGGCGGAGTTTAATTGTGACACAAAAGATTCAAGCCGACACATAAGAGGAATCGTTCCCCTTGACTATGGCTTCATGTTCTTGGGCTTCGGGATCCCACCGTTTCATCACCAACTACCATGAACACACGAAATATCGCCGACCCCGACACTCACCGAATCAAGCGAGAGCTCGTTTCTTCGCTTCATTCATCGACAAGCCAGAATGCACGTTCCACTGAGGCGGCACAGGAACCGCTGCTTCGTGGCCTCGTAGTCCTCGCAAAGAATGCTCACAAATCAGATGCCACTTAAATGGCCGACGTTTCAGTCCTTGCCGGGCAACAACCGATTAGCGATAGGCGCAAGCGCATATTGCGCTTCACGATCCCCGCCGAAAGAATACTCAATGGATGGTAGCTCGAAATATTTTGTTGCTGGCTGAGCATTGCCTGTCTCACCGCATTGATACTTTTCCTGGAAGCATATGATAATCAGCCTCTGCCCGACTGGCCATCCGGCATCACGGTTAACACCGTCGTTGCCCTTCTATCGACAGTAGCAAGAACTGCGTTCACCATACCTGTGGCCGAGGGTCTGTCCCAGTGCAAATGGAACTGGTTCAAGCAGAAACCGCGGCCGTTGAAGGACCTCGATCTGTTCGACCAGGCTTCGAGAGGACCATTGGGCTCTCTCAGCCTTCTGGTTCGGACGAAGGGATGGTATGTCAAATTCGCCACTGCTACCAACTGCTACATTAGTACTCGAAGCGCTGACAACACTTCAGGCTGATTGGGATCTTCTCAGCAATCGTGCTCGTCTCATCTATCGGTACATCGACATTAACACAGTCAGCGGTCAGCTACCCCACCCGCAATATGGAACAAGTTGGTGCAGCTCCTGTATGGAGTCTACGTAAGTTCGACTTCGAGAAACTGACGGCCGAACTGGGTATGACTTTTTTTCTTTCAGGTCTAAGCTGATTCCTAGTAATCTTCAATGCCTGAACATGATGAGGCTTCAAGCTCTTCTATGACTGAGCTTTAGCTAACTAACGAATAATAGGAGGCAAGCCGCTCACCAAGCTACGAGATGCCGTTGAACAAGTCATGAGCTCCCCAGTCACAACCCCTATTCCATTCAGAGAGCCTATATGCCCTCAGAGAGATTGCACGTGGCCGCGGTTCAGTACGCTTGCCATATGCCATAGCATTACCAGTGAGTTGAATGATACCCGAGTATACAAAGACGCAAATTCCTTGGTTCGTCGAGGGGCTAGCTTGTCATGGTTTTCACACTGTTTTTGAGATATGGTTTTATCCGGCGTTAGTTGAAACTCAGGCTAACCTCACATTTTAATCTAACCTAGAATTGAACCATGCTCTCCAAACACAAAGCGATTCAGGCGAATCGGAAGACCAGACCAACATGATGCTCCCAAACGGCGTCAATTTGACGACAGTATACAGCAAGACCAAAAAAGCAACTCGAAACGAGAAGGCCGTTGTCAGCTCCGGGCCTATGATATCCACCTACGATGCACACGTTCTGAACTCCACCATCTTTCTCTACTCCGTCATCTACTGGAATGAGGAATTCGGTTCACAGGCAGCAGAAGTCGCTTTTCACTGGTGTGTTAATACATATGACCCTGTGTTGGAGAACAATGTCCTGTCCATGCAGCGAAATCTATCGCACATACCAGTCTCGTCTTTTCAACGCCAGTTACCTCGAAATGTTCTCGCCAGCCGATGAGGATATTGCGTATCCTGTGAACCAAACGGGAGTGTCTAAAATAAGCGAGATCCTACGCGAAGCTACGACCGGCAGTACGTTTATATCCAACCAGACAAGAACTGGAGGCGGAAGACTTCAACGCGCAATCAACGACATAAGATCCAGTGAAGCAAACTTTTCTGAAGCCACTTTTGAGCCCTTTTGGATGGCTCTCAGTGGCACAGCCGACAAATATGAAACGGTTCTCTTGAACACGTATGTTTACTCTCCCAGGTAACCTCATCAAGCTGTGTTACGTTTCTGACGCACTGCGATCTAGTTTCCTTAGTGCGAGCCTCCCATATAAAAATGGCGTCGCGTGGAAGAGCGAAAGTTACATTAAAGTTCGCCGGTCATGGTTAACGTTCATAATTGTCCAGGTCTTGCTCTCTATCGTTATTTTGATTCTGGTTATCAACGAGACAGCCAGATCCGGCGTCGACATTGTCAAAAGCTCGACTTTACCGTCTCTTTTTGCCATCAACTCAAAGGCCAAAGCCGATATGCAGGAGAGATTCGCGGAAGGAGAGCCACTTGTGGACAAGGGTCACCGCCGCGTGGTACCTTGGGGCATTGGAGGACAGCTGCATAAGATAGACGGGAAATGGCAGCTCCGGTCGGTCCAAAACTAACTTATCTCTTTTGGACGGATTGTGGTTTACAGTCCCCTCACGAGTCTGTGCAGCAGATGAATGATACCTTTCAAACACGATAGCGCGGTTCTAGAGATCCCAACTTAAACAATTCGAATGTGAATTTCATTTGGCCCACCACCTTTTTTGTCTACTTCATCAAATCATCTACGCTTGGAAAACTTCGTATCGAAGATCTTCAACTTTGCCGTGACACCATCCCAAAGCCTAATCAAGGGTCACGGCACTGTTTATCCTATCTCATCAAAACACATCTACGCCGCGCCACCGCGACCTCCAACGCCCCACTGCGCCTGGGCCTTGACGAACTCGGCCTCGATCGAGGGCAGCTCGCGGCCGCGGCCGGTGGGCGGCGGCATGAACTTGGTCTCGACCAGGAAGCGCAGGTACCTGCCAATGTCCTCGCGGGTGATGCCCTCACCAGCGCTGTCGTCGACGCCGGTCCAGCGGTCCGCGTCGGCCTTGAGTACGGCGACGGCGTTGCGGTCGTCCAGCTCGGGCGCGCGCGTTGTCGAAGGGAGGTTCGACGTCGCCATGTGGAACAGCGGCATCAGCGCGCTCTGCTCGGCGTCCTTCTCGACGGAACCCGCCGAGACGAACTCCTCGAGCTTGGTCTTCCACTCCTCGTAGTCGACCTCGGGGACCTCGTAGCCGTAGTAGCTCAGCGAGGCGAGGAACTCGTTCATGCGGAGGCGGGGGTGCGCCGTGACGTGGACGACGTTGACGCCGGGGAGGGGGTTGAGGGCCGAGGCGACGACGACCTTGGCGACGTGGTCGACGGGGACGGCGTTGACCGAGTTGACGATGTGAGGTCTCGCGCCCAGCTGGACGCAGCCCTTGCAGAGTCTGATGAGGAAGTCGTCCGTGTTGGAGAAACCGCCGTGACGGCTGCCGAGGATGTATCCGGGACGGACAACGGCGCCGCGCAGACCGCGCTTGCCGGCCTCGCGGACGAGCTGCTCGGACACCCACTTGGTCTGGCCGTAACCAGTACCGAGACCGAAACGGCTGCCCTCCATGTCATCAGCCTCGAGCACGGCTCCGCGGCCGGTCGCGGTCTGCTGGTCAGAAAGGTTGACGTAGTGGTCGGTGTCCAGGGTGGAGGTCGAGGAGACGAAGGAGAACAGCTTGGGCTTGCCCTCGTTGCAGAGCTTCATGATGTCAATGGTAGACAGCACGTTGGGGCGCATCATCTGCTCGTAGCGAGCAATCCAGTGGACGTAGGCCGCGTTGTGAACAGCCACGTCCGCGGTCTCAGCGACGTGCTTCCAGCTGGCATCATCCAAACCGAGGCGGGGCTTGGACAAGTCGCCAAGAACGCAGGAGATTCTGTCGGTCCAGGAATCCTGCCACAAGCCGTAGCCCTTGAGGGAGTTCGTCAGGCGATCCTTGGCGAAAGAGAGATCCTTGACACCGCGAATGTGCACGATGATCTTGGTCTTCTCTCTTCCTAGGATTTCCTTGACCAGGTAGGCACCCAGGAAACCAGTAGCACCGGTGAGGAAGAAGGTGGCGCCGGTCGAGGGGCTGAGCGCCTCGGGGTCCGCGCTCTGGTACTTGGTCTCGAGAGTGTTGACGAGTTCGTCGAACGACTTGGCGTAGACGGACTCGGCAGCCTTATCGACAGTGATGGCCTGGCCGCTGCGCAGACGGTCCACCTGGGAGCTCAATCCTCCCAGGGTGGGGTTGGCGTAGAGAACAGGGATGGTGATGTCAACGCCAAAGGCCTTGCGAATGGTGAGGAGAAGCTGCTGGGCCAGCAGACTGTGTCCACCGCAGTCGAAGAAGTCCGATCCAGTTCTGTTTTTGGTCAGCTTCTATCAGTACTACATCGATTGTTTTTACATACCTGATGGTCTTGGGGTTGAGACCGGGGATCAGAGTCGACCACTGAGAGGCAATGGCCTTCTCTGTCTCGGACAAGGCATCCCAGCTCTTCTGGTCCTCTTCCGAGGCATCCTCCATCCTTTCGGTGGCATCAGGGAAGGGCAGAGATGGCGTGTCGACCTTGCCGTTCGGGTTCAGGGGGAGCTTCTGGAGCACGATGTATACTGAGGGCACCGAGTAAGCCGGCAGGCGAGACTTGAGGTGGTCTCGCACCTCGGCCTGAATACGGCGGAATCTCTTGAGGTAGACCAAGCTGGATCCCATCTCAACACCTTCGTCTTCGACGTCCTCGAGCTTCTGGGCCTCCAGCCAGCGCTTCCACTCGGCAATCTCGGGAACGATGTAGCTGACAAGCATGGGCTCCTCGTTACGATCTCTCCTGACAAGGGTCTTGCAATCGCGGATAAGCGGGCTGCCGCTCAGGTTTGAATCGACCTCATTTAATTCCAGACGGAATCCTCTAATCTATCCAAAAACGTCAGTTTTTAGAGAATATGATGGTGGGAGTAGGGTCAGAATACCACATACCTTGACCTGAGAGTCTATACGACCAGAGACGTGCACGGCCCCCGAGGGAGTGTACGAACCAAGGTCTCCCGTGCGGTACAGCCTGTCACGGGGACCCTTGTAGTAGCGGCGCCACGTCTCGCCCTTGTCGTTGGCCTTGTCGGCCTCCACCCACTTGGAGTTGTCGGTAAACCAGTTATCGATGAACTTCTCCTTGTTCTTCTCGGGCTCGGCGAGGTAGCCTTCGGCCAGGCCGGCTGCTCTGACGTACAGCTCACCGACCTCGCCGATGCCGCAGATCTTGGTACTGTCCTCCCGGGAAACAACGAGCAGCTGGACGTTCTCCATACCCCAGCCCGCCGGAACAATGTCACCGATCGCCTCGAGGGCGTTGGGGTCCTGGGCAGCGGAGGGAACTTCGAAGTAGGACACGGCTCGGCTGGTCTCGGTGGTGCCGTACATGTTGATGATGTTGCAGTTGGGTCCCAGGCGGCGGAGAGCCTTGCAGTCGCGGGTGGTCAGCACGTCTCCGACGAAGAAGACGTTCTTCAGGGCGGGAAACTCGGCGGTGGCACCGCCGACCAGGATCTGTCCCATGGCCGGGGTAAGGTGAGTCACGGTCGGCGACCACGCCTTCATCCACTCGCTGAGCCTCTCGTGCTGGATGTCCTCCTTGGAAGGAATGAGAAGCTGGGCGCCGAGCCACAAGGGCGTCATGATGTCTGTCGTCCACGATTAGAGTTTGATGTAAAGTATGCGGGGCCAGAACCATCTCTTGCCTCTCTGAATGGGGTCGTGGGCGATACCAGACAGGCAGGCGAACACACTCTCGGACGAGAGGTTGAAGCGCCTCGCCATGAAGGGGAAATATCTCGTCAGGCCGTAGTGGCGGCCCAGCACGCCCTTGGGCTTTCCTTCGGATCCAGACGTGAAGCCGAGGGTGGGGTTGGAGTCGGGACCGACAACGACATCGGGAGGCGTCGATGCCTTGTCGCGCAGGCCGGCAAAGATATCCTGGTCTCCAACCTTGCCGCCGTACAGCAGACCATCGTCGTTGAGGCGAAGCTCCGGGATCTGGGTCTTAATGGCGAGCTCTTCGTCGATGTACTTCTGCACCATGGGCGCGAGGTGTCCGCTCTCGTCAATGGCCTTGCCAATGGAAATCAGGGCCTTGGGTCGGGAGACCTCGAGGTACAGCTGCTGTCTCTGCGGCGGGTACAGGGGGTCAAGCACTGTTACTGTTGCGCCGGAGGCCTGGTTGCTCAAGTCAGTGTCTGGATAGCATAGAGAGCTTTATAGATTTTTGTAGCCGTACCAGGGTGCCCATGAAAGCGCAGACCAGCTCCACCGTGCGGTGGGCGAAGATCATGACAACGTCGCCATTGGTGATGCCGGCCTCGTGCAGGTAGTTGGCGATGGTGGTTGCCGCCTCGTCGATCTGGCGGTAGGTGAACGTCCTGGTCGGAGACCTTATCCATGTGTCAGCAGTGCGACCACGAAACGAGAACGATCGCCCTACGTAGAGGTCTTGGTCTCGGTGACACAGGGCCTGTCGGGATGGGCGAGCGCATTCTTGTGGAAGGTCTCGTGGATGGCGCCGACGTAGCCGCTCCAGTCGAGGTCGGCAGTAGGGTCGGGAAGGTCAACCATCGTGACGGAGGGTGTTATCTGGGGTTTTGGATATCAATGCGAACAAGGCGAAGGGAAAGAAAGTCAATTGAGTATGTCGCAAAGCACACCTTTTGAGTAGCCAAAGTACGCCCGCGTTGTGAAAGATTTTAGCTCGGATGCGTCATTCAGCAAACAGTCATTTTTTTGCCAATGACTCCGACTTT
The DNA here is from genome assembly GCA_027406025.1 of Colletotrichum musae. Taxonomy (NCBI): domain Eukaryota; kingdom Fungi; phylum Ascomycota; class Sordariomycetes; order Glomerellales; family Glomerellaceae; genus Colletotrichum; species Colletotrichum musae. The sequence continues at coordinate 6,435,261 of JANVYC010000004.1, forward strand.
CGGGGGAGGGCCAAGAGGGGCACTCAGAAGGCGGTCAAACCGCCTGATTCACTACCCCGCCATCTGTGGCTTCCCACTGTTCCGCCTCAACCCCTGATCGAGTCACTCTGCTTAAGGAGTGCGGTGGATCCGAGAATCGGAGAAGTCACGCTGTCGCGCCGGGGTAGGTGGGTCCCGGGTCTCAGGGCTCCAGGTCTGCACCGGGCAGGGGACGGCGGGCCCTCTTCCTTTCCATTGTCCCATTGACTGTTTCAGCATCGATTTGGTGCGAGAGTCAGGATTTGCTTCCAACTCGATTGAATGCACGGCACTTTTCCCTGCTGTCTGGGTATCTTCTGTCAGATTACGTGGATTAGAGCCCTCCGCTCCAAGAGACGTAGGAGCGGATTTCGGCCACCCGCAAGAGCCAATGACCGAGGGCCGGCCCGGATTAATAGAAAGTCCGGCGGCCGAGCCTCTGACGGCTGGCACGCGGCGTAATGGGGGCGAAATTCGCGCTTTGTGGCACATAGACACATCGTTCAATATACGTACCCATCCACGCGCAACTTAACACTAAGTACCTCTGCACAACACAGCTGGTAACTCGACAGATACACCTCGCCCGTCTATAGGTCTTTAACCTAGTTAGGCGGCAGGCCCGACTTCTTGGCGTGGTCCTCGAGGCGCTCCTTGCTGTAGGTGCGGCTGTTAGTGTCGAGTTACCTGGGAAGGGTACTTAGCCAAGTCTCGTAATAAGTACGGAGCCCTAACTCTTTTGCGAACTTGACAGTTGGGCAGTAGCAGGAGGTCGTGCTTAACGTAGCTCTTGGTGTAGTGGGTGTACGGCACGTTACACCATACACTTTATAAAAGAACAAAAGAAAAACTCTACTTCATATAACCCCTTGGAAGTTACACTATACACGCGAGGTCGTTGAGCTCGGTCAAGCAGATAGGGCAGACGGACTAGGCAGCACAGCCTACCTACGCGGAACAGCCCCGGGGGACAGTGGCCGAACGTAATAAACAGTGCATTACAGTGGTGGCTAGACACCATAGTAGCGTTAGTATGGTGCTTTAGTGGCCTGTATGTACTATAGTGAAATACGTTAAAAGAAGAGACCGACTAAATTGCCTGTGCTGCCCGCATATCCTGCCTGTGTGGGACAGTCTCCACTATATATCCCTAGGCTCCCATTACCGTAAACACTCACTGCGCTCGCAATCCGCCCCCCCACTGCCCCACGAGGAAATTGGTAGTAAAACAGGGGCTAGAGAACGGGATCGGTGGAGCTCTCCTGACTTTGACCATTTATTACCTTGGGATCTCTACGGGGCAGTGGGGGAGCGGATTGCGAGCGCAGTGAGTGTTTACGGTAGTTGGATCAGCTCAGCGCCGCCACTACTGGTTTTTTCCCATACCCAATGGCTGTTTTTTGACTTAGCCGTTTTTTTTTCGTAATCGGCCTCTTTAATTAGTAACCTTAACACAACACCGTTGCGATACCTTTTGCCGTCGCTGTTGCTGTCGCCGTCGCCGTCGGCCGTTGCTGTCGCTGTTGCCGTTGGCCGTTGCTGTCGCCGTCGGCCGTCGCTGTCGCCGTCGCCGTTGGCCGTCGCTGTCGCTGTTGCTGTTGCCGTCGCTGTCGTCGCGCCGCTATTAGTAGCTGCCCCGCCGTGCGGCCGTCCCCGTAGAAGCCGGGGCCGTAGAGAGAGCTGTAGAGCAGCAGCCGGCCGTAGAGCCGGCCGTGGGGGACGTTAGGGACAAGGCTGTGGTTGGGATCGTGGAAGAGGATTAGCCTTGCGCTTAGTAAGGCAGGATGAACAGGAATAGGTTGGGTTTATGCCTTTAAGATATTTGTGTTAGATTACGTGGATTTGAGCCCACTGCTCTAAACAGCGTGGGAGCGGATTTTGGCCACCCGTACAAGCTAACGGCCGAGGGTCGGCCCGGATTAATAGAAGGTCCAGCGGCCAAGCCCCTAACA